>OU015499.1:32453548-32898548 GCA_907164885.2 Dolomedes plantarius | reverse complement strand
ACTGGTTGTCAAAAATTAAGGAAAAGTCACAGAAATAGCGATTACTCAAAAAGTTGCTCGTAGAATTTAATGAAACTTATACAACCCATAGGTAGGTATAAAATAGCATAAAATGAAATCGACAGACAATTATGGTGTTATAGAAACTAGCATATGCATACAATGAACAAATCGGATGTGTATCTCTAGTCTCCCAATAGCTCACCATCTCAGTTCTTCGATGAAATGATGCCTGGAGGTCATTGTTACAATTTGACTATACCACATGTCTAATCTCAGCCTCGCAGCGACAATTGCCGCCTTGCTCTGAACCATGCTCTTTTATGCTCCTCTCAAATGACGCATTCCGACTGCAGTGCCACTATTTAGCATAATGTAGTATTGTTCAGCACCTTTTACTTAACAACATATTCAATTTTTAAACAGATTGGCCTAGTTTTGAACGTGTCATCCCTCTTTTTGTGATTTTTCCTTAATTCTTGATAACTAGTGTATATATGTCAGAGATTTTTAGGAAGAATTTAAAGGTTAAAAAAGGGAGTTCTTCTATAGAAAATCGGAATTAAAACTCCCGAGTATATATCGGGATATATATATATATATATATATATATATATATATATATAATACTTATTGGAAGGTTTATAATAAACTATTACGCTCTAGCATGCATGTACTAAATAAAGAAAGTGCAACATGAAATATGATCTGCAAAATATAGTAATAATTATTTTGTTTGCAAGTAAATTGATATACACAATTTAAAGTAGAAGAACTATTATGCACCGATGCATTTCTATTTCAATAGGTAAATACTTATTTCAGGAAGCAAAGGCAATTTTTCATTCTTTTAATTGTAATAACGAATTAACAGCTAGATAACAATAAATTATATACTAAATGTAAAAAGGCACGGCTAATACATTTACACTCAGAAAAGTGTGTTCTAAAGAATGTACAACATTAAATTTATATGAACAAATTAAGTAGTATATATAAATATATATATATGTATATATATATATATATATATATAAATAAATATATATATCTATATATATAAAACAGTTCCGTAACTGACAGTTCCGTAACGCACAGACCAAACCGCTGGACCTAAAGGGCTGAAATTTTGCATGGCGATTCTTCTTATGGTGTAGGGGTGAACTAAGAAAAATTTTTGAAAAATTCTTCTTAGATTTTTTAAATTAAATTTTTAAGCTGTTTTTGTAACTTTTTTTAATTTTGCATTTAAAATAATAATTTGAGGGTTATAAAATTTTTATCACGTGAAAGATTATAAAAATTCCTTTAAAATGAGATCTTTTTCGAATATTTACCTCGATTTTCTGATTTTTGGTGAATTTTTAAAGATTAATTTTTAGAATTTAATTTATTAAATGCTGATCACGTGATTTCTTTTTCTGGTACTTTAAATAAATTTATCGTCACGTGCATAACAACTAAGTAGACAAAAGGAAATTTTCTTTCGAATGCAGCAGACGATTGGATATTATTCAAAAAAATAAATATCCCCTACGATTTATATATATATATATATATATATATATATATAAATCGTAGGGGATATTCTAAAAAAAATATATATATATATATATATATATATATATTTTACATGAATTGTATACTTTGATCGTCGTATTTATTATATTTATATATATATATATATATATATTTATTTTTTTTTTTTTTTGCATTAATTGCATACATTGACCGTTGTATTTAATTTGAATGTACTCCGTAGCGAAGTGCGGGTTTTCAGCTAGTATATATATATATATATATATATATATATATATATATATATATATATATATATATATATATATATATATATATTTATGTATGTATGTGTATATGTATATATATATTTATATATATTTATATATATATATATATATATATATATATATATATATATATATATATATATATATATATATATATATATATATATATATATATATATATATATATATATATATGTATGTATATATATATATTATTTAGTCATTAAAATATATAACCATTTAGAGGTATCTAAGTGCCCCAAATTTTCGATGCATTGCATTTTGACAAGATAATGAATTGAAAGCAAAGGGAAATTAAACTTCTTAGGACCCCAAATACCCATTTTATTAAAATTTCTAATCTCGAGATTTATCAAGAATTCAGAAGCCCTCTGTTATTTTAAAATATGGAGAACTAAAAAGTACATTACACGTTGGGTCAGTACTTAAATCGTCATTACATACTTTCGCTTAAGCACTATTATTCTTGATGTCAGTTATTGTAATAACTTTAAATTCCCATCGTTTAAAACGTAAAATTTATCCCCCGTACCCTCTGTTTGTTCTCCACCGTCCCACACGAATGTCTGCTTAAGTAAATTGAAAGTTGTTCTTTCGCTTTAAAGTTGAATCCTTAATTTATTCTCAAAACTGCAGAATTATGTAAATGTTCCTTTTTCCCGGATAAACAAGCGTTTTCATTTCATTATTCATTAACGATGAAGGAATGATTATTAGAAATGATGTTTCCTAAAACTATTCAGGATTTTTACCATTTTAAATGCATTGAAAGGAAGTGTCTTTGAAAAAGCGTTGATAACAATTGCCCTTAATGGAATTTAAGAAATTTCTTAAATTAACCTTAAATTTTGTCTGGTTGCCATGCCACTTTTGATTATCTTAATACTTCGGAAGTTTGGCATTAAAATTATATTAATAACCGTTATTACGAAAGTTTAAAGTAGTTTTGGAGGTAGTCGAGACCTGAATAACCCATATAGTGAGGCTGAAAACCCTGTGATAATGAACTATATGTTTTAGTTCGCTTTATTGCAACTGGTATAGTTTTCAAATCGCACCAGAACACTATTCCGTTGTCCTTGGTTCGATAGGATTGAATAAAATCTCTTCAGAGCACACAAAATAGAATTTATTTTTCTGTAAATTCTTCAGGCGCAGAAAACAACTGTCTGCTATGCAACATAAAACTCTAAAATCACAGGTCAGGATAACAGAATATTCAATACAATATACGCCTAACGCACTTTCAATACATTCAATACGCAGCAGGAAAGAATACTGACTTCCAATGCCAATGTCAGGTATATTTATAGAATTCTAAAGCTCCCCCTATCGGTCGCCAGCTGGAAATCAATATACCTTTCAAGAAGGGTCTAGAAGGCTGGCGACCATTTGGCGCCATATCACCAAATTTGGTGACAAAACTAAGTCACCAAATGCATCGCCAATTTGGCGATAACTCTCATATTTGTCGAGATTACCGCAGACTCGTAAAATTCGTAACAATACAAATTTGACTAATTAGACAGTTATATACAATTTGTAGTTATGTCTAAATCACAGTCGGGTGCTAAATAAGTATGGACATGTTTTATTCACCCCTACCTAAATAATTGAATATATTACTAATCGATATTATATGATTGAGTAGTAAATATGCCTTTAGTAAACATACCTCACTACACATTAAAAATAAAACATATTAATTTTTTTTCTAATATGGAGGCACTTCTCGTGAGTCAAAAGTTGGGGAAGGTTTTACTTTAGTTTGGTGAATCCCGGCTACACATTCCCTTCACTTTACTGTTGAACTAAAAATATATGTATTTAATCAGTACTGTATATTTTTGAAAAAAAGTGCTCCGAATGTAGGCCTTAATAAAATACGCTGAGATTTTAATTTTTTTTCACTTTACACGTAGATTTCAGAGTGCAAAATGCTTTCCTTCCCAATTTTAATTTATTTTTGTGCACTTGACTCTACAAATCCTTGGGTTCACGAGAAAAATTTTGATTCAAGTTAATTCAGATAGGGTATCAAGAAAGGAAAATGTATGTATATACTAGCTGAAAACCCGCACTTCGCTACGGAGTACATTCAAATAAAATGCAACGGTCAATTTATGCAATTAATGCCAAAAAATAAATAAATAAATAAATATATAAATAAATATATAAATATATATATATATATAAATATATATATATATATATATATATATATATATATATATATATATATATATATATATATATATACATATATATATAATAAATACGACGATCAATGTATACAATTGATGTAAAAAAACAAGAAAATATATTTATAAAAAATCCTAAGTGATATTTTTATAGGCAAAATAATGTAGAAGAAAATATTCAAAATAAATGTAATAAGGCACACTAAAGAATATAGTACAGTTAATATAGCACAGTTTGAGGAACATAATATCTTTTATTGTATTTTAATATTTTTTTGGATAATGTCCAATCTTCTGCCGCATTAGCAAGAAAATTTTTTTTTTGTCTATTTAGTTGTTATGCACGTGACGATAAATTTATTTAAAGTACCAGAAAAAGAAATCCCGTGATCAGCATTTGATAAATTCTAAAAATTAATCTTTAAAAATTCACCAAAAATCAGAAAATGAAGGTAAAGATTCGAAAAAGATCTCATTTTAAAGGAATTTGTATGATCTTTCTTGTGATATAAATTTTATAACCCTCAAATTATTATTTCAAATGAAAACTTAAAAAACGTAACTAAAACAGCTTAAAAATTTAATTTTAAAAAAATCTAAGAAGAAGTGTTCAAAAATCTTTGTTTGTGCACCCCTACACTATAAGAAGAATCGCCATGCAAAATGTCAGCCCTTCAGGTCCCGCGGTTTGGTCTGTGCGTTATATGTCAGTGAATGAGTCTGTTACGGAACTGTTTTATATATATAGATTATTTAAATATTTTTTAAATATATTAATAAAACTGGTAATTAAAAAATACATTTATTCCTGTTCTTTGAGAAGTAACCCTGAATTACTGAGGTACCGAAAACTTTTTTCCGAAAATAAAATGATTTTGTTGTATTCAATAACAGATTATTCTTTTCGCGGGCAAATGATAGAAACCGGATTTGAAATCGACAAATCTTTCCTCTGAACGTCAAGAGGAAACATCATTTAAAGATGCTTTAGTTTCCATTATCGATCATTTATATGTTTGTAACTTTAGGGGGAGAGAGGGATTCCTCCACAAATCCAGAAACTAGAGTTTTCTCATTGGGTAGATATCATCTTTTCATCGGGGGAACCACCTAAAATTTGTGCACTTTTGAATTAACGCTGCTGTATACTAACCCCAATTGGATTCGCGCACTTCAGTGTTAACATATGGAAAAAATTGTATACTATTTACAGCTACATAAATTCTGAAAATCCAATAATAATTACAAGATAAAAAGAACTTTTTATATACCATGTTTTTAAATTTTCTGTTGAATCATATAAACTTGACAATTCTATGTATTAATAAATACTTAAAAAATTTTTTTTGATGAATTATCCCATCAACTTGAAAGAAAATGAAGTTAATTCGAAGTTAACTTGCGTTTAACTTTTCATTCCCGTCCCGGCCGATAGATGGCTGCACCAGTCTACAAGAGAAAATTAACTGAAACTGAAATTAAATCTGCTTAAAGATGGCTAAAAGTATTAAAACAATGCATTGTCATCGTGTTCTGAGCTATTCAAAAAGTTTCAAATGTCTAGCTAGTTGGGAAGTTAGTTAAAAATGGATTGTATGATTTGTAAGGGGCAAACACACAAACAAACAAGAAAACAAGTTAATAAAAACATGGTAAAAAATGGTACTTTTAGATAGGCTGATTTTTTCTACACCTTGCAACAGGATTCTGTTTACTCGTATATATTTCGTCCACCAAAGAAATTTAGAATCGTTTAAAACATACTAGAGCAGAATTGTTTTCCACGAATAATTTCAATTTTAAAATATTTGCATTTAAAAAGAACGAGAAACGCCCAAAGGGGGAAAATTTCTTTCTCTATTACGGAGTACAATTAAAAAAAAATCTTTCAATCCAAGTCGGCAATCCGTGGGCACATTTTCTCCAGAGATTAAAATTGAGGTGATCGAATCCGATAGGGTTAGTTCACAGCAGCATTTACATCAGATAGTATATTATTGGAATAAAAGACAAAAAATATCTCTCAGTACTCAGATGCTCGACGTTCTCGAAAGGAAGTGGAAGATTTCCTTTCAGCCGAGATTGTTATAAAGACTCATGGAGTATATCCATTAATATTCAGGTCTTTATAACTGTCTCTCATAACTGCCATACATTGGCAGAAAAGAAAAATGATTTATTGCCAAAAAAGGCGATGCACGCCAAATCTGGTGTATTGAGCCTGTATTGCGCAGGCGCGAAGGACAGCTTGGCGCATGTCAGGCTAGCTTCGAAAAGTAGCGGGAGACAGCCCTTGGACGTGTAGGAGGTTGGTGACCTTTTGGGAGCGTGTGTTGATAATCGAGAGTGGGGGTGCGTGGCATGGCCTAGTATAAGTATTTACCTTTTTATTATGTTTAGTTAAAATAAATTTCTTATTTGCTCCTTAAACCCCTTGTCTGTAATTTAATTTACTGTAGTAGATAATTGTTTCCTAGGTATGAATAATTTGAGTATTGTAATATGCTTAGCACGTGGGTCAGGCTATATGTAGGGTTAAGTATTTTCTTGCTAAGCTAAGTGCTGTTAACCTAAAGTAAATATTCTACTTAATCCATGTTACCTGAGACAACCTATCTGGGTTATCTTTCATGTCGCTTTGTTACTTGAAATTAATTCTGTAACTTAATACACAACGCATTTCATGTTTCACCTTTTTTGACTGGCTTAACTATTCGCTCATTTGCTACCACTTGTTCCGATACGGTTTCCCATTTTGGAGTCGTAATTCTCGGCTTCACAACAGAGATAGCAGAATAAACTCTCCGGTTTTCCCATTTTGAGGATAAAACATGGTTTAAGTTCTCTGAACTTCACGATTAGATACCGTTGATAATTTTACCGCTTTTTGGGGCAATTTCACGCCAAATTTGGTGACTTGACAATGTAATTTTATTATTATGGGTTCTCGGTAAATGGTGTCTTTTCATCGTGCAACCGTCAAGGTTTAGTAAAATACAAAAAGACAGCCAAATGGTACAAAAATCGCACAACTGCATTAAAAGTGCCTGAGATTTGGTGGCCCCTCACCCGACTTGGATGAAACTTGTTAAGGCTGTTTCTATTTATTTTGAAGGCTATTTGTTTCTATGAATTTGACGCTATAATGTACACCGCTTTAACTCAGACTTGCAAGTAAACTTAATAACATTGATGATAAATCTATGATAAATACAGGGTTCCCACCTATATCCGTTACACCCCCTTGACTTCTGAACTGTGACAGCTTAGTTCATAAAGTTGGTATCTAGGTATAGTAAAAAAGTTATGCGCTACTCGATGAGACCACTTACAACGCCATCTATCGGCAAATTTTGGAATTAGACTTTTTATCTCAAAAACGGTACGAGATACGGAGAAAACTTCAATCACAAAGTTGTTCAACATCATCGATTTAGTAAGAATAGATACCTTGCGCACATTAATACTTAAAACAGAATGTAGGAAAAGAACATTTGTCTGGTCACGATTTCGAAAATGTCATGTCATAAAGAGTGGAAGAAAGAAACTGAGACACCTCACTATCTCCAGGATCATTTATTTATGTTGCTGAAAATGCTCTCCATAATCCACTATACACATTTGCACTCTGGATCTCTCGCTGAACATTGGTGCAACGACACCATAGTGTTGAAAATCATGGCTAAACAAATGCTCATTTTTTACATTCTGTTTTGAGTATTAATGTACGTAATGTATCTTTTCTTACTAAAGCAATGGTGCTCAACAAGTTTGTAATTGACTTTTTTCCCTTATCTCGTACCGTTTTTGAGATAAATACGCTAATTCCAAAATTTTCCGATAGATGGCGTTGTAAGTTGCCTCATTGAGTAGCACATAGCCTTTTTACTATACCTAGACACCAACTTTATAGCCTAATCTTTCACTGTTTAGAAGTTAAGGGGGGTGTAACGGATATAGGTGGGAACCGTGTATAATTACTGAAAAACCGACTAACCTTACTTTTAACGAAGCTCAAAGGGGTCAATTTAGCGCATGAATCATAATTTTTTATTCTACAATATTAGCATATCAGTTTAAAAATATATAGAGAGTTTAGTATGAGGATTTATACTTATTCAGAGTAAAGAATATTACACGCCTTTTTTTAATTTTATTTCATATAAGCTACCATTGTATGGGCTTCAACATGTAACAAAAAAGAAAAAATTGTATTACAGTTTTTATTCCAATAAGCGGTTTTAATATGCAGATTGTTCGGCATGAAGATCTGTTGTAAAATTACGATGTTTTGACTTAAACACTCTCAGTTTAAAGGCGAAGATTCTGGTCCAAACATAATTTTTCGTATGGATTCTGGCTTCGCCGAAACTTTCCTCACTTTATGCGGCATCACTAACATAGCTTGAACTTGTTCCGGTTTCAATAAAATTGTTCGATCAGGCTCCGATTCCAACAGAACAGTTCGCACAGGTTCTGGCTTTATTACCTTTGCCTGTAAAGGTTCAGGATTCATCAGAATTATCCGCGTAGGATTTGACTCAATTGGAATTCCTTCCAAGGGCAGTTGCTTCACTGAAATCACTTGCACCGGTAATGGCTTCTCTGAGACTGATCCCACTTGCTGGGGTTTGTCTAAAATTTCTAGCAAAGATTCCCCATCTATCATCAACATTTGAATAGGCAGGGGCTCAGTCAATAATTTTTGCTTAGCTGATGGTTCGAACATGACAGCTCTTGACCTCTTTGGCTGAACTAAAACTTCCTGCATATATTCGGATATTATAAAACTTGTTGGCCCAGATACTGGATCAATCAAACTTAGTTTAAGTGGTTCCAATTCAACCAAAATCGCTGCAGTTGGTTCTCGATCCTCCAGCGTCCCTTGAACAGGCTCAAATTCCTTCAACTGTGCTTGCAGAGGTTCTGGATCAACCAAAGCTCCTCGAACAAGTTCAGCTTTCATCAAACTGGATTGTGTATATTCTAACTGATCGACAATTAAATGCTTCTGCTCCGGTTCCATCTTCTTATTTATTCATATTCCAGCTAAACCAGAATCCACACACTTCTTCAAGGCTTGCTTTGTGTTGTAATCTATGTTTAAAACTGATTACAAATTACTATCAATATTTTATGCAGGTTAGGTTTAAAAAAAACAGTTTAACTCTACCAGTATGTACAAATATTTAGTTGAAACTCGTAGAAAATGCATAACAAGTACATACAACTTCTTTACATTCATAACAAAAAATAAGTGTGGTAAATAGCTCTGAACTAATTAATAGTTCTTCATCAGGACAAGTATGATTGTCTCTATGGGCAATATGACAAAATTTTGACAAATGACAAAGCAATATTTGTGAGTCGCCCATTGAGACACTCACATTCATTGCTCCCCGGTTTGATGAAGAATTTTTAATTAATCCGAAATTATTAGCCCCACTGTTGTTGCTGTTATTGTTGTGGTTTCTAATGCTCCCTGGTCTGAAGTATTCCAGACCATGTCCATATAAGTTAGTGGGCTGAAGGGTGCGGCTCCGGTTTATAGTCGCACCGCAAGGGCCGGAGTCCGATTGAACCAGGTGTCTCCTCAATTTTGACCGAGCACCGCTAGGGGGTGATATATGGGGGAATCATACTCTCTCCCACCGCCTGTGACATCATAGAGGGACTTTCTAGTCTACAGATGTAGCGTGTCCATATTTGGCCTAGATACTGAGGTATTTAATGGCGCTTGTCGGGATTAAATTGCGCTACTTCTAGGCTATCATAAGCCCACTAGCCACACTTATTTCATGATGTAGATATTAAGAGGCTCTCGTTCCTGATATCAGTACGCACATAGTTTATTATTTAACTGTATTTACCTTTATGCTTTGCTGCACTTTTGTCTTATGTGTTAATACTTTTATTACACTTTCCGAAAAACCTTATAATATTTTTACTTTTTGTCGTTTCTTTGTTTACAGCAGAAATGTAACAATTACGGCATACTCAGAATGTATGTTGTAGAAATGGACAGCATAATTTAAAAAGTTTAACGCATAAGACATTTTACAAGTTTAATTTTTCAATTTTATTTATTCTACCTTCTATTTTTTGCGATTAAGGCAATTTTCCCTCGATTTTTTCTAAGTGTAGTTAAGTATTTCTGAAATTTTCCAACGCATTTAATAAAATTAAATAAGAAACACAATAATTTACAATTTTAAATAATTACGAGAAGCGATTGTTATATCTCTGCTAGCATCTACCTTTGCTTCCATACATTTATTTATCTAATACTAACTCGAAAATATCTCTTCATATCCAGAAACTTATAGAATTTAAACCATTCCTTGTTTTTTTTCTCTCTCTCAACGTTTAATCTTTCAACATTAAAACCTTATTTATAAATTTCAAATGTTTTTTTTTTTCAAAAGGAAACTCAATTCCGAAATCGTTAACGTTTCTCTTACATACGTTGTAAAAGCCTCATTAAATGGACAATTTGCTCTCTTTTAAACTCATTCTCAATCTGGAAAAAAAAATCATTTTCTTTATTGAAACTTTTTTGTGGCTAGGAATGTTATATCAAGTTTCCCACATTTTTTTTTATTTTATTTTGGATATTAAAGGAAAAAGACTTTTACTTAAGACTTCGTTTTCTTTTCTTGGGTAAAAGGCCTTTGCCTGGGAGCGTACGAAAATTGGATATGATGTCATTGTGACGATCATTTGGAATCGACAGCAAGGCTCTTAGTAGCCTTTACAGATGATGTCACTATGATATCGTTTTAGGGTGCCCCAATCCCAAGTCGCCATCAAAAGCATTTTTAATGAATTTAATTTTGTGTCAATTTTGCTTGAACCCCATCCAGAGATATTTTAAACGTAGGATTACGTTCTTCCATAACGGTCCTCCGGAAAGGAAAATTTCAGACGCTAAAACTGTCCTTCCGTCCGTCCGTGAGCGCGAGTTATAATTTTGGCAGCGCGCCAAACCCAGTCTATTGCTTGGAAAAGTTAAATAGAAAAGTACCAAGATGAGTCAAAGTTTTGACATACATATATGTATATATATACATACAAAAGAGGTAAGAAACAATAAGTAATCCTACGTTAATTACCCGCGGCAGTTTCGTATGAAGAAACTACCTGAAATCTTTTACCATCACTGCTTTTATCAGCTTTGCTCATAACGTTTTATCACTTTTGTATATCACTATATTGTCATTATATTTGACTGATATTATCACCTTTTATATATGACCGTTTCTATCACCTATTGTTTTTGACTGATTTTATCACCTTCTATATTCACTATTTTTTTTAACTTCATTGTTTTTATCACTTCTTATGTCATTGTTGTTCTTTTTTATCTTTCCCTTTACTAATTTATATTTCTATATGCGTTCTGCTCTCGTCATGCGTTTATCTGAGCTTGTCCTTTCTGGATCTTATGCTATGAAATCTCAACCAACCAACAATATTTTCTTGATAATTTTCTTTTTGGGAGGAGTGAGATTCTAATAGCGTAAAGAGTGCGAACTCTAATGATTTTCAGCTCTCAGATAAAATATTTTGGCTATTTTCTTTGTGGAGATTTGTTGTTCTTCAAAATTGAAAGTATCCAATAATGAACACCAGTATATACCTTCTGTTTTCGCATCGTAAGTCTTGAAGCTATACCTACTTGCTTAACGTAAGCTGTTAGGTAAGCATCTTTGAATTATGTGTTTAATATTTCTTTGCTCCCTCTGGAGAAGCTCCAAAAATATGCAATCATAACTAGGGTTTCCCAAACGGATATTTCCGTATCCGTTATACGTGGTTTTTAAATTCCTAACCGTATCCGATATCCTTCCAATATTTTCCGGTTATCCTCAACTCAATTTTAAAAAAAATGTCCATATAAAATAGGCGTTGAAATTTAAATTTTGACATATTTTTTAATTTCTGAAATTAGTTTTCGAAATTTATTGAAGAAAGCACATTGTGAATCAAAACAAAAGTTAAAAACAAAATTTTGCATTAAATTTGGATAAAGTTGGAAACAAATGGGGGATGAAGACAAGATTTTGTGAGAACAGTTCGCATCCCATGGTGAACCAGGAAAAAAATTATATGAAGAACTATATTCAAACATTTCAAACGCGTCCAACGTTAAACCTGTAGAAATATCAACTGATAGCCACACTTTAAAGCAAGAATTCATGATCTTCAAGAGAACTTCTAAGAGAACACAAAATCTTGAATTGCTGTATAAGGCACTGAAAACAGCGAAACCGACTACAACAGATTCAGAGAGAGCCTTTTCCGTTTCTAGAAAT
The DNA here is from genome assembly GCA_907164885.2 of Dolomedes plantarius. NCBI lineage: Eukaryota > Metazoa > Arthropoda > Arachnida > Araneae > Dolomedidae > Dolomedes > Dolomedes plantarius. The sequence continues at coordinate 32,886,203 of OU015499.1, read as the reverse complement.
TTCCGTACGAAAATTAGATCTAGGTTTTCTTGCGTATCACTGAATTCATTAGTATTTTTAAAATACTATTATTTAATTTCCTAATCAGAATTTTAGATAAATTGACGTAACAAATTGCTAGAATATATATATATATATATATATATATATATATATATATATATATATATATATATATATATATATATATATATATATATATATATACAAAAATTTGCTTCTGGTGGGACAATTCTGGTGGGAAATTGTTTTATGTAAATACGTTTTTGACAAATGATAGTCCAATCATGCAACCGAATACAGGGGAATATTTCCTTTGTCTTTATTCTCCAATTTGTAATGTAACAATTAGTGAATCAAATATAAGTTTTACTGTAAAGTACTGCGCCAAAGACATGGGATTAAGGTGTGTACCTATATGTATCAGGGAATCCCCATGGTTCTTTATCTTTTAAAATTGACCCACGCATGTTCTTACTGGGGCGTCAAATTTTTTGGGGAATATGAAAGACTTACGAAAGACTTTGTTTGAAGTTAGTCACATATGCAAACTAAAAAAAACACTGTGACTTACGCAAACTCAGGAACTGACCATAAACTTAAATGATAGGGAATAGAGTAATTCAGTAATGTCGAATGATTTTGATTCGCTTTATTTAGCAAATTAAAAAAAAACTTCAATAATTTTAATGTTACTTTTATGTTTTATTTTTATTCTAACTATGGGCTTCGTCCCTAGACTCGCTCCTCTGATATGGCTAATAGCGAGATACATAGGGGTGATTCTCGGGCAATGTAACAGCTTTCATCCATTTACTGTTGTCACCCTTAATGCGAAGGGCGTTTCATCACTGTTGAATTATCAGCTTTAAAATTTAATTAAAAATCGAAAATTTAAGATATAGACTTGAAATGAGGTTTATATGAATAAGAAAGCTTTCAGCTTCCAGATGATGTAAATATTTTCTTTGTAAGATAAAATTTCGAGGAGCATCGATATTACATCCACATAGGGGACGATATTTCTTGAAAAACTGTGTTTCATTTTTTGATGAAAATATTAGTCTGTTTTAAAATATTTTAAAACAAATGAGGTCTAGTTTGAAGGAGAAATGCCTGTAGTCTTAGATTGTAAAAAGATCAAAATTCTACGATCATTTTTTGGTGAGGTAACGTAATCTGAAGATGAAAAAGTCAATATTTTCCCACAAGACATAAAATATAAAAAAACTTAAAGTCCGACGAAGATGAGACTTGTCTTACTTTGGTTCCCCCCATTTTTCTGCATCCATCGGTATCTTTCTCGACCACATACCCCCAGCGGTTTCGGAGGATATAGCGTGACAAGCTTTTGAAAGCGGCAGCGGGAGTTACTTTTTTTTAGAATTGAGAGATTAGTATTTAAATATCTGAAACTCTCTATTTTAAAAGTCATATTCCAAATCCACACTATTATTGTACTAAATTAATATTAAATTCACTGTAAACCTATAATTAAAGAATTTAATACAGTTCAGCATATCTTTTTGATAACAGAATATCGCAACTTCGAAAATACTCCACTGCATGCTGTACCGTAGAAGGCACATCCAATATTTGAAACATTTTTTATTTTAAATGGGAGGGAAAAAATAAAGAAATAAAAGTTAACTTATATAATTCTTTTTTTCAATAACAAAAATAAAAATATTTTAAAATAAAGGTACTTTTCCGTTAGCTGGGTACCACACAAAAACCGCCAAGCTTAAAAGTTGGCGGTACCATATATTTCGACTGCTGGAAAGGATACAAAACTGGAGAGCTGAAAAATTCCGGATATGGGCATTTTACTGTCAATCACTCGTATAAGTTTGTGGAACCAAATACCGGATGCCACAACCAGAGAGTAGAGCGTTTGTGGGGGTTGTGCGAAACGCCAGCGTGGAACTGCAAGTAACCATTTAGAGTCTTATTTAATTGAATTTATGTGGCGACGTTTGCATGATAAGACAAATTTATTTTCAGCAATTGTAAACGAAATTTACAATTTTATGCCTGTTTTGTAAATTGATATTTCTTTTTAAAAAATCTTTATTATTGTTTTATATATGTTTCAATTTATTAGTGTGAATTAAATGTAATAAAAATAAAAGTACAACAGGGTCAAATATTCTTTTCGCGTCAACATTTAGAGTTCGCGGATAATTCCCAATACATGGTGCCATCGCCAATTTGGCGAAAAGTTGGCACCAAAATCCCTTTCGGAGACCTGTTAGGCTTAAATTGCGAAATGTAAACAAATGGGGCGACCAAGAAAGAACAAATAAATTGGAAAACAAACTTACTGCTGGCTTTATGAAACTCGTAGGCGCACACGGGATATTCGCTTCGCTCAGATACCCTTGCTTCACTCCACTACGCTCACAAAAATTCAAAAAATATCACCCGGTCTTAAAATCCTCCCCTGATATTTAGAAACAACATCTTTAACCAGCATAGCAATAAGCGGCGAACTCAAAAGCAATGAACAAACACAACCCATATTTGGCATTTTATCGCCAATCTGGCAAAAATCTAAAAAAATTGTGGCACTGTGTATTGGGATCGAGCCGTGTTCGCAATAACAGCGCCACATTTTAAGCTTGGCGGCTTTTGTCTGGTACCCAGCTAACGGAAAGTACCAAAATAAAATAAAGGCTTATCGAGGATTAATCGGGGTTATATAAAACCAAGGCAAATATCTTATCAGTGTGTCTTCCATTCTTGGAGCTAAATCATATTCTGGCGACAGTTTTTCTTTGGCGAAAACGGTCGACGGGACAATACGTTAACTACCATTACGTGTATATACAGAATATACAGCCAGTTTTAGGCAATTTAAATAGCATAAATATATCAAAATAAATCCTAAATGACATCCTTTCCTTATAATCGAAACTAAAGAACAGTATATTGTAATGAAAACATTAAAACGAAAACAAACACTAATAAAAAAAGTACTCATCCGTTGAAGGTTAATGTTAGGCTGACAGTAATAAACACTTGGCCTCTATGCTAAAACTGGATAAGACGGTCAGATTTGGTGAAATCTGGAGCGGTTTTTTTCACTCACGGATTGGCGCGTTTAAGTGCTTGCTTGAAAGAAAACTCGCCAACGGCTTGACGCGTTTTAGGGTTTGCTGCAAAGCAAAAACAAATAAGTAAAACAAACCTACCGCTGGATGTATGAAAATCGTAACCGCACATGGGATCTTCGCTTCGCTCAGATAACCTTGCTCCGCACCTCTTCGCTCCACAGCGCACCAGTTCAAAATTATCACAGAAATCCCCAGCCACCGGCTTCGTCATGAATATACTGGCTGTAGCGGTCAGTAAAACAAACCTTCCGCTCGTTGTATGAAGTTGTAACCGTAAACGTCGATTCTCCATACAAAAATCTATTTCACACCTGTTTCACACAAAATCCATCCTAAACAACAAACAACACTAGCGTCATAATCGCCTCAGCTTGGCAACCATATGTTTTCGCTAAATTGGCGAAAAATCTACCTAACCGTCTTATACAGTCTAGCCGCATATATGTACACTGAAGGTAAACACTCTAAATAGAGACCTGTTATATATTCTGCTGTCAACCTTATAAACGGTTAAGATAGCAATTACTTCGCCGCATTGATCACCCACGTCAAAAGGGGTACCCAATTCTTTCCAAGGGTCCTTTTCTGTAACGATTTCCACATCTTCCTGCATATGAACATCTCTGTAATATTCGTCGTCTTTTAGTGCGATTTTGGCAAATTTTGAAATCTTAGCCAAACCACACGAAGGGGTACCCTCTTCTTTTCTTTAACCTTTTTTTTAAGTTTGTAAAATGTAAAACAATCTTGTTCTAAATATTCTCATGACTCATACTGATTTAAGTGGGTTCGATGCAGCATGGTTCATTCGAAATATTTCAAGAGAAATTAATTTACCTTCACTAAATAATATTAAGCGTAATTTGAAAGCTTTGTCGAAATTACCTGAACTGTTTATTAGATGCAACTTATCAGCCCTCAGTTAGCATCACTACAAAATAACTCTCAGGGCAAAATTTTGTATCATGCAAATTTTAATAAAGTTCCCAAATTTATCTAATTTTTTTTTACTAACACTGAAGCTTCTTTTGTTTACCGAGGACTAAACATGTTGTAATTGCCCTTTGAAAAGCTTGAAAATAATTTGATGCCAATTACATTTATCTAAAATTTTCATGACATCAATAAATGCATTGAGTTGGCCATTTTTTGTAAGGCTTTAGAGGGTACTAGAACTTTTCAAAGCCTCATTACTTTCTCGCTTGTTACTATCGACAATAGTTTCTTGTGATAATGACGTCTCGGTGAGCTATTGTTAATAAAATGTTCTGAGATCCTAAATTCCCTTTATGATTCACCTAGACATTTTAAGTATCAATGGCATTTGAAGTAGCTTGTTAACATTACATATGGTACAGTAGTACGTTGAGATTGTAATATTTTAAGCAATGGTGGCATACGGATGAATACCATTTTCGAAAGGAATCATGGGATCACATTTATGTCATGCAGATTATTAACAATCTATATATTTAAGTTGCTAGGCCGACTTTTTAGAGAGTGCGTGAGTGAAAACTACTGCGTCAATTTACTTCAATTTGGTCTTAAACGAAAGATTGTAATCTGTAGATTTGTCAAATTTGGTTTGTGTAACCGCAATTTCTATTACTTAGTGATAATTTACAATTGAAAATTGATTTCTGCATATGCTCAGGGGCATGTTTAAATCTGGCTTTAGATACTCACTGTTTCTGCGCATGCTCAGTGAATGTTTTAAGGATGACATGCTTTAAGGATAAACACATTTATTCCAAGAGTCTCTCCGGATCACTCTCTGCCATTTTTGTTTTTATGATAATTATGTTTGTGAAATATAAGATTAAACCTGATGGAAACTGTTTATTTCGAGCTGTTTAATTCGTGATAATTTACAATTAAAAAAATTGCTTTCTGCGCATGCTCAGTGACATTTTTAAATCTGGCTTTAGATACTCACTAAGCACGAGGTCTCTTAAATACATTAATTTGTTTCTGCGAATTATTATGATTTTCAACATTTGGCAATGATGTGTTGAGTATAATGTGTGTATTAGTACATTTATTTACTATCTAGCCGTCATGTTTAAACGGGTACCAACTAGTTATTATTTTGAGATCCCTGCAAAGTGTACGGTTGTCGATAACTCGCTGTTTGTTTTGCAGATGGATAAAAAAAAATTGTGCTGTCGGGGGACCCCCGTCAGGAACGAAGTTTCTTACGTTATTTTTTCCACTCTAAACATGATTTAATATGTAGATTTCTATTGATTATATTAGTGTATTTTTGTCACGCCAAAAAGCGCAGCCCTCTTTTATTCAATCAACCAACTCTCTCTCTCTCTCTCTCTCTCTCTATTTTATTAAAATTAAAAATTTTAATGTATAAATTAATTATTTTTATTAAAATTAAAAATTTTAATATTTAAATTAATTATTTTGATTTTGATGTTACCTGGCATAATTTGTAATCGGATTAATTTTATTATTAAACTAGCTGAAAACACGCGCTTCGCTACGGAGTACATTCAAATTAAATACAACGGTCAACGTATGCAATTTATGCCAAAAAATAAATATATATATTTATAATAAATGCGATGATCAATGTATACAATTGATGTAAAATATATATCTATCTATATATATATATTTATAAAAAAATCGTAAGGGATATTCATTTTTTTTGGATAATATCCAATCGTCTGCTGCATTAGAAAGAGAAAAAAATATTTTTTTGTCTATTTAGTTGTTACGCACGTGACGATAAATTTATTGAAAGTACCAGAAAAAGAAATCACGTGATCAGCATTTAATAAATTAAATTCTAAAAATTAATCTTTAAAAATTCACGAAAAATCAGGAAATGGAGGTAAAAATTCGAAAAAAATTTCATTTTGAAGGATTTTTTATGATCTTTCTCGTGATATAAATTTTATAACCCTCAATGTATTATTTTAAATGCAAACGTAAAAAAAAGTTTAAAAAACAGCTTAAAAACTTAATTTTAAAAAATCTAAGAAGAATTTTTGAAAAATCTTTCTTAGTGCACCCCTACACTATTAGAAGAATCGCAATGCAAAATTTCAGCCCTTTAGGTCCAGCGGTTTGGTCTGTGCGTTGTATGTCAGTCAGTCAGTCAGTGAATGAATGAGTCAGTTACGGAACTGTTTTATATATATAGATAGATATAGATTAAACGTTTGTCACTTTGAGAAACGTTTAATTGACAAAACGTTTACAATATAGACGTTTACAATATAGACGTTTACAATATAAACGTTTACAATTGACAAACGTTTATAGATACACAATGGTATCTCAAAATTAGAGTAAGAGATGAAATAAAAATACAAAAATAAAAAAAGGATTTTAAGTAAAGTATGTTTTTTTAATTATTTTAAGCACCTAAAATAATATTCAAATTAATATTACGTTACTTAATAATTGTGTGCACGTCCGCCATCTTGGATTTTTTTCGCCAACTTGGCGATTTTACCGTGTTTTGAGGAGTGGAAAAATTTTCGCCAATGTGTTTTAAGCGGTGTTTTCAAAACGCTGGACTTTGAATTTCTTTAGCTTTTTTAATAAAAACGACCTTTTTAAATTGTGAAACTTAGAAATATTTTTGAAAAATCATTTAATCGTTGGACTGAGATTTTTTTTGTCATTTTTAATTAAAAACTACCTTTTCAAATTATGATCCATATGAAAAATTTGGTCAAATGAATTTTACTTACAGATAAAATTTCAATGCCATCTATTCAGTTTGCCCTAACTCTTTGACTAATAGCAAGGAATCACCAAAATATTATGCCAACATATTGTTAATTAGAAAAAAAATACAGCATTTTCGTACCACCTAAATAACTTGCAATTTAAAAATTATCTAAAATTCAGCTTTGAAAATTGTAAAATAATTATGAACCCATAAATTTATGGTGAGTAACCAGATCCTCTTTTTTTTTTTTTTTTTTTTTCGTTAGGGCATTGTGGTAATGAAATTTTACTTCAGATTTGACCTTAACCAAATATTTGGTGCATACAATAAAATCGGGACAAGGATTATTTGACCATTTATCCTGCTGTGTTGGAAATAAGAAAAAAAACCTTTTCCTAAGCCAATAACTTAACCTTAACTAACTTTTTAACTTAGGTTCCTGGGGAGAGAGAAGTTGAACTTCAGTTATTTAAATTTATTTGTAATCCACTACAACTTGGAATTATAAAATATTTTAAAATATATTGTATTTAAAATGTATACTGTATTTTACATTTTACGAAAAAATGATGGCAGATAATTTTTACTTCAAATAAATGAAATCGTGTATCATTATAGTATACTAATTGACAATCGATAAACAAAATTAAAAGCAACTTACATTTAATAAGTTAACGAAAAACTGATAATGGATTCAAAAATTTTCAACAAAAAGACTCTTAGTTTTAAAAATAATTTACTCTTTTGAGTCTAGTCAATTTGACTCAGATTTCCAGGTCAAGGCCAAGATCTGACCTAAAATTATTATACTGTAATTAAAAGATCACATCAGAAATAACTGTTTGATCTTAAAATTAGAGAATTTGACATTGGGTTATTTTTACCAGAACGCAATAATTATCGCCATGCGAAATGCGCCAAACCCTGGCGGAAAAATCCGAGATGGCGGCCGTGCACACAAATCTAGAGTATCCCCCCTAACTTTATTTCTACTGATCAGATATACATAATATATAGCCTATGTCCATCTGGAATAATGTACCTTTCAAACAGTGAAAGAATTTTTCAAATAGGTGCAGTGGTTCCGGAGATTACCCTCCACGTACAAAATCTGCTCTCTCTTTATATATTAGTATAGATCACCAACAAAAATAAATTAATGACACAATATAAATCCCGCGTGAATTAAAACAATGACGAACAAAAAATAAGTTTAAACAGAAAGACGATATTCCATAGGGACGGTATGAAATCTGTCAAGTAAAGCACTTACAACTGGTCGAAGTTTATATAAACGATCATGCTGAGGGTCATCATGTGGTGGTTGTTTACTGTTGTCATTAAAATGCAGAAATTCTCTTATCTTTTAAAAGTTTTTTAATGACATACATTCTTTTATTACATCATTGCCTATGGCAGGTGACCAATATGGCCTAATGTTTGGTATATGTACAATAGACACCATTATACAAATTCCAATGTATTGTTTAATTTCTAAATTCCTTACAATGACACACTTTTCTGGGGTTTTTTACACACTGAATAGATTTGTTTCTTGAACTATATGCTCAATCAAATCTTCTGTAAAAAAGATAACTAAAAAAATTTAGAGGTGTGTTTAAATTCATAATTTCAGGACAGAGATTCTCGTCACCTCGGAATAAAATTTGATCGTCATTTAGAATTAAATTAGTTTTCTTCCAGTTGATTGTAGGCTTTGTTCTCCCTGTATTATTTCTATTACTTTTTGGCATGTTCCCACCATTACACAGATCAAGAACATCCCTATTATCAAGTAATGATACCTCATCTTCCGAATCACTACTACCATCAAAAATTTCACCACAAACTTTGTTTGGTTTATAATTGCGATCACCTGTGCTGCCATCGCTTTCTGAATCAGATCCATCTTCACTATGATCACTTCACGATCTGTTCATAAGTTCCTCAATTTCTTTCTGTGTTAAAAACTTTCTTCCCGCCATTTCCTTAAAAAAATGGCGTAAGCACACCATGTATCATTTTTGATACATAAAATTGAAATCATACTTGATTTTTTTATAAAAGATTAAAGAAGTATTTTATTAATAATTATAAAAGTACACAAAAGTAAAATATACCTCTAGAATATATTTATAAAACTTTCAAAGATGTAAACTAACTTTAAAATACTGAAAATATAGCAAATACTAAGGCAGGTCTGGTATGAATTGAACGGCTATCTTTTACTGAGATAGCAGTTGTATTCCTGCTGCCATCTATCCTACGAAAATGTAACTAACAGTGATTAAAAGCTTTGCTATTATGTTTCAAAATTAATACAAGGTGCACAAGTGGATAAAAAATATTGCTTTTGAATACAAAGGGGAAAAACACCTATGTACCAAATTTGATACAGTGTGCAGTGAAGGGTTTTAAAATTGCCCGTAGAGCTTGTGCGGGGATTTGAACCGGAGACCTCCGATGCGAAAACTAGTCCGATGCGATAACCATTCAGCCACAGAGTCCTTGAGAGAAAGCTCTTATGAAGGGGACATAATGCTTTTTCGTTACGTGACGATTCCTGCCAGTTCACTCTACTGTAAGCCGCGTAAAAGAACTTCGTTCCAAAAGCTTCAGATCTGTTTTATTATAAATCACTCAAGTAATTTAATGACATGATGGAATATCTGAGGAAATAGCAGCTGGACGAAGAATTCGTATTTAAGTATTATACAGGGTTAGCACAAATGAACGACGTGATTTTAAAAATTTATATTTTCGAAACTATTGCACATATTACAATACGTTATATACGAAATCAAAGAAAAATATACCAAATTTTTTCCCATCGAGATTGGGAATGCGGGTGACAGTGATTTACCCTTAATCACATGGTCACCAAGATCCCCGGACCTTACGTCATGTGATTTCTTTGTATGGCAACAATCACTGGGCGCCAGAAAATGAAAAATTCTAGTGCGGTTGCGTATTGTCACTTATGACGTCAGGTGTTTATAATCCTTTATAAAAGCTGCAACCCTGCATGCGCAATTATTGCCATTGTGAGGATAACTGCCGTAAAAAGTGAATGGTGTTATTTATAACTGTTCTGTTAAGGTGTTTTTTTATAACTGTGGTATAAGATGTTTATAATCTATACTAATATATAAAGAGAGAGCGGATTTTGTACGTGGAGGGTAATCTCCGGAACCACTGCACCTATTTGAAAAATTCTTTCACTGTTTGAAAGGTACATTATTCCAGATGGACATAGGCTATATATTATGCATATCTGATCAGTAGTAATAAAGTTAGAGGGGATACTCTAGATTTCTGTGCACGGCCGCCATCTTGGATTTTTTCCGCCAGGGTTTGGCGCATTTCGCATGGCGATAATTATTGCGTTCTGGTAAAAATAACCCAATGTCAAATTCTCTAATTTTAAGATCAAACAGTTATTTCGGATGTGATCTTTTAATTACAGTATAATAATTTTAGGTCAGATCTTGGCCTTGACCTGGAAATCTGAGTCAAATTGACTATACTCAAAAGAGTAAATTATTTTTAAAACTAAGAGTCTTTTTGTTGAAAATTTTTGAATCCATTATCAGTTTTTCGTTAACTTATTAAATTTAAGTTGCTTTTAATTTTGTTTATCGATTGTCAATTAGTATACTATAATGATACACCATTTCATTTATTTGAAGTAAAAATTATCTGCCATCATTTTTTCGTAAAATGTAAAATACAGTATACATTTTAAATACAATATATTTTAAAATATTTTATAATTCCAAGTTGTAGTGGATTACAAATAAATTTGAATAACTGAAGTTCAACTTCTCTCTCCCCAGGAACCTAAGTTAAAAAGTTAGTTAAGGTTAAGTTATTGGTTTAGGAAAAGGTTTTTTTTTTCTTATTTCCAACACAGCAGGATAAATGGTCAAATAATCCTTGTCCCGATTTAATTGTATGCACCAAATATTTGGTTAAGGTCAATGGTTACTCACCATAAATTTATGGGTTCATAATTATTTTACATTTTTCAAAGCTGAATTTTAGATAATTTTTAAATTGCAAGTTATTTAGGTGGTACGAAAATGCTGTATTTTTTTTCTAATTAACAATATATTGGCATAATATTTTGGTGATTCATTGCTATTAGTCAAAGAGTTAGGGCAAACTGAATAGATGGCATTGAAATTTTATCTGTAAGTAAAATTCATTTGACCAAATTTTTCATATGGATCATAATTTGAAAAGGTAGTTTTTAATTAAAAATGACCAAAAAAAATCTCAGTCCAACGATTAAATGATTTTTCAAAAATATTTCTAATGTTCACAATTTAAAAAGGTCGTTTTTATTAAAAAAGCTAAAAGAAAAACCCAAAATTTCCAATATTTGAGAATGATTTTTTCAAAAAAGTGGTTTTTATCAAAAACCCAAAAATAAATCAAAGTCCAACGTTTAAATGATTTTTCAAAAATTTTTCTAAGTTTCATAATTTAAACAGGTGGTTTTTATTAAAAAAGCTAAAAAAATTCAAAGTCCAGCGTTTTGAAAACACCGCTTAAAACACATTGGCGAGAATTTTTCCACTCCTCAAAACACGGTAAAATTGCCAAGTTGGCGCAAAAAAATCCAAGATGGCGGCCATGCACACAATTATTAAGTAACGTAATATTAATTTAAATAGTATTTTAGGTACTTAAAATAATTATAAAAACATTCTTTACTTAAAATCCTTTTTTTATTTTTGTATTTTTATTTCATCTCTTACTCTAATTTTGAGATACCAATGTGTATCTATACTTCTATAATCTATCTATACTTATATATAAAGAGAGAGCGATTTTGTACGTGGAGGGTAATCTTCAGAACCACTGCACCTATTTGAAAATTCTTTCACTGTTTGAAAGGTACATTATTCCAGATGGACATAGGCTATATATTATGTATATCTGATCAGTAGAAATAAAGTTAGGGGCTTAATCCTAACAATCTCCATTATTACCGCTACTGCCCTCTACCGCTTTTTGTGCCGAAGTCTTCAACGATCCTTAGCGTGGTGCTATCTATACTTATATATAAAGAGAGAGCCATTTTGTACGAGGAGGGTATATCTTCAGAACCACTGTACCTATTTGAAAAATTCTTTCACTGTTTGAAAGGTACATTATTCCAGATGGACATAGGCTATATATTATGTATATTTGATCAGTAGAAATAAAGTTAGGGGCTTAATCCTAACAATCTCCATTGTTTCTGCTACTGTCTTCTACCGCTTTTTGTTCCGAAGATTTCAACGATCCTTAGCGTGGTGCTATCGCGATGGGCTTCTGTTCTGACGCTAGCGGTTCGAACCTAGCCGTTCTCCGGCACGCCTTTTTCTTTTAAAAAATTTATTTTAATTATTAACTAACGTAAAATTAATTTAAGGTATTATTTAGATTATTATTAAGGTGAAAAAAGATTTACAATTTATTAGCTATCAAATGGAAATTTATTGGTATAATATTTTGTTCAACCCGGACAAAGTCGGGACGTGCCGCTAGTCCATTATAAAAGATGCAACCCTGCACGCGCAATTATTGCCATTGTGAGGATGACTACCGCAAAAAGTGAATTGTGTCATTTATAACTGTTTTGTTAAGGTGGTTTTTTATAACTGTGGGATAAGGTGTTTATAATTCATTATAAATGATGCAACTTTACATGCGCAATTATTGCCATTGTGAGGATAACTGCTGTAAAATGTGAATGGTGTCATTTATAAATGTGACTGCTGTTAAGAAAAAGTGGGAGTGCATTAAAGCAGCTTAAAGCAACGCCAGCGATGCAATCACGTTAAAAACGAAGTGCGGAAATGGGTGTCATACGTTTTACCCATGTTGTCTTTATGGGTAAAGAGTATATTAATTTGCAGTGGCTTGATAGCTTAGGTATGCATTTCTATACGAATTTTAGTAACTAACCATTTTCTAACAAACATTTTTATCTCCGTTTTTGTAAGCGAATACTGCATACAGCTTCCTTGTATGCTAGCAAAACAATGTTTTGTTAGGAGTCGTACAATTTTTAAACATTTGAAAAAAATGTTTTTAGCAATGATAGTTTTTTTTGCGCAGTGAAAAAAATGAGTTTTTCAATATTTATATTGTATTTACCAACGAATAATGTTGTCACTCAGAAAATGATGGAGCAGTTTCATATTTACGCTGTTAGACGGTTGATGTGTGCAAAGCTATTAATCAATGGGTCCTGAAATCGGAAATATTAAATCTCCAGTTGTTTTTCCTTTCTGCTTTCTGACACGTTTTGCATAGAATCCTGCTTCAAGTCCTTTTACATTAGTTTTGATTTATAGTTTGTCCCCGGAGGGAAGTTAATTTCCTATTTTTTTTCGATAACTACATACTGGATAATGTTACCACCCATTAAATGATGGAGTGGTTTCATATTACGCTATTAGATGGTTGATGTGGGCGAAATAACTAAACAATGGTTGCTAAGAGCAAAGTTTTAAATATCCAGTTTTTTTTATATAACTTTTTGACAAATGTTTTTTAGAATCCTATTTTATACCATTTGATATTAGTTTTGTGACCCCATAGTATAGTGGTTAGAATTCTGAGCTGAGCGGGCTTTGGTTCACATCCTGACTAAGGCTTGGTCGTTTCCGTGTTGTCCTCCTCATAGCGAGCATTGCTGGCTCACCTATAGGGTGCTCCCATAATAAAGTAGCCAGCAAAACTGCAAGGTTCTTCTTGGGACGATGTCAAGAAGTACCTACCACCGACACAAGTGCCTGCCGCATTGAAAAAAAGGTTTTGCTCCAATAGTGTGTATGTTTTCCAATATCTACACACAGTATAGAGAACCAAATGCCAAATACCCTTAGATTAATTTTAATGCGTTATTAATTTGTTTACTGACGGGATGTAGGTTAAGAAACCAAAATTTTAAAAATATATTTTTCCAAGTCTTCTACCGCCTTCCATTCTCAGTATCAGGCCATTCTGAGGCTCGTATACTAGTTCATCCCATTTTCGCGGCTGTTGAATGGCAACAATCACTGGGTTCCATTTATCCCCCTTGGCTTACTCTGTGGGCGTTTTCTTGCTCTTCCAATGAAGGCAGTTTGATTTTTGTGTCAGAAATCCGAAATGAGACTTTTTACTGTTATCTATAATGGAATATTGATGTTTTTCCCAATAATTAATTCCCGGAAATAACGTTGCTTTGCTTCTGGAGGACTCGTAGAGCTTCAAAAATTTTAAATTTACCAAATTTACCCTTTTTAAAAATATTTTGAAGGGAAACTTAAGTTGCAGTAGCGTAGGTTTGCTCGGACTAGGCGAAAAAATTAAAAGGATTCCCAAATTGGAAGACCAAGAGTGGGATTTGGGGAAACCTATTCGCTTTATTTTATGTTTTGTTGAAATAGTAATGAGCAAAATCTATGATCAAAAGTTCCCTCATCGCGTATGGCGCTGACTATATGTATTTTATTCTCACAACGAGAGCTTAAATTTGTTCCATATCTTATGTACGAATTTTTCAGGGTAAATTACATAATATATTTGTCTCAAACCTAATAATTAGCGGAGCTGAAGTGAGCCTATGTTTGTAGTTTTACTATTATTAAATTTTAATAGTATTATTTAAATGCAGGCATTATGGATATCTTGGTGAATTCCTTATTTCTAAAGCTGAAGTAATAACAAATGGAACAGTTCCAAACTTGTGTATGCAGTCGAATCCCATTATAACGAACCCGGTATATAACGAACTCACGGATATAACGAACGAAAATTTTGGTCCCACCATTTTCTTATTGCACGTAATTTAATTAGTATTGTGTCAGTTTAATGTAATCGATTTCAGTCGATTTAATTCATTAATGATCATTCTTAATAGATTTTATCATTTATTAATACATCATTATTGAATACACACTGCAACTAATGAGTTATGCATTTTGTAAACTCTAGCATTTTTCTTAACGGTTTGGATATAGCGAACCACCGGATAAATCGAACAAAACCTTTGGTTCCTTGAAGTTCGTTATAATGGGGTTCGACTGTATACGTACCGTATAACATACGTAATGAATTTTGGCCAAAATATCGTTATTATTCACACAGTGCAAATATTATTTAGCTGGTTAATCAGTTGTTTAAAAAGAATAGACAAGCAAAAATTAAAAAAAACATTTGGCGAACATCAGTTAGCGAAAGTATATTACACCAAACATCAGTTGGTGAACAGAAACAGTTTCTTACCACTGATGTGAAGCCATTACGCTAAATAAGAAATGATCACGTGACTGGCAATGAGACGATAACTCCGCAATTCGGAAGAGTATAAATCTCCTGCTTTCGCACCGTAGAAGTGTCACTTTCACAGCATGAGTGGTCCCCGCACAGATATTTTTTTTTAACCAAAACTATACTTTTTTACAAACGAAAACTGTACCAAATTTACAAAAACTATAAGTGCACAAACATTCAAAAATATAAAAGCTTCAGATCTGTTTTATTATACATCACTCAAGTAATTTAATGACATGATGGAATATCTCAGGAAATAGCAGCTGGACGAAGAAATTCTATTTAAGTATTATAAAGGGTTAGCACAAATGAACGAATTTTTAAAATGAAATGATTTTAAAAATTTATATTTTAGAAACTATTGCACATATTACAATACATGATATACGAAATCAAAGAAAAATATACCATTTTTTTCCATCGAGATGGGGGCATGCGGGTGACAGGGATTTACCCTTAATCACATGGCCACCAAGATCCCCGGACCTTACGCCATGTTATTTCTTTGTATGGGGTTACGTCAAAGACTCTGCACCACCAATGCCAAAATACTGCAAAAAGTTTAAAAAACGCATTTGTGCAGCATTATGAACCATTGACTGTGTGATACTACAAAATGTGCGGAAAGAACTTGATTAGAGATTAGATGTTTGTCATGTAACAAAAGGGTCTCACATCGAACAGTTGTAACTGAAAATAAATATTGGTATATTTTTATTACCATGTTTTTATTAACTCGCTTTCTTGTTTGTTTGTTTGTTTGTGTGTGTGTTTGTTCACTACAAATCTTGCAATCGATTTTTAACTAACTTCCCGACCTGCTAGACATTTGAAACTTTTAGAATAGCACAGAACACGATGACAATGTATTCTTTTAATACTTTTAGCCAAAAAAATCCGCAAAGGTGGTGATTCGATCGAATTCAATGCTTGCACTTTTGCGTAACGGCGTTTGATGATTTTGAAAACAGAATACATGTGAATTTAGTTTGTTTACAAAAATATTGTGCGAAAAATTTTAAAAAAAATATAAAAATTAAAGTTTATAAAGTCTGTAGATAGGGGAAACGACTAAAAAGTGATTAAAATTAAATAAAAAAAGTGAAAAAGAATAAATAAGCGAAGGTTTGATATGATTCAACAGAAAATTTAAAAACTCGGGAAATAAAAAGTTCTTTTTAAATTATTCTTTAATTTTGTGCATGAATTATTGTAATATGTGTAATAGTTTCGAAAATATAAATATTTAAAATCCGGTCATTCATTTGTGCTAACCCTGTATTGTGGGCTTTACTTGTTCGGCCCGATATTTCCTCCAGAGCTTGCATCATAAAATCCCGTCAACAATTTAATACAATTGTTTTGACTATTTATAAAATTCTAGAAGGCTCATTTTATAATAAATATATCAATACCCTTGCCTAACTTGCGACGGAATATATTTTGTTGTGATTTAAACACTTAACTGTAGTTATTAAAAGCTTAGAATGTAAGTGCAAAGTTTCCCTTACTTCACCTTCCTAAAATTAAATTTTTGTAAAATGAGCTTGTTCGAAACTTTGCTCTAACCAAATGAGGTGTAAAATATTCCCTATGACAGAGTTATTCTGCCCAGGAAAGTATGAGACGAGTCGGAGGCTTCGGCTATTAATTACGGTTAAAAGTTTAAAAGGCCGTATATTTTAGAGAGCTATTGCGAAGGTTGAGCGCGGCATAAAGCTCCCTTCGGGAATAATTTCTATCATATCCCGAAGCCTTGCTTGATTAGCCGATGACAGGTAGAAGAAATTTTAAGGTATTTACGAATTATAATTTTAAAACCGGTAGACAGCGTGGCAGATTTTGATACAAAAGGCGAAATAATGAGGCATTTACAATAGATAAACGCTTTAGAGATGCATATATTAGAGTAAAGTATGTGACGCTTAACTTTATACAGCATACTGAAGTAAATAATAATAATAATTATGGTAGCTTTTTGTTTGAGCTTAGGATGATGCAGCTGAAATACTGACCCCAAAATATTTTATACTGGGTTTCATAACTTTGGTTTTATTTGTTTTCAGAGCACTCAATAGTGATATTTCGAAATTTATTTAATAAAATTTCCCTTCATAAAGCCTTTTAATCTAATAAGTGCTAATTATATCTAATAAGTGTAAGACTTTCAGTCTATTAGGGAAAATGAAGAAAGAGCTTAAGTTCACAATGGTTGGCACATTTGCCCTGAAATCAAAATACTTAGGGATCCGTTTCTGGGCTAGCCAGTTGTTGGGTAAAATATGTGATGTTTTGCTTAATACAGACAGTAGAATGAAAGGAATAATAATAATAATAATAATAATAATAATAATAATAATGATAATAATAATAATTTCTTGCATTAGGTTAAGACAATGCAGCTCAAATACTGACCCCTAAAATCTTTTGTACTGGGTTTCATAACTTTGGTTTTATTTGTTTTCAGAGCACTCAACTGTCATAGTTCAAATTTCTTAAATAAAATATCCCTTCATAAAGCTGTTTAATCTAATAAGTACTAATTATATCTAAGAAGTGTAAACCTTTTAATCTATTAGTGAAAATGAAGCTAGGGCTTAAGTTCACAATGGGTAGCACATTTGCCCTGAAATAAAAATACTTAGGGATCCGCTTCTGGAATGCCAGTTGTTGTGTAAAATATGTGATGTTTTACTTAATGCAGTAGAATGAAAGCAACAACAACAACAATAATAATAATAATAACTAGCCGGTCGGTTTAGGGACCCGCTCCCTTCAGCAATCATCGTCAGAGAATGGAAACACTAAAATACAACGAATAAAGACATTTAAATTTCGTGGTTACGCATCCCACGTCCTACAAACAGTCGTAGGCATAAGACAAATTCTTTTCCTTTGTCCCCGGCGAGAATTTCCCTTCCCTTTACCCCTCCGCGTATGGGAGAAAAATTCGTTCTTCAAGACTTTACCCACCCGCATATGAAATGATGTAAAGTACTCTATCATCTGTAGCACAAACTGTATCAACAGACTTATAAATATGAGATGTGCCAGGCAAATGACCTAAAAGCTGTTTATTAATGAGTATAACGTTGTCGGTTTTGGGGGCAAGGATAGATATTTCACGTAACCAACTATGATCTTTAAAATGCTAAGGGAGGTTGCGAAACACTTCTTGTAACAAATCTTCATGATTTTGAATTAATTTTCCTATATCTTCTCCTGCTATAAGTCCATCATCAACATGCGACATCAAGTTTCCATTTCCTACTTGAAGTAAAGTATCACAAAACTGATACATTCGATGTGCATCAGCATCACCTGTCATATGAACCCTCATATCAGTTTGAAGATCAAGTTTTTCAATTTCATTCCATATAAATGAAGATTTCAGGCATGCATGTATTTCATCAGTTCTTGTTCCACGTGGAATAACAGGCAGCGTCTGTCAGAAGTCACATGCCAAGAGCAAAGTTATTACCTCCGATCCTTCGGCATAATCATTTAATAATTCGCAATAAATGTTGTTTAATGTTCTTCGATGTGGTAATTAAAGCGCTATAAATAAAAGAATAAAATGTTACTGCACAGCAAATACAAAATAAACGAAAAGTGAACACAGTTGAAAAGGATACTTAAAAACTCGCAAATGGAATAGCAAGCTAATCAAAGCTAAACACAAGCATAACTAAAAGTTGTTTTAAAACACCTCTGGTAAACAATGTTAAGAGTCAAACTATTTGGAGCATAAATGTTAAGATTTTGCTTAATTTCTACTTGAGAATTATAATAAAAAAGATGGCAAAATAAACAAAAAGTGAACACAGTAAAAAAGGATACTTAAAAACACATAAACTGAATAGCAATAATCAAAGTTAAACACAAACATAATTAACAGTTGATTTAAACCACCCCTGGTAAACAATGTTAAGTATCCAACTATTTGAAGCATAAATATTAAGATTTTGCTTAATTGCTACTTGAGAATGATAATAAAAATATTCCAAAGAGTTTCAGACAGAAGCATAAAAAGGAAAAATATGCAAAAAAGTACCTAAATTAAACAAAAAATTACAGAATACAGAAAAAGTGAACACCTGCAACTTGTAAAAAACGGCAATCCTATACTGGGAATTAACCCACAAAAAAAGATTAAAATGAAAGGTAATGAAATGTAAAAAAAGGTAATGAATAAATGAAATGAAAGGTTTTCAACAATCAATGTTGCCACAAAATTAAAATTCGTATTGTATCATGATCAACAAAGATTTAAAAATAATAATAAATAATTCAAAAGAGATAAAGTTTGACGTCACCGCATGGGTATATTTTTCATTTATCTCTTGATATATTAGACTAACGTGCGTGGCGTTGGAATTGACGTTTATGTATAATGAAGAATGGCAACTGCTACGGCAATTTTATTTTGCTTTCCATTGAAAAAAGAAAACAAAAGGAGTAATATTAGAAAATTAACTTTTAATAAAACAAAAAATGAAATTAAAAGTCAATAAATGCGTTCACTTACCTTGCTTGCAACATCTAGAATTAACATCCAATATGTGCGCATGCGCAGTTCTGATGAATGATTGATTCCAACTCCTGTAGATGAAATATTATTTAAAAACTGTATTTATTTATAATTATTTTAAAGCTTCCAAACATATCATAGAATTATCCTAAGGTTTCAAAACATAAGTATACGAAGTTTCAACCAGATTAGTCAAGAAATGTAGATTTGTATACGATACATATATACATACATACAGACAGACATTTTGCTTTATTTATATAGAAGATAATAATAACAACTTCTTGCATCAGGTTAAGACAATGCAGCTCAAATACTGACCCCTAAAATCTTTTGTACTGGGTTTCATAACTTTGGTTTTATTTGTTTTTAGAGCACTCAACAATCATAGTTCGAAATATATTTTAAAAAATTTCCCTTCATAAAGCATTTTAATATAATAAGTGCTAATTAGATCTAAGAAGTGTAAAGCTTTTAATCTATTATTGAAAATGAAGATAGGGCTTAAGTTCACAATGAGTAGCACATTTGCCCTGAAATCAAAATACTTAAGGATCCGTTTCTGGAATGCCAGTTGTTGAGTAAAATATGTGATGTTTTACTTAATACAGTAGAATGAAAGTAATAATAATATTTGTAACTTCTTGTTTGAGATGAAACAATGCCGCTCAAATACCGACATTTATATCTTTTATACTGGTTTTCGTAACTAAGTTTTTACTTATTTTCGACCACATGCCTGTCACAGTTCTAATTCATTAAATAAAATTTCCGTCCATAAAACCTTTTAATCTAATGAATGAGCGTTGTTAGTGAAACAATCAGATACTTTGGGTCTTTGAATTTTTCCATTCCAAACTCGAAAATTATTTAGAACCCAGGGGACATATATGAATTTTTCAGTTTGCTAGCTTACTTTATTATCAGTTTTAACATTTTTATTCAGTATTAGTTAGTTGTTAATTCCAACCAAAGGAAAATTTGTCTGCTTGAACCTACATCTCAAACAGCGTCAATAAAAATCAACCGACGAGTCTATGAAACCAAATCAAAATTTCTCACGCAAAATTTTACCAACCTTTATAATACAGGGTGGTCATAAAAAAATTTCGCCGATATATGGACATCTAGAGACTGTTCCGTTCAACCGATCGAGGTGAGATTTGAGATGTAGTTATTCAGAGGTATGAGCTCGGGATTCTGTGAACGGCCAACAGAAACACGATGATGACACCCATGTGGAAACTGTGTAATCCAAATAAAAGTTTTCTTTTGTCCGATCTGTATTGGTATCAGTGATTGGTGTCTTGCCTCTTTCATACGCAAATTTCCTCCGTGCGCCCCGGTCGTGTTTGTATAGGTCGTTCGCAGAGCTGTTTTTTGTGTGTGCATAACGTGTCCGTATTTTGTGATACACGTACCGTTCCAACGCTATTTAGGGTTTTCGCATGCGCTGAGCATTTTGCGACGGGAAAAAGTGGGCGTTGCCTTTCGAAAATTTCGAGTTTCTGTACCTATAACCGTAACCGTGAGCACCACGTTTTTGCCCTTCACAAAATCCCGAGCTCATACCTCTTAATAACTACATCTGAAATCTCATCACGATCGGTTGAATGGAACGGCCGCTAGAGGTCCATATATTGGCAAAGTTTTTTTATGATCACCCTGTACTTCTTCTTGCTTAAATTGGCGAAATAACCAGCTTCTGTAGTTCTCACCCTTTTTCTGACAGTTTGTTAAAGTAATCTTAAAGGGGCACGTCAGCCTGGTACTGAATCTATACACCTACCACAATATAAATCCAGCCACTTTTAAATATTTTAATAATGTAAAGCGATACGAAACAACGAGTACCCGAACGAGAATTTTACATAATTTAGTCTCGATTTTTATTTTTTCAAAACGCTATTTCTTAAATTTCAGTAAGCTAAATCGATCATGAATCTCTCTCCAAATTCCCAGCAGATTCCCGTGACCGCTATTTTCCCATGAACTGAATATTTATAACTTCAATTATTATAAATGTAAACTAAAAGTATACAGTTTCATTCACTGCTGAAATTAAATTTTATAAACGGAATTTGACGGAAACTTTGCTCTAACGTAAATGGGGTATAAAATATTTGCACCGAGTAAGTTACCCCAGCGATGAAAGTATCAGAGTAATGGAAACCTACAGCTATTAATTACAGCTAAAAGTTTAAAAGGTTGTGTACCTCAGAACGTTATTCGAAAAGCAGCACGCGATAGAATGCTTTCTATGGAAAGTAAATTTTTATCAACCCTTTGCAGTTCTCGCTTGGCTAGCTGACGACAGGTGTGGAAGGAAATTTTTGCGTGTTCCCAAATTTCTAATTTTAGGCAACATGCCGTACTTTCTAGTTTCTAGAATTCGCAAGTAAAGAACAGTTTTTTCTTTTATCAGTGGAAAGGTTTAGTAATTAAAATTATTAAAACAAGTTTCATGAACCATTACATCGTATATGCGTAAGAACGGTTTAGAAGCGTGCATGACATATAGCTATATGTACCACCAAATTCAAAAGCCTTTTTACGGAAAAATTGCCGCACCATAACGTTAAATATATATATATCAATTACTAGTGTTAATTAATCCACACGTGTGCACAGAAAATACAAAAATTCAAATGAACCGAATATGCACTAATATACTGAAAATATGAATTATTTAATCCTATTTAGAGTTATTTAAATAGGACTGATTAAAAATAATAAAGCGCAATATTCAGTCATCTTTAAATCACGATAAACAGGATTGAGTAAATTGGATTGAATAATTCATATTTAAGATAGATAAGGGCATATTCATTCAAAGTATTCAATCTTATGTTTTTTTGCTGGAATACGCTCGAACTACTTCTTCACGCTTCTAAGTGAGCTCTGCAAAAGGGGTAATTAATATTAGAGCTTTTACTACAGTTTGTAATCGTTCATATTTCTTCCAGGGCGGAGTTTCAGCGATAAAAATTTTAACCAGTCACAGAGATGAATGCAAGATCACGTGATACGTCAACAGGTCATGTCAACAATTTCGAATTGAAATCATATAATTTTTTCACGGGGATTGTTAAATCAAAAATGAAAATGAGGCAACTTCAATAATAGAAATCAATTATCTTTAAGAATCCATTAGTACTGTAAAACCTAAAATGCAGGCAACTTCAGTAATAGACCAAACATCTTATTGTTCGTCTGTTTGTAATATTAAACCTAAAATGCAGACAAATTCAATAATAGACCAGGCATCTTATTGTTGATCTCTTTGAAACATAAAATGAAGACAATTTCAGTTATAAAGCAGACATCTTATTGTTGGTCTGATTGTAAAATTAAAGCTAAAATGCAGACAACTTCAGTAATAGACCAGGCATCTTATTGTTGGTCTGTTTGTAACATTAAACATAAAATGAAGACAACTTCAGTTATAGACCAGACATCTTATTGTTGGTCTGTTTCTAAAATTAAAGCTCAAATGCAGACAACTTCAGTAACAGACCAGACATCTAATTGTTGGTCTGTAACCTTAAACATAAAATGAAGACAACGTTACTTCAATAATTATTATCATTCTTTCGACTCTTAAATTTCAGAGCTTAGACAATTTATTAATATTGAATATATGATATATAACTTTATTACATGAGGAGTTTCGACAACTTCTCATTTAATAAAGACATAAACTCGGGGATTTAAATAAACATCAAAATAAAGGCTTAAAGTTTTGTCTTGTATCTGATCCTTCGTCACTCGTTAGGTCACCGATTATTCACAGGCAATAAAGTATTCAAGCTAATACCGATGTTGCACCGAAATAAAGGTTTGTTTTGAGGTAAAATAATTGAATATTACAATCCATTTGTGTTATTCATAATTCAAGAATGGAATTAATTTTTCCTCATGAATATCGGAAGCATCATCTCTGTGTCCATCTACAAATGCTAATGATGATACATTTTTGGTTAATTTGTAATTTATAAAATCGTTCGAGCATTTTTCATTTTCTTCTTCGTCCGCTTGAAGCAACTTTCAGTTTCATTATGAAATAATACCTTCTATCCTGAAAATGCAATAATTTTTACCATAAAGACTTCTTTTTCATCTGACATATGGATGTCATTTAATTTAAAATGAAGTCTAAAGCCCAAATTCATAATTAATATATCACGAAATATTATTTAAAATAAGCATTACTTGTTAATCCTTTTCTGTATGTTTGCAAAACTTGTTTAATTTATTTCCATGAAATTCAAGGGAACCCTTATTCATACAGATCGCTTACTGTTAATTAATTTTGCTGTACTGAATTATAGACAAACATAGCTAAATAATATTAAATATGTCTGTTTAATATTATTTAAATTGACAGCCTTCTTGAAATAACCACTGATAAGCACCAATTCTTGATAATTATTCACAATATAGTATGTTGAATTATTTTGCTTTTATGAATTATATACAAAAATAGCTAAAAAATATTAAATATGTCTGTTTTAATATTATTTAAATTGACAGCCTTCCTGACATAATAAATGATAATACATGGCCAACAAATGATAAACACCAATGCTTGATAATTCTTCACAACATAGTATGTTAGAATTATTTGGTATACTGAATTATATACAAATCACAGCTAAATAATATTAAATATGTCTGTTTTGATATTATTAAAATTGACAGCCTTCCTGAAATAACAACTGATAAAAACCAATGCTTGATAATTCCTCAGAATATAGTATGTTGAAAAATTTTGCTGTACTGAATTATAGATAAACATAGCTAAATAATATTAAATATGGTCTATTTTAATATAATTTAAATTGACAGCCTTCCTGAAATAACAACTTCTAAACACCAATGCTTGATAATTATTTACAATATAGTATGTTGAATTGTTTTTCTGTACTGAATTTAGAGAAACACGGCTACATAATATTAAAAGTATCTGTTTTAATATTATTTAAATTGACAGCCTTCCTGAAATAACAACTGATAAACATCAATGCTTGATAATTCTTTACTATATAGTATGTTGAATTATTTTTCTATACTGAATTGTAGACAAACATAGCTAAGTAATATTAAATATGTCTATTTTTTTAGTATTTAAATTGACAGCCTTCCTGAAATAACTGAAAAACACGAATGCTTGATAATTTTTCACAATATACTATGTTGAATTATTTTTCTATACTGAATAATAGACAAACATAGGTTAAAAATATTAAACGTGTCTGTTTTAATATTATTTAAATTGACAGCCTTCCTAACAACTGATAAACACTAATGCTTAGTAATTCTTCACACTATAGCATGTTGAATTGTTCTTAAATCATGCGGTTTTTATACCTACTGAATGCTTAAGTAAGCAAATATATGTTGCATGCAAGAATTGATCAGTAAAGCACTTCATTTTCCTATCATAGTGTGTCCATCATTTATCGCCCCATTGCTATTTAAACAATTTGTAAATAACACGAGGCTAGATACCACCAAGAAATAGCTTCATTTACCGTAATGCGAGTCTGTCCCTTGCATTCTCCCGATTCTCCCGTGATTATGAAGGCATAGAAGGAAAATAAAAATATTAACATAAAAGGCAGTAGCGGAATAAATCAAGGAGAAGGCAAAATAAAAATTTTTGCTGATAACTCTAGAAAGTTATATGCTAAATAAAAAAATAAACGAAAAAGTGGTGAAAATATAGTGAAATTTTCATTTCATTTATACACAAATTGTTCAACTACAAACAAACGGGAGTAAAAATTTACAAATGGATAAAAAAGAAAGGTTTAAGTTTTCCTATAACCAAAACTTGAAAATCCTCCTCAAAACTATTTTCCCCCATCCAGAGGTTTTAATTTTATCTATTATTACTTTTATAACATCTCTCTATATAAAACAATTCCTTAACTGACTAACTGACTGACAGATAACGCACAGACCAAACCGCTGGAACTAAAGTGCTGAAATTTTGCATGGCGATTCTTCTAATAGTGTAGGAGTACACTAACAAAGATTTTTGAAAAATTCTGCTTAGATTTTTATAAATTAAAGTTTTAAGCTGTTTTTGTAACTTTTTAAAAGTTTGCATTTAAAATAATAATGTGAGGGTTATGAAATTTATATAAAGATAACGATCATGAAAATTCCTTTACAATGAAATCTTTTTCTCCAAACACATATTTAAGCTCGTGTTTGGAGTCGATCCGAGCACATTCAGTATCGAAAGCCAACTCGCTACCACTAAGCTACCTCTGGCCCACAGTATTAATTTTATTCGCCGTTTAATATTTATATTTGTTCTGCTTTTGTTATAAGTTTGGCCAAGGTTGTTCTTTCTAGACATTACGCCACAAAACTCAATCCAACCAACCTTAAAACTATTTCAGTTTTCTCTTTTACAAAAAAAAATTTTTTTAAATTAAGGGGGAACAGGACCTTTTAAGGGGTGGTAAATAGTAGTGGGAATTAGATGTGAAATTAGAGGCTGGAATAGCTAAAATGAAGAAGGAAAAGAAAGTAAATGAAATTAATCTTCTAATAGAAGGTTCTGTTTATGCATCGGGAGCCTTTTGAGCTATAAAATTATTATATTATTTTGTCCAATAAATAAAATCTAAAAGTGATAGTAAAACTTTAAATTGAGTTTTCTCAAAACAGTAAATTCTAACATTGTGCGCACTGTTAATACCAAACTATTAGTGCAATATTGATAATAAAATTAACTATTTGTATATGTTGGGATAATCTACAGGGTGATTTTTATTAAAATGACACTACTCAGAGCCACCTGTAACGCGATCTATCACCTTGAATTCCACCAAAATTGATATAGGGACTAAGGATGGCATGGGAAAGAGCTTCCATGAAAAAAAATAGTTCCAAAAGTCACCTATAGTGGAATATATTGCACTGTTGTTGTCGGCGCACCCTAGAATTTGCATAAAACGCAAGTAAAACATCAAAATTCAAAATCCTGACTACGTAGTCGATAGCAGCGCCAGTATCTTGGGCTATAAAGATCAGTGCGTCATCGCTTGACAGAAGAATCGGTCGTCAGTCGCTTTTTTCCACTTGCATGACCACCTCGGTCCCCAGATCTAACCCATGTGACTTCTTTCTGTGGGGTTATTTAAAGTCCAAGGTGTATCTTGGTGAAGTCTCTAACTTGGCGGCCCTAAAGGGTAACATATCCCGGACTGTGATGAACATTCCTGGTGTCATGTTACGCTCGGTCGTTCAGAACTTAATGTTCATGATGCAATGGGTCATCCATCAGGATGGAGTTCACATTAAAGGAGAAGTGAATTTGTTGCATAAAACGGTGTTGAAGTGAATTTTTTTTTTGTTTATTCATTTGTGTGCTTATTACAACTTTTTCGCTATTCACCCCTTATCTTTATAGCCTGAAATACTGACGCTGCTGTCGACTACGTAGTCATGAATTTGCATTTTGATGGTTTACTTGCGTTTTGTGCAAATTCTCGGGTGCGCCGACAACAACAGCGCTATATCTTCTTCTATCGGTGACTTTTGGAACTATTTTTTTCACGGAAACTCTTTCCCATGTCGTTCCCCGTCCCTCTATTAATTTTGGTGGAATTCTGGTTGATAGATCGAGCTACAGATTGCTCTGAGTAGTGTCAGTTTAATAAAAATCCTCCTGAATATCTTAAAACCAAAAAATTAGATTTATTTTTTAAAATTTATTTGTTTTTCAAGGAAAAATCTTGTAAAAATAATTTTCTATTGTGAAATTTTTACAATTTACAAGTATTTAAAAATTTAATAAATACTTTTTACCAGTAATTTGGTTTCAAATTAAAGATAGGTGTATTGTAAATAACCATTTTATTCGTATTTTATTACTTTATTTGTGTGTATATATTTTTGTTTTATCGTGCGCACAGTGATTTAAGACATTCCGTATCTTAGACTCATGTGCATTTTCTAAGCATGTCATAAAAATATTAATTCAGAAAGAAAACCTTTCATTTTATCAGAGTATATAAATCAAAATGTGTTAATCAAATATCAATTGAAAACGACATTTCTTTATGTAATTTTATTAGAGTTTGATTAGTTCGAACACGGCTATGTTTTCTGCAATTTCGACAAGCTTAATGGTACTGTGTACCCTTATGGTATTCATATAGATATCATAATAGGGAAGTTTCTCCCATAGGGTTAAATCAAATAAGTTAAATAAAAGGAAAAAAAGAACGAGAAAAAAGGGAATGGTGAAAGAAAGCTAATTTTCTTATTCCACTTCCGTGCAAACTCGGAACCCGTAATAAAGAAAGTAAATTTTTACGGTAAAGAAATAAAGCGCACCAAATCTTTTTGTGCAATGCACTGATTCCAGAGCCTTCACAGGGAATTAAATCACGAAAATATTCCGTTAATTTCTATCCGTTTCCTCTTTTGCAAAAACAAATGAAATCAACGCTTTAGAAGTTTCTCATACACGGAAAAGGCAAATCAGGGTACTTTAAAATAAAAAGAATAAAGTGAAAAACGATAAAGAAAATTTTATATTAATTTTTGAAGCAATACTTTATATCCATTCTTTGCACGAAATATGATTGCCTACTAAGGAGGGGATATTTTCCGACCTACTGCTAAATCTTTCTGTAATATTGCGTTTTGCATTATTGCTAAATTTATCACAGACATCAAAATAATAGAAATATTCCTTCAAACTCTTCCCCCTACCTTACCAAAACTATTAAATTACAATCTGAAAAGTTTCTCATACCAATGTAATTTCAGTTCTGAAATGTATTACGTCCGAAATGAAGAATATTATACATGTATAAATCCACAACTTCTGGTTTAATGAGTTTGGTGACTTCAAACACAGATTTAGGCATCCTCATATACGCAGACATTTATTAAAGGAAAGAGTTCGATGAAAATTTGAAATGGTAAGGATTTTAAATAGAAAAGCCTATGAAATATCCTCCGGGAATTTCTCTGAAATGTTATATTGAGTAGATAGTATTATATAATACAATCCCGGCAAGTTACCAAAATGCATAGAAGGGTTGAATAATTTACACGAAAGCGACTCTTTTGATATTGATATGAAATTGGTCAATAATATTTAACATATGTTTTAATATTAATAAGAAACCGATATTTAGGTCATGAACTGATCTCGTTCAATATTACCCATATGTTCTGAAATATGAAATGACCTCGCGATTCCTGTAAGTGCGGGGGAGTTATGTGTTTTATATTTAGATAAATTTCAGAGGTCATACAAAGCACACATACTTATATATCTGTGTTTTCATACCAGTTTAGAGTATACGAACTGCGTAGGATAAAAAAATAGCATTCACCCTTTGATCTCTCTGTGTAAAGTGATCCTTATAAGGTCACACCAGAGAGTCCAAAGTTACACAAATTTGGTATTGATGTTTCTAATGCGCGCTGGACGGAAGAATTCCAGACAACGTCCATACAGGCTAGTGGGCTGAAGGGTGGCTGTTTCTAATGAACCTGGTCAGAAGTATTCCAGACAACGTCCATATAGGCTAGAGGGCTGAAGGATGGCTGTTTCTAATGCCCCCTGGCCTGAAGTATTCCAGACAACGTCCATATAGGGTATCTGGAAGAAGGGTCGCTGTTTCTAATGCCCCTGGTGAGAAGTATTCCATACAAAGTCCATATAGGGTAGCGGGCTGAAGGGAGGCTGTTTCTAATGCCCCTAGTCAGAAGTATTCCATACAAAGTCCATATAGGGTAGCGGGCTGAAGGGTGTCTGTTTCTAATGCCACTGGTCAGAAGTACTCCATACAAAGTCCATATAGGGTATCGGGCTGAAGGGTGGCTGTTTCTAATGCCCCTGGTCAGAAGTACTCCATACAAAGTCCATATAGGGTATCGGGCTGAAGGGTGGCTGTTTCTAATGCCCCTGGTCAGAAGTATTCCAGACAACGTCCATATAGGCTAGAGATCTGAAGGGTGGCTGTTTCTAATGCCCCTGGTCAGAAGTATTCCAGACAACGTCCATATAGGCTAGAGATCTGAAGGGTGGCTGTTTCTAATGACCCTGGTCAGAAGTATTCCAGACAACGTCCATATAGGCAAGAGATCTGAAGGGTGGCTGTTTCTAATGCCCCTGGTCAGAAGTATTCCAGACAACATCCATATAGGCTAGCGGGCTGAAGGATTGCTGTTTCTAATGCCCCTGGTCAGAAGTATTCCAGACAACATCCATATAGGGTAGCAGGATGAAGGGTAGCTGTTTCTAATGCCCCTGGTCAGAAGTATTCCATACAAAGTCCATATAGGGTAGCGTGCTGAAGGGTGGCTGTTTCTAATGTCCCCTGGTCATAAGTATTCCAGACAACGTCCATATAGGCTAAAGATCTGAAGGGTGGCTGTTTCTAAATGTCCACTGGCCGGAATTATTCCAAAGAACGCCCATATAGGCTAACGGGCTAAAGGGTGACTGTTTCTAATGCCCCTGACCAGAAGACATTTTTTGAAGCAGTCCATGTAGGTGAGGAAAGCTTATAAACTCTTCATATAAAATAATTCATATGGATTGGTGGAACAATTTTGAAACTTATCACAAATATCAATATGATTATTTATAACTATGCAAGATATATTAAATAATTGGAGCAATTATAAAATAAATCAAAATTTTTATCCAAACCCTTTAGAATTACAACCCCCCATATATATATATATATATATATATATATATATATATATATATATATATATATATATATATATATATATATGATGTGTGTGTGTGTGTGTAAAAAATGTATTTAGACATATGTTGACCTTGTGCGAAGGAATTGCAAAGGGATCTTTTTTTTCCAGTGTAAAATAAAATATTTGCCTTCTACTTATCCTACCAAACTTATATTTTTACAATCGAGTCTGTGATTTGTAAGATGATAGACTTTTTAAAGTCGATTCCTTACATTTTATACTCTTGAGTTGTTAGTTGAAAAAAAAAGAGAAAAGGTTATGTTTCTAATCTGACTCTCCTTTCAAAAGAGAAAAGTTTAAACGTCTCAACATTTATAACTGAAAGATGAAAACTACTCATGCTGCTCTCCAGTTTGAACTAAAATATTTGACCGAAATAAAACTTAACGTCTCTAAGATTTCTTTCCTAACTATAAAGGAGAATATTCCGGATTTGAGCAATTTAATCTCGAAAAGAGGTTGGGGTACGCAAAACCCTTTTTAAAGATGAGGTTTTGGAAAATAAAACATCTCACTTATACTATAGAATATATCTTTAAAATATTTTACTCACATTGACTATTTCTGTATTCTCCTCTATAACCTTCTTTCACTCTTTAAAATACCGTAGCATGTTCAACTGAATAAGATAAACCTCGTTCTCAGAATATCTACGTAATAAATCTTACGGCCCTTTACAGCATAGTATTCCCGTAGATAAATGTAAGAAAATTTTAAACCTTCTGGCAAACTTTACCTCACCCTACTGTTTTAGAGTTTTTAAAGAGTGCTAGTTTTTTCCTTTAATCTAATGAATTCATTTTTAACTTTGTTTGTATTAATTTTAGAACTTGATTGTAAAGTGGATTATGAAATCCCGAACCAGCGGTTTTCTTTCTTTACCTTCACTGCTTTTATAACTTTCGCTCTTGAACTTTTATCACGTTTATATTTGCCTGTTTTTATCATACTTATGTTTCAGAGTTTTTATCACCTTTGAATACGACTTGTAATTGTCACTTTTAAATGACCACTTCTATATTTACAACTTTTATCATTTATACAACTTTTATCACTTTTTACCCCACCCTTCTGTTTTCTGGTTTTTAAAGTGTGCTAGTTTTTTCTCCTTAATCTAATGAATTGTTTTTTAGCTTTGTTTGTATTAATTTTAGAACTTGGTTGTAAACTGAATTGTGAAACCCTCAACCAGAGTTTTTTTTGTCTTTACCTTCACTGCTTTATAACTCGCTCTTAACCTTTTATCACATTTATATTCACCTCTTTTTATCACACTTATGTTTCAGTGTTTTTATCACCTTTGAATATGACTAGTAATTGTCACTTTTAAATGACTACTATCTATATTTACAACTTTTATAACTTTTTACCTCACCCTGCTGTTCTCTGGTTTATAAAGTGTGCTAGTGTTTTCCCATTAATCTAATGAATTCCTTTTAAACTTTATTTGCATTAATTTTAGAACTTGATTGTAACGTGGACTGTGAAAACCCCAAATAGAGGTATTTTTTATCTTTACCTTCACTGCTTTTATAATTTCTCTCCCGACCTTTTATCACGTTTTATTTACTGTTTTTATTACACTTATGTTTCAGTGTTTCTATCACATTAGAAAATGGCTGGTAATTGTCACTTTTAAATGACTACTTCTATATTTACAACTTTTATCACTTATTTATCTTTATTCATATCACATTTTTATATCATTACTTTTACTCTTTATATGTCATGGTTTTTTAACACCTTTACTCTTTTGTTAATCACACTTATGTTTCAGTATGATTATTACCTTTGAATATGACTGGTAACTGTCCCTTTTAAATGACTACTTCTATATTTACAACTTTTATTATTTAATTATCTTTATTCATATCACTTTTATATATCATTCCCTTTACCTCTTTATAATATCTGAAAATTTTTATCACCTTTACACTTTTTTAAATTATCCTCGTTGCATTTCACAACTTTTCATTTAAATGGCTGTTCTGCTTTGCCTTATGTTTGGTGCAGCTTGTCCTTTCTGGACTTCCACCAGTAAATCTCAACCAACCAACCATCTAGAAAATTTTATTCCTTCCCTTTTTAGTACTTACGATTTTTATCTCATTGACAGATATGCGTTTCTGATTTCGTAAAGTTCGCCAAAAAATTCCACCTAAACAAGTAACAGAGTCTTTTCGATGTTTAACACAGGAAAGAAAAATAATTTGTTTAATCAATAAGATCTTGGTTCAGATTTAAATCAAGTAACTGATTTATTTATAGTTCCATCTATATTTTATTAATTTTGTAAAACAAATTCCCTTTCGTCTTTTTGCGTTGATGGTGTATTATGAAATATTTAGGCAATAAATGATCACCATTTTTAACTGCAGTTGTCCTTCTTTTACAGTACCGAGGAAACTGCCTCATGCCTCCAATCCTCTGAATTCAAAAATCAGTCAGGAAAACTCTTGAAATTGACGGGGAAGCAGTGATAATCTCAATATTATTAAATAATATGGCTGGAGAATATGTATGCTCTATTTTAACCCCAACTTTTAGTATGTGAAGTTAAAATCAATTAAAATTTAAAATTTCAAAAAAACGAAATCGACAAATCTGTTAAGTTCTTCTGGCTAAGTTCTTAAGGCTGTTGTACCTTATTGGATTCGCTCACCATAAAATGTTAACCTACTTAGAAAATGTGTCCAAAGTCTGCGACTTGGAATTAAAAATTTAAAAAAAAATGTACTCCGTATTAGAGAAAGAAATTTTACACCTTTGGGCGTTTTTCGTTTTAAAAAAATGCAAATACTATTTTAAAATTCAAATTATTCAGGGAAAAACTCTAGTGTGTTTTAAACGCTTATAAATTACTTTGATGGACGAAAATTATAAAATGAATCCTATTGCAAGGTACAGAAAAGTTCAAGTTATCTAGAAATACTATTTTCATTGGATTATCAACATTTATGTAGCTGTAAATAGTGGATGAATTTTCTCCATAGGTAAACATTGAGGTGAGCGAATCCAATAGGGTTAGCATACATCAGCCTTTAAAGAAAACCTTCTTCTTTGTTGTACTTATACTGTGTTAAAACGCACGATATTTTGGTTTCAAGGCTAGTTATACATCGAATAGAAAAGAGTTTAAAATCGCTTATCTATACCAAGTTCTTGAACACCTTATATAAATATAAAGAACTAGCATTATTGCCCGGCGTTGCCCGGGTAGATATATAGATATAAAATATTTCATGCATTCCATCAAAAAAATACTGGGCTGCACTCTGCTCTTCATGTTCATCTGGCCAGACAGAATGCGCTTAGAGCGTTTCTACTGAAATGATATACAAACAATAAGAAAGAAAGAAACTTTGAGCCTGTGGACCTTCGTCTGATTTTAAGGTCATTCCCAACCCTCTTTCTCCCGTGCATTGGAATCTGACCCCCCCCCCCTCCGTCATCCTCAAACCACCCCTCTTAACGCAGCTGGTTGAGGAGAACCCACAGGGGGTAGACGCACCTCTATCGGGCACAAAAAACATTAAAAAAATAATTTAAAAAAACTAATTGAGCCCCAAATTTCGTTTTTCCTGATTTAAGTTTCTCGGGTCCAAAACATTAACTGTGCCGAATTTGGTCCCGGTGGGTGAAACAGTCTATGATTCTATAGCGGACAAACAAACAGACAAGCTCTTTTATATATATAGATACAAGAATTGGATACAGATGAGCGTGTCATATGCGGGCGTGTTTCTATCTGCAACTGATGATGTGTGTGTGTGTTTGTTTTAACATCTACGCAATAATCACCACATGCCGAAACAAACTGTTAAACGAATTACATAAATTTGATGGCTTTCCTTGAGAGAGAATTTGTAGAAAATCATGGAACAGTGACAGTTATGCCGTCTGCACACGGGGCAACTCAAAAGAAACTGATAACTGACTCCAGTCACAAACCAGTCTGTGATGAGTCGTAACCTATGTAATTGAATGGAGCAACGCACACGGCGCAACTGGTTACAAACTGGTCGAACGGGTTTTTTATAAATATATTTTTTTGTTTTTTTACATCAATTATATACATTGATCGTCATATTTATTATACAAACATACATATATATATATATATATATATATATATATATATATATATATATATATATATATATATATATATATATATATATTTCATTAATTGCATAAATTTATTTATGTATTCAATTTGAATGTACTCCGTAGCGAAGTGCGGGTTTTCAGCTAGACTGTATATATATATATAGACGTTATATATATAGATACATATATACATAACACATACATACATTAATACACACAAAAGAGGTAAGCAACGATAAGTAATCCTACGTTAATAACTCGCGGTAGTTTCGTTAGAAGAGACTACCTGAATTTTTTTTTTACTTACCACTGGTTTTTACTTTGAAATTTAGTGGATCTTGGCTCTCATATTTTGGATTTTGTCACTCTAGGATTTTATTACGGGAAATTTCATCTATTTATCTTCACTTTTTATACATGCTCTTTGCTTTAAGTGTATTTTCTGTTTTTTTATATTGAATTTCATAAATTGCTTGCAATATGTTCTTATATACCTATTTTGTGTTTGATTTTTATTATAACATATGGTTGGTAAAACGTATCCCACAGTTGACCTTGCACCATAAAAATTAACTCAACCAACCATCTTTTGAAACGTATTCCTTCTTACAAGTCCTTTTCAAACCGGTGTTTCCAGAATTTTTTCAGTCCTTGTAAATTGCCATTTCCGTAACATGCACATTTATAAAGATATTGTTACAAGGTTATGTAACATGCTGAAAAACATCATTAATAATTGCAAGATAAAAATAACCTTTTATATACCATGTTTTTAAATTTTCTGTTGAATCATATAAACTTGACAATTCTATGTATTAATAAATACTTTTTAAAAATTTTTTTGATGAATTTTCCCATCAATTTGAAAGAAAATGATGAAATGCGTAATCAATCGTTTAGCTCGAGAATTGGCAGTTAACTTGTGTTTAACTTTTTGTTCCCGTCCCGGTTCATAGATGGCTAAACCAGTCTACAAAACAAAATTAACTGAAAATGAATTCAATACTGCTTAAAGATGGCTAAAATTATTAAACTAATGCATTTTCATCGTGTTCCGAGCTATTCTAAAAGTTTCAAATGTCTAGCTAGTCGGGAAGTTAGTTAAAAATCGATTGCAAGATTTGTACTGGACAAACACACACACAAACAAACAAGAAAGCGAGTTATTAAAAACACGGTAAAAATCTTTGCAAGCAATCGACAAACAAACATTTTCCTGTATCCTTCAGACATTTAGGAAGGAACATCCTTGTCAGTGTGTGATAAAATATTCATGATAGAATAGCTAACAGAAAAGTAAAATATCCTAACATAGTTTTGTTAAATTTAGTCAAGATAGACAAAAGTCATGTTATAGATACAACGTCAATGATGAAAAACATTTATTCTGGATATATACGGTTCCGATTAAAGACGATACAGTTCCGTACACAAATAGTTAAGTCGCACGAATGCGCTTTCGCTGACACAGCTGAGATTTGGCAATTTGGAAAAACAATTGATGCATGCATCACTTGGGTAACGTTAATTGAGTTAAATACCTTAAGGTTGTTGTGTAATTACCCTATTGAATTCACTCACCTCAATGTTAACCTACGGAGAAAATGTCTCAAAGGATTGCCGACTTGGATTGAAAGATCATTTTTTTAATTATACTCCGTAATAGAGAAAGAAATTTTACACCTTGGGACATTTTTCTTGTTTTAAAGAAAATGCAAATAATATTTTTAAGTTTAAATTATTCGGAGAAAGCAAATCTGGTGTAGTGTTTTTTAAACGCTCCTAAATTCCTTTGGTGGACGAAATTTATAAAATGAATCTTGTTGCAAAGTGCAGATAAGTACAGGGTACTTGAAAATACCATTTTTACTGGTTTATCAGCATTTATGTAGCTGTAAGTAGTAGACACATTTCCATCATAGGTTAACATTGAAGTGAGCGATTCCAATAGGGTTAGTATACAGAAGCCTTAAACGTCGCAAAGGAAGTGCTATATTACTTGTTTATCTGTTAAACATTGCCAATAATGTTGCTATATTGTTTATCTGTTAAACATTGCCAATAATGTTGCTATATTATTTGTTACTTTTTAATATACAGTCGAACCTCTATATATCGAAGTAGCAAAATGCCGGAAAAAAATTCGATATATAGAAATTTCGATATATGGAATTGATCTTAGTTTTATCATAATTCTCCTAAAACATTAAAATTAAAGCTAATTTTCGCATACGAAACTCTATTTCTAATTTTTTATGCGAATCATATTAAATGAAAGTTAATCACTAAAAAATTAATTAATATGAAAGATTTATTGAGTATTACATACCTTTAAAAAAACAATAATCCAGACAGTGGTTACAATGATAACAGTTGCATTCTTTTAAAAACACTACGAATATCTTGCTGAACAGCCAATTTTGCCGAAAGTTCAAAGAAATGTTCGCATTTATTCAGTCCACTAAAAACTTCATCAGGGACATTTTCCACGAATTGAATTCCACGACGTATTGTTTCAAACGCCAAAAATTGGGAGATTTCATTCTAAAGTGGAATAAAATCTCCCAATATGTCGTGAAAAAAAATTCGATATATAGAGATTTTTTCGATATATAGAAACACTTTTTCTATGTAATGAACATGGAGATTTGCTAAGAATTCGATATATAGAAAATTTCGATATAGGGAAGTTCGATATATGGAGGTTCGACTGTATATGTATATATAATGTCAAATCTAAAAAAACACAATTACTTAACCCAATTAACTTAATTAAAACCATTCGAGAAATTCTAGCAATTTTCAGACATTCGGGGTTTTAAAAAAAGAATGGTTCACTAACATGACTATACTGAGAACTGCATTCCAGAAGTGTTGTTTTCGATGAGCAGTGTTCAAGGACAGTCGCATTACGCTGCCCAAAGATTTATTACTAGTAGGCGCTTTTCAGCTAGCCTGCAGTGGAGATCACATGGTCTGACTCATTCACCACGCGCTCCTAAAATCATCGATAATAAATTGTCTACCACGCGCTCGGACTCATGCAATCATCGTCACATGCTATCGCGGAGTTTACATATATATATATATATATATATATATATATATATATATATATGACTTTTTTCCAGTATCTCGTACCGTTTTTGACATAAAAACACTAATTACAAAATTTGCCGATAGGTGGCGATGTAAGTTGCTTCGAGTAGTGCATACCTTTTTATTATACCTAGACACCAACTTTATGAACTAAGCTGTCATCGTTTAGATGTTAAGGTGGGTGTAACGGATATAGATGGTGACCCTGTATACCCACCATTCTATTGAAACAGATTTTAATCTCCTAAAAGAGAAAAAAAAGACTAAATGTCGAGACAACACAACACCCCTGCCACTGCAAAAACACGAGCGTCGAAATTTAGGATATAAACCTACTTACGACCTTTTATGAGAATTTCATTTTCAAAGTATGCCGAAATGCGTTCTTTCAAGCAGTCCTTTGCCCAAACAAACCGTTTTAATACCCCAATTTCAGTTCGCGGTTTATGGAAATCGCAAGTAGAAACTGAAATTGTATCCGATATCCAATCTGCTGAAGATAGTGGATGGGAAAAATTTTACGGTTGTATTGCATTCAGAACATTTGTATATCATAACTAGTCGTACGTATTATTTTAAACTGCTTTCTCAGGCATATGATGCAAAGAACAGAACTAGATAAACGGAAAATTGCTTGAAGATAGTGTTTGGTGCAGTAAAGGATGCGTAAGTTCCGATAATAATATGCAGGTTATTATCTTATTAGTTTTGATTTAGTGAACCTTCCAATTTTTCAGTTGTATGGAGGTACTTTCGCAAAAGGATAGATTGTTTCACAAATCACTCTTTGCATAACGGATTTGAATTTACAAATTCGTCAGATTTTACTCATATATTAGTTTATATATTACCACGTAATTCATATAAATCAAGTTTATATGAATCATAGAAACTTGACAATTCTATAATAAATTCTATTAATAAATTCTTTTAAAAAAATGTTTGATGAATTATCCCATCAACTTGAAAGAAAATGAAGTTAATTGGAAGTTAATTTGCTTTTAGCATTTTCGTTCCCGTCTCGGCCGATAGATGGGTGTACCAGTCTACAAAACAAAATTAACTGAAAATGAATTTAATTATACTTAAAGAGGGCTAAAAGTACCAAAAGAATGCATTGTCATCGTGTCCTGAGCTATTCTAAAAGTTTCAAATGTCTAGCTAGTCGAGAAGTTAGTTAAAGATCGATTGCAAGATTCGTACTGGACAAACACACACACACACACAAACAAACAAACAAAAAAAGGAGTTAATAAAAATGTGGTAAAAAAACAGGAATACTTTTTAAAAATTAATCGCCAAGAAAATAATAGTATTGGAGTATTTGCTGATACATAATGTGAGTTCCCTTAGTAAAAAAATTAAGTTAAGGGGCTCCGGGACACGAAAATTATTTTTATTGCATTAAAAATTTTTCTGTACTTTTCCGCATAAAATGACATTTAAATCATGTTTCTATCTTAATTATAACATGAGAATTTTTTTTTGTTTTGCAACATTCTAATAGCAGCCAATCTTAAAACTTTAAATGCGTTTTTCTGCATGATGGGTTTTTTCACCATAACTTGTCTTTAAATTGTTATAAGTCGAGAACCGTCAAAGATAAATGGTTCAAACTTGGAACATGTCTTTTTCAATTATTTTACTGTAATTTTGATTCAACAAAAAAAAATACTTTTGAAAATATGATTTAAAAAAAATTAATTTCATAATTTTTTTGTTGAAATTTTTACTCTAAATACAGTCGGACCTCTATATAACGAATTTCTCTATTTTGCGAACTTTTCCTTTGAACCAAGAACATTTTGTGAATTTCTTCGTAAAATAACCTCCAAATAGCGAAGTGCATTCTCTATTTAACGAAACTTTTCTTGTGATCCAATATTATTTTTTTCTCCATATTTCTCAAAATATTTCTGAACATTTCAGACTTCTTTTCTTTTAACACATTTAACTTTATTTTAACACATTCCGACGCCGGTTGCAGTTTGAAGAACATACGCCTGAAGGGGGTTTTGGTGCATTACAAAGATGAGAGACGTATTTTGAGAGAAAACACTTTTTCAAACAAAAAACTCAAACAAATTTAATAGACTTTATCAGTAATTAAATTTAAAAGCGCATGTGGTAATGTATGCTTAAAATTACTTGTTATAATAAATGCGATAATGTCATTAAAATTCATTAATTTTAATATATTTTTTAATTGAAAATACAGTGTATTGCCGGAAAATGTTTTGTTTTACTCTTGATTTCCTTGCAGATTTCTGTTTGATGGGTAATGTATATAAAAAAATAAACATTCATTTATAAAATAAAGGTGTGATTAATTACTTTTATTAATAATATTTAATGTTTCTGAATTTAAAATCTGTTTTGTGTAGTTTAAAGTATTTTAAAAGGTGAATCTCTACTTAACGAATTTTCTTTCTTTCCCGAACTGTTTTTCGGGAATAAGCGACTTCGTTAAATAGAGGTCCGACTGTACTTTAAATTTTTTATAAAATTAATATTTAAAAAAAGCTGAATTAAAATTAAAACTTATATATATTTCTGTTTAATTAAATGAAAAATATCTGAAATTCGATAAATAATATTTCAAGTTATAACGATTTTAAATTACCCCACTTTTTTTAAAAATTTTAAATAAAAATTTTTTTTAAAAACTCTATGAGAAGTTTTATGATGGGATTTTGTTTACAAATTATATGGCTAAACATCACAAAAAAATTTCAAAATTTTAACTCAACAAATAATTTTTTCAAATTATAATTTAAATGTTTACCGAATTCCTTAGAACTGCCAGACACTTCTTCAGGTTGCGGTTAACGCTGCTATGTACTAACCCTATTGGATTCACTCACCTCAAAATTAACTCATGGGGAAAATGTGTCTACAATTTACAGCTACCTAAATGCTGATAATCCAATAAAAATGGTATTTTCAGATCGGCTGAATTTATTTGCACCTTACAACGGGATTCGTTTTATAAATTGCGTCCACCAATGGAATTTAGGAGCGTTTAATACACACTATACTAGGTTTTCCCCCGAATAATGTAAATTTTAAAGTATTATTTGCAATTTTTCCCAACACGAAAAATGCCCCAAGATGTAAAATTTCTTTCTCTATTACGGAGTACAATTAAAAAAAAATCTTTCAATCCAAGTCGGCAATACTTGGACGCATTTTCTCCATAGGTTAATACTGAGGTGAGCGAATCCAATCGGGTTAGTACGTAGCAGCCTTAAACATTGCTTTTATAGACGACGTTCATTAGATTTCACGATAAACACGAGTTAACACTTGTTAGTGTGAACACGAGTTAATTTGAGTTAGCTTTCAGGTGAACGCAAGCAAACTTTAGTCACTTGTCATCTGCTGTTGTATATAAGAATACAAATTTACTCGTGACCGGTCAACAATGCGTTAGTGCTTTAAAGGCTTCTTTAACACATAAAATGCCTCTTATTTTCGAATTTTTACCATGTTTTTATTAACTCGCTTTCTTGTTTGTTTGTGTGCTTGTGTGTTTGTGTGTTCGTGTGTTTGTGTGTTTGTGTGTTCGTGTGTTTGTCCCGTACAAATCTTGCAATCGACTTTTAACTACCTTCCCGACTAGCTAGACATTTAAAATTTTTTGGAATAGCTCAGAACGTGATGACAATGCATTATTTTAATACTTTTAGCCATCTTTAAGCAGAATTAAATTCGTTTACAGTTATTTTCAGTTAATTTTGTAGACTGGTGCAGCCATCTATTGGCCGGGGCGGGAACGAAAAGTTAAACGCAAGTTAACTTCCAATTAACTTTATTTTCTTTCAAGTTGATGGGATAATTCCTCAAATTTTTTTTTAAATATATATTAATACATAGAATTGTCAAGTTTATAGGATTCAACAGAAAATTTAAAAACATGGTATGTAAAAAGTTCTTTTTATCTTGTAATTATTGATTTTTGCATTTAAAATAGAAATAACAGTTAGAGGATTAAAAAAATATTTAATTTATATAGGTTTAGAATGCGTAGCATTTAAATACGTAAACAAACAATGGTGATTTAAATGGTGTTTTCTTTCTTTATATAAAAGTCACTATTTTTATTACATCCTTTGCCAAATCCTGCTTTTTTAATGTATCTGGCAACAGTTCACAGAATCAATCTTTTTCTCGTAAGCTGTGTGAAGAGATTATGTAATTTTGGTGTTTTCATCGTGTTTTTTTGACTTTATCATCGGATTTTGTGACTTTACTACTGACTTTCGTATATTATGAGACTGTTATTTTGTTTTAAT
Organism: Dolomedes plantarius; assembly: GCA_907164885.2. NCBI lineage: Eukaryota > Metazoa > Arthropoda > Arachnida > Araneae > Dolomedidae > Dolomedes > Dolomedes plantarius. The sequence continues at coordinate 32,844,275 of OU015499.1, read as the reverse complement.
TTAGTAGTATTCATACAAGTTATTTTGTATTATTTTAAAGTAGTATTATTGTATTCTAAAGGAAAATGTCGAGAAGGGTGTCTTTTGGGAAAAGGAAATTCACTAGCAATCGTTTGTTATACCCATGTGAATAATGTTACTAGTGAAGACGTCTCGTCTCCTTTAAATCGCTTTCATCTTCAGTTATGTTTTCCTGAAAGCCACTATTAAACTCTCATACATATGAAATTGGTAGAAAACCGAACTCTGCATATTAAGTGTTATATATATTCTGAGCTTTTTTTTTATATAAAAGTTCAAAATATGGTAATTGTAAAGAAATGAGTACCCCTTGGCGAGGTCTGGCGGAGTTTTGAAAACTAAGAATAAGGTAATTGTAAAGAAGCTAGTACCCCTTGGCGAAGTTTGGCGAAGTTTTCAAAACTAAGAATAAAACTTCAAATGTTTGATAAAGAATCGAAAACTGCATTATTAAATAGTGTTGTTGTTGTTTCTGTTTCTAATGCTCCCTGGCGAGAAGTATTCCAAACCAGGTCCATATCGGCTGGCGAGCAGAGGGTGCGGCTCCGGTTTATAATGACACCACAAGTGTTGGAGGCCAGTTTAGCTAGGTGCCACCTTAATTCTGACCGAGCATGTCCAGGGGCGACATCTGGGGGGGGGGGGGACATACCCTCTTGCAGCCTCTCTGACCTCAGAGAAGGACTTTCTGGTCTGCGGATTTAACGTGCCTCTATACGGTCTAGACACGGAGGTGTTTAATGACGTTTGTCGGGTACACTGAAAGCCCGATGCGCTTCCACTAGGCTACTTCGTGTCCATTATTAAATATAGAATGTAATAATGGGTTTATGATGCTCCATATTGCCTAAATTAGACTCTTAAAAGCACACACATATATATATATATATATATATATATATATATATATATATATATATATATATATATATATATATATATATATATATATATATATATATTTCGTTCGTTTTTAACCAAATGCTTTCAGCTCTAACATTTCGTTTTAATAAGCAAAGATCTCGCTAAATAAATTATACTTATGAATTTTTGGGATTTATGTTTGGGTTGTGTGCACTTGGCTAATTTTTCAATCATGTCAAAAGGAGTACCCTCTTCTTTTTAAGAGATCATAATATTTCTTAACTTTTATTTCTTTTACTTACATCTCATTTATTTTACACATCATCTTTTCTAATTGCCTGAAATATTCATTTTGTGTAAAAAGGAAATTAAAAAATTCCTCGTAGCTTCAAGCCATGAAAATATATCTAGTAGAAAAATACGTCGATTTTATCCATAAATGAATGTTTATATAGTTATTTTCCCTCGTCTTTTTTACTTCTATATTTCATTTAGCTTTTTTCAATCCTCTCTGATTCTGTCTCCCGTGTTTTAAGAAAGACAATCTCGTTTTTATATGCGACTCGTACAAGACTGCTTACTTGAAGCAGAATATTTTAGAATTTAATCACATTTAAAATTCAATTACCAGACACAGAAAGTACATGCAGCTAAATAACATTTATTTGCGAGTAACTTTCCTCCATTCTTTCTTTTGGAAATTTTACAAAAGAAATGTTTAACAGTTCCTACTTATGAATTTAGTATATGATTTTTTTAAAACAGGAAGAAGTCGTTTTTGGTCTTTTTTCCTGTGTAATTAAATATTCTTTACATTATTGAAATCAAAATTGTTTAATTTAATGCTAGCTTTTATTTACAGAATTTGCCATTAAAAATTTTAATATATTCATTTTTAAAATTATTATCTAACATAATATCCTTATGATTGTATATTTATAAATTTATATATTTCGCTGCAATTCAGTTTAGTTAAGTTTTAACTTCACTGATTTTGCCGCCTTAGCACATGACTTTCATGGCATTTTATATCACTGTTCTATAATTTTTACTTCGTTGTTATTATCACTTTGCTTTATTACTCTTCTTATCACCTTTATATTTGAGTATTTTTTCCAACTCTATATATCACTGGTTTTATCACTTTTACAATATTTTAATACCATTGAATTTTATTATCTTTCATATTTATAATTTTACTGCTGTTATCTTACGTTTGGCACCGCTTGTTCTCTCTTAACCATTTTTTAATATTGTATTTATATATATACTTCAATATATTTATCACTTTGCTTTTTCACTGATCTTATAACCTTTAAATTAGACTCATTTTATCACCTTTATATATATCGCTGGTTTTATCACTTTTACACTTCCTTTAATCACCTTTGAATTTTTTATTACCTTTCATATTAATTTTTTTTGCTGTTGTATTGCGTTTAGCGGAACTTGTACTTACTGGACCTTGCGCCATTAATATTCTACCAACCAACAAACCTAAATTTTAGTTAATCCTAATTTTACGATTCCCCGCAGCGTAGATTTTTTTTAACCAGTCCCGATAAATATGATCCATTGTTGATACGCATCACTTCCGCCGTTACGTTCCTCTAGTCTCTTGTTTTTACACACGGAATGCATTTATTTTAGGATTCTGGGGAACGTTTTCTAATATTTTTCGTATTTAAAATCAGTGTCTTCAATTCATAACGTCTCAGTGTTTTCACCTTTTTGTCTCTCACCCCATCTTGAAATCTTTCGTAGAGTATATTTGGACAAGAGGTAGTCTAATGGTAGCCTCTGGGCTTTCGGTACTGGGGGTGGTCGGATCGAATCACGTCAAGCTCCGTTAAAGGAGACCTAAACCCCATTTTCCCCCAAAATCCGTCAAAAAATCATTTATTTTATTTCAGAAATACACACATTTAAGAACCTTTGTTCAAATTTCTAGCCTTGGGGACAATTGGAACAGTTACTAATTAAGCATTTTATAAATGCTCGCAAGTATTTATATGTCGATCTGCCATTTTTAAAGCGCCACGTATTGTGTATACATTCAATTTCATGTAAGAACTAACCTTTTACAAAATTAATAATTAGAAGAAAAAAAACTTTTTATATACCATGTTTTTAAATTTTCTGTTGAATCATACAAACTTGACAATTCTATGTATTAATAAATACTTTTTAAAATGTTTTTTGATGAATTATCCCATCAACTTGAAAGAAAATGTTCAAATGCGTAATCAATCGTTTAGCTCGAGAATTGGAAGTTAACTTGCGTTTAACTTTCCCGGCCGATAAATGGCAGCACCATTCTACAAAACAAAATTAACTGAAAATGAATTTAATTTTGCTTAAAGATGGCTAAAATTATTAAAAGAATGAATTGTTATCGTGTTCTGAGCTATTATAAAAGTTTCAAATGTCTAGCTAGTCGGAAGTTAGTTAAAAATCGATTGCAAGCTTTGTACTGGACAAACACACACACAAACAAACAAACAAGAAAGCGAGTTAATAAAAACATGGTAAAAATATTCCAGATTTTACAAAACTTATCAAAAAAGAAGATACTGATAACTTGAGTAAATTACTTTTAACCGTAACTGTTTATAAACAGTTGCATTCCAATGTTTTGGTTCAGTTAAATACCTTCGTGTCTAGACCGTATATGGACACGTTAAATCCATAGACCGAAAAGTCCTTAGAAGTCAGTGGGTGGGGAAGGTATGATCCACCCAGATGTTGCCCCTAGAGTGTGCTCGGTCAAAATTGTGGTGGCACCTAGCTAAGTCGGACTCCGACTCTTGTGGTGCTATTGTAAACAGGAGCTGCACTACTCGAAAACACCGAAGCCTATATGGATCTCGTCTGGAACTTTCGGCCAGGGGGGCGTTAGGAATAATAACAGTATATTTATTTATTTGACAATATTATTTGGCGCCACAATCAGATTGTTCAATTTGGCGCCACAATCAGATGTTGCCAGTCATTCGACCACTAAGCCACTAGACCTCGGGCTGTCCAATATTTTAAAATATATGAATTAAAATTTAAAAGTGCAGTGTACACCTTAACAAGTAAAGCCGTCATTGGTTGATTTGAATGGCACAAGAAGCATTCGGGCGAATCAGCCAGACCAATCCGGAAACGATGAACCTGGAGACAGTTATGGCTGGTTAGAAGTCTACAAAAAGGGGCAGCAGCAAAACGCGATAAGTTAGGAACAAAAGAAGAATCCTAACATAAAGTAGCCCAGGACTTTTCTCTGGACGTTTCAATAGACTTCAGTTTAACAACATTTTTGCTGGTCATTTGTATAAAAAGCTTTATATCTGAGAATGCATATAGGAAGATATTCATAGAGAACAGTTCTTGTAACCTCAGACGTCTCACGTCGGACGATGGCCAACTGCTCAAGGCACTGACATTTGGTACCAGAGTCTGTGGGTTCGAGTTCGACTCTTGGCATGGACGTTTGTAGCCATTCGAAATCGGTCTTAAGCAGTAGGTCCTGGTCTAATTGCCCTCGTGTAACAAAAATGGACCCTAGTGATCTAAACCAAGCGAATCAGATGTCTCGCTTCATGAGATTATTCTCAAAAGTCAGTTCCAATGTCCCCAAATGTACATTTACCACGTTTCTTGTTAAGTATACATGGAGACGTGGTAATTATGTATAACCAAGTATTGACAGAACTTGGTTTTAGCAAATTGAATTGGTGTAATTGTGCATATGATTTTAATTGTGCGTTAATTTTGCTTTTATATGTTGATGACATAGTTTTGTTTGGAAAGGACGAGAAAATAATAGACAAGGCCATTGGATTGTTGGAAAAACATTTTGACTTAAAAATTTTGGGAAAGACTAGAAAGTTCTTGGGGGTTGAGTTTGAAGAAAAAGGGGGTGAAGTTCTGTAAATCCAGTCGTTTTATATTGACGATATTCGTAAAAGGTTTACTAGCTTCTTCATACCTGTTTCCTCACTTCCAATCAGTAAAGGTATAGTCTTCTCAAAGAATCAGTGTCCACAATCAGATGTTGAAATAGAGGAACTATTATATTTTCCTTATAGGAATTTATTAGGCTGTCTATCTTTTCTTGCTCGTAGAACCAGGCCCGAAATAAGTTACGCCGTTAACATTTTTAGCCAGCACTAGAGTGATCCTGGTAGGGTTCACTGGGATGGTCTGATAAAACTTTTGGGCTATGTCATACACACACACACACACACAATTCAACTTCAGTTCTGCAGAAAATTTGAGACAGAAAGTTACAATATAGATTAATCCAGATCGGACAATGTCAGCGAAAACATTCCCCCGGACTTTCAAGAAGAAATTCTCACCATCCAATAAAATAGATTCGAAGAGTTTGTTGAAACTCTCAAATAGCACGATTCATTAAAAATAAAAAGTTTTGTTGTTATTGCTGTTGTCCCTAATGACCCCTGGCCGGAGGTTCTACACGAGGTCCATACAGGCTTCGGGCTGATGTGTGCGGAACCATTTTATATAGCACCACAAGGTTCGGAGTCTGTGTTAGCTAGTCCCCACCTTGATTTTGACCGAGCACCACCAGAGGCGACATCTGGGAGGATCTTACTCTCTCCCACCCTCTGTGACCCCATAGAAGGACTTTCCAGTCTACGGATTTAACGTGCCCATATCCGGCCTAGACACAAAGGTATTTAATGGTGTCTTTCGGGATTCGATCGAGAGCCCTCTCAGAGCAGATAGCCGACGCGCTACCACTAGACTTCCTCCGGCCTTCTGTAGGTTTATGGTCAATATTATAGGCAATCGGGCTGAAGGGCGGAGCTCTGGTTTATAACGGCACTACAAGGGTCAAAGTCCAATTTAGCCAGGTACCACCTCAATATTCAAAAAGCATGCCCGGGAACGACATCTGTGGGGATCGTACCCTCTCCCTCTCTCTCTGTGACCTCATAAAGGGATTTTCCGGTCTACGGATTTAACGTGCCCATATCCGGCCTAGAAACAAAGGTATTTAATGGCGTCTGACGAGATTCGATCCGAGCACCCTCAGCATCGGAAGCGAGCAAGCTACCGCAAGACTACCTCGAGATCATAGAATATGTTTTAGAAATATCTTGATTTGAAATAATTACAAGATAGAAAGAACTTTTTATATACCATGTTTTTAAATTTTATGTTGAATCATATAAACTTGACAATTCTATGTATTAATAAATACTTTTTAAAATTTTTTTTGATGAATTATCCCATTAACTTAAAATAAAAGGAAGTTAATTGGAAGTTAACTTGCGTTTAACTTTTTGTTCCTGTCCGGGACGATAGATGGCTGCACCAGTCTACAAAACAAAATTAACTGAAAATAACTGAAAATTAATTTAATTCTGCTTAAAGATGGCTAAAAGTATTAAAATAATGCATTGCCATCGTGTTCTGAGCTATTCTAAAAGTTTCAAATGTCTAGGTAGTCGGGAAGTTAGTTAAAAATCGATTGCAAGATTTGGACTGGACAAACACACAAACACACAAACACACAAACACACAAACACATAAGCACACAAACAAGAAAGCGAGTTAATAAAAACATGGAAAAAAGTCAATCTAAGACTCAGAGAGGGTGGGAAAAGGTACGTCCCCCCAAAATATTCCTCTGGGGGTGCTGGGTCAAAATGGAAGTGGCACCAGGGGGTGGTGTTGGTCCACCTATACTGTAATCCCCTTGAAAGCAACCAACGATTCTCGCGGTTTAAAAATGCTGTGTACTAACCCTATTGGATTCACTCACCTCAATGCTATCCTATAGAGAAAATGTGTCCCCGGATTGCAGACTTGGATTTGAAGATTTTTAAAAAAAATTGTTCTCCGTAATAGAAAAAGAAATTTTACACCTTAGGGTATTTCTCGTTTTTAAAAAAAAAAAGGCAAAGGATATTTTAAAATTAAAATTATTCGGGGGTAAAAGTTGGTATAGTGTGTTTTAAACGCTCCTAAATTCCTTTGGTGGACGAAATTTTAATATGAATCCTGTTGCAAGGTGCAGAAAAGTTCAGGCTATCTGAAAATACCATTTTTATTGTATTATCAGCATTCATGTAGCTGTAATTAGTCGACAAATTTTCTTCATAGGTTAACACTGAGCTGGGCGAATCCAATAGGGTTAGTACACAGCATCCTTAATGGATAAGTGCCCCTAATAGGCAAACTACAACAACAATAGCAAAATATTTCTGTAGTTTAAACTAGTCTATTTCTACAATTTAAAGAAACATCTTTATTTCGCATTCAAATTTTTCAAATTTTTATTAATGTGTTGTCACGAAACATGAGAATAAAACATTTCTCAAAATTATTTTGAAGCTTTTGAGGCATCTTAAAATTCAGCAACAGAACAAGTCCATTCCTACCGAGTTACACAGAAAAATAATCCCCGAATTATATTACCACGACTAATTTTGTAAACCTTAGATGCATAAATTCATTACTTTTTTAGTAAATTTAGTGATTGCTTTTGAAGGCGGGTTGCTGCACATTCTCTTTAGTACTTCTAAACTAACTACATTTAATTGTACCGAAATTAAGGTTAAATGTAGTTCAATCTTTTTAACTTTCCCTTCGCTTGGATTTTTACAGTCCTTCTTAATTGAAACATAACATTTAAGACTTTAATCTCATTTTAAATTTAAATATGGAGCATAAAATGTTCATGTTAGTTATGTAAATTGCGTAAAAATTAATTCCCTATTTATTTAAAGATATGTTTGAAGAGTAATGAGAAGTAATTTTTAACTATTCTTTTGAATGCGAAAAATTCTCACTAGCTGCAATAGTCGTGTACTTTATTATTCTCTGACGGAATTATTTATCTAATCCAATAAATTATCTGTGGTAAACATTTTTGAATAGTAGTAATTTTAAAATGCAGAAGAAAATCGATAATTTAAATTATGTTTTTTTTAATGTAGCACGACTACTCTCTTTTTATAACAATTTATATAATTATATATTTCATCATTTTAAATTCAGATTTCTGCAATTTAAGGTTGTGATTGTCTATTTTCTTATTTAAACCTTTGCTAATTTATATGTTTAAAGGTGTTATTTGAATTTATAATTATACATTACCTAAGCGATATCTTTCCGTAAAATTTACATTATAGCTTTTTTACTTTTTTACGGAGGGCTTTATATATATATATATGCTTATGAAGAATCAGCATGCGTAAGTTATTTTATTTACAATGAAGTGGCAGATAAATTTGGATACCTGTCTAATACGGCCTTGGTCAAGAACGTATTAGACAGGTGTCCAATCCTTGGTCAGAAGCCTCAATAGCCGCTGACCAAGGGCTATCCTATTGGATTCGCTCACCTCATCGTTAACCTATGGAGAAAATGTGTCTAAGAATTGCCCACTTGGATGGAAAGATTGTTTTTTAATATTGCTCTCTGTAATAAAGAAAGAATTTTTACACCTGGGAGCATTTTTCATTAAATAAACTGCAGATAATGTTTTAAAATTTAAATTATTCGGGGGAAAATCTGGTCTAGTGTGTTTTAAACACTCATAAATTTCTTTGGTTGCCCAAATTTATAAAAAGAATCGTGTTCCAAGGTGCAGAAAAGTTTAGGCTATGGAAAATACCATTTTTATTTGATTATCAGAATTTACGTAGCTGTAAATAGTAGAAAATTTTTCTTCATAGGTTATCATTGAGAGGAACAAATCCAGTAAGGTTAGTACACAGAAGCCTTACTGCCGGTATCATGTAGTGAACGCTGTATAGTCCTCAAACTGATGATAGCAAAAGGCCCGGCATTGAATTTAGATTTATTTACGCCAGTGGTTCCCAACCAGTGGTCCGTGGACCACAGATGGTCCGCGAGAGCCTCGGGAGTGGTCCGTCACCACACATAAAAAAGTTGCCGAATAAATGAGGATTTTGAAAGAAATGTTCATGAAACTAGATGGTCGGAATATATCCGATGACTATCAGGTATTGAATTAAAATTTCTTAAAAGTTTAACATTATTTTTTATTACAGTGGAACCCCGGTATATAGGACTTTAAGGGACCAAAGGTTTTGTTTGCTTTATCCGGTGGTTTGCTATATCCGAACCGTTAAGAAAAATGTTAGAGTTCACAGAATGTATAACTCATTATTTACAATGTGTATTACATAATGATGTATAAAATAAATGATAAAATTTATTGAAAATGATCATTAATGAATTAAATCAGCTAAAATCGATTACATTAAACTGACACAATTCTAATGAAAATACGTACAATAGGAAAACGGTGGGACCAAAATTTTCGTTCGTTATATACCGGGTTCGCTATAACGGGGTTCGACTGTATTAGAATATGATACGTTAGAATGTGAGTACGTTAATCCTGTATCCCTTTTTCCTGAGGGATATTCTATACCCCCATACCCCCCGGAATGTCCCCCCCCCTCAGGTGGGTGGGGGGGGGTCCACACATGGTTCAATTTCTGGCTTAGTGGTCCGAAGACTTCTACAGGTTGGGAACCACTGATTTACGCCAATGTTGCACTCCTTTCTCCTGATACGATTGTCAAGAGAAGACACCGTTCAAGGTCATTCAAAGTCTGGACGCCCACACTATTGCAGTAGGTTCGATGTTTTATCTGATTTCTTCTATTCAAGGTATGCCTTTGAACGGGTCGAAATTGAAAATCTAAATTTTACCAGTATCACCGAAATGCCATGACCCATCTCACGAGCACTAATTGTCATACCTCGTTGAAATTCACGTAATTCACTACTGCTTGCGATGGTCACTACTCAATCAGCCTCTTTAGAATCCAATAATATCTGTCACTCTGTATGAGTTGCTTGCGGACGAAAGCATTTACAGGACAGTGAGTATTGCTACATGTTCCGAATGTGATTGTCTATCTCAGTTATTCTACAGCTTCAGAGTATTTCCTGGCATTTATTGCATAAGGGCCTGTTCACATAGAATCCTTCAGCGTCAGCGTCAACATCTGAACCAATCATATACCAATCATTGACCCATTTAACCAATCAGCGCCAACGGAATCTTTAATGATGACATGATGAATTCTATGTCAACAGGCCCTTAGCGTTAAAGATTCCGTTGGCGCTGATTGGTTAAATGGATCATTGATTGATATATGATTGGTTAAAAATATTTCCGCTGACGCTGACGGATTCTATGTCAACAGGCCGCGTTAAAGATTCCGTTGGATCTGATTGGTTAAATAGGTCAATGATTGTTATATGCTTGGTTAAAAATTTTTACGCTGTAATGACTTCAATAATGGCCTGCATGAAGTAGAAGTTAGTGACGTAACAGCTGCAACACTTATTAGTGTTGTTTTCCCCACGCGCTGATTCAACTCAACTCCAAAAAAATAATATAAGAGGATTTTTAATAGATTGTATAAAATTTTTGAACTCGTTGTGTATCAACAAGATTTCTGGTGAATGGATGTTAAATATAATTTATTTTCATAAGAAGAGAATTATTCCTTTCGCCACAAAACACAAACACGCTACAGACTTGTATTATTGGTGGCAAGCGTCGGGATGGAATTATCAAGTGCCGATTGCAAGCTAAGTAGAATTTGATTTGAATTCTAATAAATAGTTTGGCGATTAAAGAAGAATATCGAATTTGAGAAACTTTGATTTCGTTTATGATTTATATAAACTATCTGTCTTGAAATTATTGACTCTACATTTGTATTAGTGTTAGGGTAATAATTCTTTAATGGAATTTGATAGTTTGGCGTTTGAAAAGTCTCATGAAAAAAGTTTCCCAGAAGAATTCTAGATAAAGTTGATGTATGACGTTTTGAATGTATTTTCACTAACGTAAAGTCTGAATTTGAAATTATTTATTTCAGCAATTGTATTTTTGTTTTGGAATAGTAGTTCAGTGAAGACTTTATATCAACTGTTTGGCCAGCGATTTGGCGATATTTTTTCAAGAACGACTGAAAGTTCATTATTAGGAACTGTATATATGTTCTTGTTTAAATAAATATGAAATAGAATTTGACATAAATTCATAAGAAGTTTGGGAAAGAAAATACCCGAAATATTATTGAAAATAAACTTAGAATTTGTTTGTGAAAGAAGTGCACGTGATTATAAAAGAAATATTAAAGTCATATTTTGTTTTGAACGTGCGTTTCAGTGATATAAAAAGCCGAATTGAAACAAGAAAGTTTGAGATTTATTTCAGCAAACGATTTTTATTAAAAATAATTTAAATTGTGCAGTATTTGCAAAACATTATTGTGTATTTTTAGATTGTGAAAAGTTTGTGGAGTTAGAACAGACTTCATTTTGAAAGGTAGATTTTTGGTTGAAAACTTTACCTATTATAATTGTGGTAATTTGGTGCAAGTTCAAGTTAAAAGAATTTATTTTGAAATTTTTAAGAAGGTTGTGATTTGCGTGTGGTTGCTAACATATCTTTCTTAGCCAAAGGTAGGAAAGCGGACTTATTACTTGTTTGCGAAGAATTGGGAGAAAAGATATCATCTTCGAATAAGATTCCCGAAATAAAAGCAAAAATTTTAAACAGTAGCAATTATGTTGAAGCTGATGGTAAGATTATTCTAGAAAGAGTAATTGAAGACAGGAAAACCGAAGAAGCTCGCCAAGATCAAGCTCGCCAAGATGAGTTAGCTCGCCAAGAATTAGCTGGCCAAGATCAAGCTCGCCAAGATGAGTTAGATCGCCAAGAACAAGCTCTCCAAGATCAGTTAGCTCGGGAGAAAATGCAGTATGATCTAGAAATGAAACGTTTGGAACTTCAGACTCAAAGTGTGTCAAATCCTCCAACCCGTCAAACAACCGGTATGGAAGAGCATAAAATACAATTAATGAATATAACTCCAAAATTTGATGAAGAACGTGATGAAATGACTCTCTATTTAATAAACTTTGAACGAAAAGCAGAAATGGCTAAGGTTCCAAGAAGAGATTGGGCCGCCTATTTATTGGGAGTGCTGCCAGTGGAGGTTTCCAATATGTTGGCGAGAGAACCACCGGAAACCGCAAACAATTACGATTTTGTAAAAAGTCTTATCTTGAAGAGATACAAATTAAATCCTGAAAAATTAAAGCAGTTGTTTTACAGACATCAGAAGAAAGCAGAAAAATCTTAGAGAAATTATGCTTATGAATTGAACAGCTATTTTACAGAATGGGTCAATGATTTAGAAGTATCTACGTTTGAAGAGTTGAAAGATTTAGTCGTAACCGAACAACTCAAATTTAAAGTTCCTGCTGATATAAAAGATCACTTTCTCGATGATTGGATAAATTGGAAAAAGCCTTACGAATTGGCGGAAAAATTAGACGAATATGATGATATTAGATAAAGTTTCCGGAAAAAGGAATTCCCTCGGAAGAACACAAGTAAAGTACCAGGAGGTAACAACAGTGGATATAAACCTAAAAACCAGACAAACAATTATAATGATAAGCCTTTTCCACGGCGAGAATTTCACAAGGAGAGAAATGAGGAAGCTGAATTCGAAAGAAGGAAACAGCCTCGTTGCTATGAGTGCGGATCTCTTTCGCATTTAAGACCACAATGCGATAAGCTTAAAAAGAAAGTTGAAACTGTTGCTTCCAACATGACTGCAAGGTATGGATACCATGATGCACTTGCCCCCTACATAAGTATGGGAAAAGTAAATGGGATCGAGATGCCGATACTACGAGACACGGGTGCGAGTTTAGACTTGATTTGTAAGAAGTATGTCAGTCCGTCGATGTGTACAAGTGAAACAGTGTGGATTAAATCTCCGCTGGAAGAAAACCCCACTTGTTACCCTTTAGCTAAAGTAGAACTTGAATGTGAATTTGGGCACATAGTGACCAAAGCTGCTGTTTTAAGAGACTCTTTGGATCAAGGGAGGTATCTTTTGGGGAACAAGACCGTTGCATTGTTTGAAGAAGCAAAGCAAGTCGAAGATGTCAAGATTCATATGGTGAATGCTGTTCAGACCCGTGCTCAAAAGAAAATATCTGAAGATGTCCAGAGTCTAGGAGTGGATGAAAATATTTCGGAATGTAGCCCAGATAATGAAGTCCCTGTGGAAGAAAATGTCTTACCTATAGCAGATTTTAAGATTCCGGAATTAGACCTTATAAAACTATCCCCAGAAGATTTTTTAGAAGAACAACGAAAAAGCGCTCAATTGAAACCTCTGTTTCAGGAGGCTGAAAGCAACTTAAGTTCTGGGAACTCCAGGTATGTGGTGCGAGGTCAAGAACTATTCTTCCGTAAAGAAGACAAAGATGGGAAAGAACGATTATTGCTTGTAGTTCCAGAGAGATATCGAACACAAATGATGAAAATTTGCCATGAAGAAACTGCGGCTCATTTGGGTGTAACCAAGACTAAAGATGTTTTGTTCCAAACATTCTATTGGCCGAACTGTTATAAAGAGGTGGAAAATTTTGTGAAGACCTGTGATGTATGTCAGAGAGCAGGAAAGCCACAGGATAAAAAGAAAGCCCCTCTAAAGATAGTTCCGGTTATTTCAGAAGTATTTTCCAAGCTAAACATTGATGCTTGTGGTCCTTTACCGATGACGCCTTCTGGAAACAAATACCTCATCACTGTGATCTGCATGTCTTCCAAGTATCCAGATGCCATTCCTGTTGAAAATCTGCGATCAACTACTGTAGTGGACACCCTGCTTCAAGTTTTTAGCCGCATGGGGTTTCCAAAAGAACTGCAAACCGACCAGGGCACGTCATTCATGAGTGCTTTAACCACAGAATTTCTGGAAAGGTTTGGAATCAAAGTCGTGCGAAGCTCCGTACATCACCCACAAAGTAATACAGTTGAGAGAATGCACAGAACGCTAAAGAGGATTCTTCGTGTCCTATGTCTTGAATCTGGTCCGGACTGGGAGAAAATTTTACCTCAAGCCCTTTTTGCATTAAGAATTGTGACTCACGACAGTACAGGTTATTCCCCAGCAGAACTTGTCCATGGAAAAAATTTAAAGACTCCTGTTATGTTACTGTATGACAAATTAACAGAACAAGATCGTGAAGAAGATAGTGTTGTAGACTATGTTTTCGAACTGATGAATCGCATGAAGAGATGTCAAGAAATAGCAGTGCAAAACATGGAAGTTGCCAAAGAAAAACAGAAACTATGGTACGATAAGAAGACCGTTAAAAGACAGTTTGCTATAGGAGATTTAGTGTTGGTTGTGGCACCATCAAGACCTAATAAGTTATCAGTACAGTGGGTAGGACCTGGTGAAGTAGTACAGCAACTGTCAGAAACCAACTATGTGATCAAGTTTCCTGAAAAAGAAAAAACTCATGTGTACCACATCAATATGCTTAAACCATACTTCCAAAGGGCAGAAAATGTAAATCTGTTGTGCTTGGAAGAAACTGAAGAAGATGAAGATATTCCTATTCCTTGCCATGAAGAAAATCCAAACATTTCTAAACTGCCTGAAATTTTTAGAGAACTCAGATTGAATGCGCAATTATCTGAAACTCAACGAACTCAAATGGGAAATTTGTTGACTGCCTACTCCAATATCTTTTCGAATCAGCCGGGATGTACTGACTTGGTTGAACACGATATTGAATTAGAGACAGAAAAACCAATATTTGCAAAATCTTATAGGATGTCCCCACGACAAAAAGAAATTCTAAAGAGGGAGGTGAAAAAAATGTTGGATCTAAAGATAATTGAATCAGGAGACTGACTTTAACTCTCCACTAATACTGGTGGAAGTACAAGGAAGAGAAGGAAGACCATGCATAGACTATCGTCGCTTAAACAAAGTAACGAGAACACAGTATTTTCCTATGCCAAATATAGAGGAACTTATAGAGAAAGTGTCATCAGCGAAATATATTACTGTTCTAGATTTAACCCGAGGTTACTGGCAAATACCTTTGAGTGAACGGGCCCAGCGTTATGCTGCCTTTGTGACAAACTTCGGCACCTATAGGCCATTAAGGTTGCCGTTTGGACTCAAGAATGCTCCATATTATTTTAGTAGAATGATGGCTGGGTTGTTGCAAGACTGTGAAGAATTTGCTGTACCCTACTTGGACGATGTTGCAATTTTTTCTAATACCTGGGAAGAGCATGTGAAACACGTAGAACAAATCTTCATGAAGATGAAAACAGCTCATCTCCACATAAAGCCTTCCAAGTGTCAGTTCGCTCAGGAACATGTCAAGTACTTAGGCCACATATTTGGACAAGGGGAACGGAAACCTGGAGAACTTAAAATACAAGCCATCAAAGATTTTCCCAGGCCACTGAACAAGACCCAAATTAGATCATTTTTAGGTCTTGCTGGTTATTATCGCAGATATATTCCTGATTTTTCTGTAACAGCGGCTCCATTAACAGATCTACTAAAAGGGAAGAAAGTCAAAACGTCAGTGGATTGGAACAGTTCTTGTGAAGATGCTTTCAAAGAATTAAAGAAAAGACTTTCAGAAAAACCAGTATTATTTAGCCCCGATTTCACCATTCCATTTGTCATTCAATGTGATGCTTCAAACCTTGGACTTGGTGCGGTGTTGTCTCAAATAAACCAAAGAGGTGAAGAACACCCTATCATGTACTTGAGTAAAAAGTTTTCCCCTGCAGAACAGAAATATAGTACTACAGAAAAAGAATGCGCAGCTATCGTTTATGCAATACAAAAGTTGAGATGTTACTTAGATGGACAACAGAGCTTCATTATACAAACTGATCATAATCCACTGGTCTGGCTAGAAAAGAACACCGGCACAAATCCAAGACTTTTAAGATGGGCCCTTATTTTGCAACCTTTCAACTATAAGGTGGTGCACCGGAAAGGAAAATTTCACCAAAACGCCGATAGTTTAAGCTGCACTGCTTAGCCTTACACCAAAACTTTTCACTGGTGACGTAGTGAAAAGTTTTTCCGAAAGGGGAGGAATTTAAGACTGTAATGACTTCAATAATGGCCTGCATGAAGTAGAAGTTAGTGACGTAACAGCTGCAACACTTATTAGTGTTGTTTTCCCCACGCGCTGATTCAACTCAACTACAAAAAAATAATATAAGAGGATTTTTAATAGATTGTATAAAATTTTTGAACTCGTTGTGTATCAACAAGATTTCTGGTGAATGGATGTTAAATATAATTTATTTTCATAAGAAGATAATTATTCCTTTCGCCACAAAACACAAACACGCTACAACGCTAACGTTGACGGATTCTATTTGAATAGGTCCTTAGCGTTAACGATTTCGTTGGCGCTGATTGGTTAAATGGGTGAATGATTGGTATATGATTGGTTTAAAAATTTTATGCTGACGCTGATGGGTTCTATTTGAACATACCCTTAGTGTTCATTTATCAGCTTTCGATAATCTGTCTCTTTGTTCGTCTTATTTGCGCGTGTTTACTCGTTTTCCTTGTTTTAAAGACTAAAAATAATTATGAAGGATTAAATACTAAATTTTCTCATTTAAAGTATCAAAATACCCATAGTAAAGGTATTAAAGAAAAAATGCTATCTTAAGTTTAAAAAAGACTTGAAACTAGGGATATTTTTGAACCTATTACTTTTTTAAGCATGAAAGCAAATTTTTGGAAAGAAACTCCAAAACCACTTTATTTTTAAAGAACAAGATGTTTTTTGTGTTTAAGTTACAAATAGCAAGCTTATATTTATTTTTGTTTCCTGTCTCCTTTTTGTGATCCAAAGAAGAATTAATTTAATTTTGCTCTCTATCCTAATCTGCAAAGTTTGGAAATACAAATGCGAAATTTGGAATTAACAAGTTGCATACTGCTAGACTGAAGAGGATTTCTTTTAGTAATCTTACAAATGCAGGAGTGAATGTGCATGTATGACACAGGAAAACTCAAAAATAAGTAGATCTTAAGGGGACAAGGAACCTTGAAATTTGAATTTTTAAAATTTTCAATTTTTAACTCTATATATACAAAATGAGATCAATTAATTTTCTTTTTACCACATTGAAAACCCTTATATTTCAAAATAAGGAATTTATGGCAGCATAATGCCGGTTTAAAAAATTTTTTTAAAAATGTGATCTTTTTTAAAAAAAGTCCATGAGTATTCCATATCAATTAAAACCCTTAAATTTTTTATTATACGTTTACCATATGCATACAAATATAATTGCTCATTTAATTTTTTTTTGATGTATCTAAAGTCTTAAATATTTTTTCTCTCTACTGCATGTTATTTTTTTATGTTTTTTTATGTTTATACTTTACTTTATGGTCTTCAAATTTGAAAAAAATATTTGTGATTTCAAAAAATTATGCAAATTTTGTGACAAACATTTCAATTAACAATTTTGAGAAATTTGGAAGAAATAAGAAGAAAATGAATAAGCATGGAGCATTTTGAAAAATTCTAGCATTTTTGAAGAATATAATGATAAACAGGTCCTATTCTCTCCCAAAATAATTTTATTGAATTTTAAGTGCTCTCAATGTAGTAGAAAATAATATTAATCATTCCCATTTTGTTTTATGTTTTTAGGTCATTTTGAGGTCTACAAATTTGAAAAATATTTGTGATTTCAAAGAATTAGGCACAGTTTTATGACAAACACTTCAGTTAACAATCTTGAGAAATTTGGAAGAAATCGGAAGAAAATGAGTGCTCATGAAGCATTTTGAAAAGTTCTAGCATTTTTGAAGAGTATTTTGATAAACAGGTCCTATTCTCCCAAATACTTTTAATGAATTCTAAGTGCACTCGATGCAGTAGAAAAGAATATTAATCATTCTCATTTTGTATGCAGAGTAAAATACTGAAACTATTGAAAAAACGACTTTCAAGGTCACTTTAACCCTTAAGACGAGATAAGATAAATTAAAAGATAAAAAGAACTTTTTATATACCATGTTTTTAAATTTTCTGTTGAATCATATAAACTTGACAATTCTATGTATTAATAAATACTTTTTTAAAATTTTTCTGATGAATTTTCCCATCAACTTGAAAGAAAATGAAGTTAATTGGAAGTTAACTTGCGTTTAACTTTTCGTTCCCGTCCTGGTCGATAGATGGTTGCACCAGTCTACAAAACAAAACTAACTGAAACTGAATTCAAATCTTCTTAAAGATGGCTAAAAGTATCAAAAGAATGCATTGTCATTGTGTTCTGAGCTATTCTAAATGTTTCAAATGTCTAGCTAGTCGGGAAGTTAGTTAAAAATCGATTGTAAGATTTGTACCGGACAAACACACACACACAAACAAACAAACAAACAAGAAAGCGAGTTAATAAAAACATGGTAAAAATGAGAAGTAGGTAAGAAGATTGAGCAGATGGGTGTAGAAGTAGAGGTCAAACTTATGTGTTTTTAAAAGTCATTGTCTATAAACATCGTCTATACGGGCTCAACATGTAGAAGATTAATTTTATGTTTCAAGTTCAAAGGAATACAAAAATGGATTTGTTTTTCCTAGTCTGTAGTTATAAATTTATACCTTATGCGAAACAAAATAAATAAATTTCATTTATCTATATATATAAAACAGTTCCGTGACTAACTAATAGATAACGCACAGACCAAATCGCTGGACCTAAAGGAATGAAATTTTGCATGGCGATTCTTCTTATAGTGTAGGGGTACAGTAAGAAAGATTTTTGAAAAAGTCTTCTTAGATTTTTTAAAATTAAATTTTTAAGCTGTTTTTGCAATATTTTTTAAAGTTTGCATTTAAAATAAAAATTTCGGGGTTATAAAATTTAAATTACAAGAAAGATCATAAAAATTCCTTTAAAATGAAATATTTTTCGAAAATTTACCTCCATTTTCTGATTTTTGATGAATTTTTAAAGATTAATTTTTAGAATGTAATTTATTAAATGCTGATCATGAGATTTCTTTTCTTTTTGTGATGCTTTAAATTAATTTTGCGTCAAGTGCATGACAACGAAATGAATTGACAACAAAATATTAAAATATGGTAAAAGATAAAATTTAAGCACTAGACTAATTGAGGTGGCCGTTTTTTAAGAATTTAATTTAAAATAGTATGTTTTATTGATATTAAACATACGAACTAATTGCATACATTGACCGTTGAATTTAAATTAACCGTTGTATTTAATTTGAATATTTTCTTCTACATTATTTTGTCTATAAAAATATCCGTTACGATTTTTTAGAAATATATTTTTTGTTTTTTTGGCATTAATTGCATATATTAACCGTTTTATTTAATTTGAATGTACTTCATAGCGAAACACGGGTATTCAGCTAGTTTTATATTTATAGATGTAATTGCAATTCAAAGGTGGCCTACTCTTCCCCAAGAATAGCCTGGCGAAATCTATTCTTAATTTTATCATCTTTCTACTCAACGTGATTTATTGTTGATGATCTTATTTTTCTCTATATATATATAACTTTCCGAAAAAACAAGATGATGAACAATAATTCATCCTTTCCTTCAAATCAGAGCGAATGTCTATACTGAAACGAAGCGCCTAAAAACTTCATCTTAAATTCAATTAAAATCACAAAACTACGCTTATGTAAAGTAAATCCTTTCGAAAAAATTTTCTTCCCTTATTTAGAGATACTTTTTTACAAGAGTAATGGCAAATAAAATTTTCATTAATGGAAAAGAGAGTTTATTCGTTCTTCTTAAGCAATTTTAATTATTCACGAAGTTAATGAATATATTTGTTTTTTTAATCTCATATACTTTATCATGAAAGAACATCAACTAATTATTGTTTGCAATTTTAACTCTGTAGTTCGGTTTTATGTGATTTTTTTTAATCCTAATATATATTTCATTGGTTTCTTTGAAGTTCACATTCACGTGTAATTAGAGCTATTTTTAAAGAAAATTTCATTAAAACTCAGGCTGGTAACAATTAGCGGAAAATGTTCATTTGGTTGCATTTCATTATGTAAAGTATAACATTACATTTTCGTGAGATTATACATATTATTTTAATCATTTTTCATCGCTTTAATCATTCTCGTAGAGTTTTTAATGGAGTAAAATATTTTAGCTTTGCATAGGACAGTTTTCGGTAAAATCAAGGGTTAATCTTTTTATTGCTCAGGGGGCAGCAGAATGGACTTCCCAATTTAAAAGGTAATAAAAAACGAACGAAACAATAAAAAAACATTTTATATTTTCGAAAAGTACAGTAAAACCTCGTTTATCCGGACTAATTGAGACCATAGGCAATCCGGATAATCGAAAATCTGGATAATCCGGATAATATGTGCAATAAGCAAAATAAAATCCTTAACTAAGCAGACTTATCGTTTATTACGATAAAAAACTGTTTTGTAACAAAATAACATAGTATTCTTTACAAGATATTAAAAAATATATAATTACAAGATAAATAGAACTTTTTATATACTATGGTTTTAAATTTTCTGTTGAATCATATAAACTTGACAATTCTATGTATTAATAAATGCGTTTAAAAATTTTTTTGATGAATTATCCCATCAACTTGAAAGAAAATAAAGTTAATTGGAAGTTAACTTGCGTTTAACTTTTCGTTCCCGTCCCGGCCAATAGATGGCTGCACCAGTCTACAAAACAAAATTAACTGAAAATAACTGAAAAGGAATTTAAATATGCTTAAAGAGGGCTAAAAGTATTTAAAAAATGCATTGTCATCGTGTTCTGAGCTATTCTAAAAGTTTCAAATGTCTAGCTAGTCGGGAAGTTAAAAAATGATTGCAAGATTTGTACGGGACAAACACACAAACAAGAAACGAGTTAATCAAAACGTGGTAATAATAAGGGTCTAAATGATGTTAAAATTATATAGTATTTCGAAATTTCTAGTATATTTTTGGTTCTTATGTATTGTAAGAAAATATGTAAAAATATTGCGTGCATTAGCTTGTAGTAAAATAGATTAAATTATAGTTTCGTAATGAGAATCATTTAAGTCATGAAATTATCTCCATTTGACACTGAAAAAAATGCTTAGACAATCTAATCAAAATTTAAGTTTTTTATATACCCATATGAATCATATATTTCAAAAGTGTGTACTTAAACTAAATGTGAACACCACTATACGCAACACTTACAAAGGAGAATGTATTTTGTAAGGTTTAACTCACACGAAGTTCATTTTCGAAATAGTATTTAAAAAAACATTTCTCATCTCAGTTCATAAGCTAAATTGCAAAATGATGTATGTATATTTATTAAATAATTGCTTTTGACGTTCATACCAAAGCTTAAAGCGATAGAAATTACAATTTTATGGCTAGCTTCAACTTCGGTGAAATATTCAAAAAGTTGTGTTTGAGTTATCCAGAGATAATTAACATCTGCACTATATTTCAACTTCATAAACACGGTATTAAAAGGCAGAATGCTGCATGTTTGAGATATAGTTCGTCAACCGTTTGTTTCCGTTCCGTACACAGAATCCATTTTTTAATAAAACCTCGTTGGTTGAACACCAATTTCATTTATTATAAACACGTTATTTAAAGGCAGAATTTTGCATCCTTAATATGTAGCTCGTCAGCTAGTTGTTTCCGTTCCGTAAGCAGAAACCTTTTTTTAATAAAACCTCGTTGGTTGAACATCAATTTCATTTATCATAAAACGTTATTAAAAGGCAGAATGCTGCATCCTTAATATGTAGCTCGTCAACTGGATGTTTCCTTTCCGTAAGCAGAAACCTTTTTTTAATAAAACCTCATTGATTAAACATCAATCTCATTTATCATAAACACGTTATTAAAAAGCCGAATGTTGCATCCTTGATATATACCTTGTCAACTGGTTGCTTCCGTTCCGTACGCGGAAACCTTCTTTTATTTAATAAAACCTCGTTGGTTAAACATCAGTTTCATTTAACATAAACACGTTATTAAAAGACAGAATGCTGCATCTTTGAGATGTAGCTCGTCAACTGTTTGTTTCCGTACCGTACCCAGAAACCTTTTTTTAATAAAACCTCGTTGGTTGAACATCAATTTCCTTGATCCTAAACACGTTATTAAAAGGCAGAATGCTGCATCTTTGATATGTAGCTCGACAACTGGTTGTTTCCGTTCCGTAAGCAGAAACTTTTTTTTTATAAAACCTCGTTTGTTAAACATCAATTTAATTTATCATAAACACGTTATTAAAACGCCGAATGCTGCATCCTTGAGATGTAGCTCGCCAACTCGTTAATTCGGTTCCGTACGCGGAACCCCCCTTTTTTTTTAACCTCGTTGGATAAGCATCAATTTCACTTATATGTAACTAGCTGAATATCCGTGCTTCGCGACGGAATACATCAGTACCACCCATTATGCCATTTGGTGAATTTAATTTAAATTAACTTTAGAAGTAAAGTGTTGCCATTCATCAGAGGAGTTCACCCTGAAATTTAATTACCGTGATCTGGCATTAAATAATTAATTTTTAAAAGTCATTACAATTTTTTTAATTTACTCTCTTTTTACATTTTTATGGTATAGATGCCTTATTCACACAAATGTGAACATTTTGGGGGGTAAATGGATCTTTAAATTAATTTTAAACGAATAACTGTTTTTTTATCAGTAATTAAAACTGCTGTAAACACTTAAAAATATTCATGTTTTCGGTACATTAAAGTTTTATTTTCCCAAAATTCTAGACGGTGCAATGATATGCAACATGATGTAATGCTTAAAATTATTTATTTATTAAGTTTTCAAATGATCCCTGATTTGTTTTAAGATGATTATGTCCTCAAATACTTATAACACTTACTTCCAAAGTCGAAAACAATTGGCATGTTATTAAGTATCTGTCACAATATAGGCGAAGGGATTTTTCAATATTTTTTATCTTGATTTTGAAATTTGCAAATGATTTGCATAAATCCATGTTTGCCTTAATTTTTCTTAATATGTTATGGAGCAGATTTTTTTCCGGGAGATTATTCAAATGCAGTTAATTTCAGTACAGTTCTAATAGCTTAAAACAACGAAATTTTCTGATTACCAAACAAACAATCGCAACAGATCATGACTACAAGCAATTATTTAAAAAAAGAGTTAATATCAGAAAATGTCTATATTTGTTCAACATTATTTTAGCCAATAATAAATATTAAATATATTGAGGATGCATTTTAAATCAGGAGATTGCAAGAATTATCTATGACTTAAAAGGGAAATTTTTATAATATGATACAGCGTCCGAAATTCAGAAGCTATGAAAAAGTGAAATAAATGCAATACAATTCATCCGTGATATGCAGCGCTTCTATTGTCTATTCATGTATGTTATTGCATAGAAATGTCTTTTAGGAGTTAGTTGATTGTATTTAAATTTCATAAATATGTCGTTAAAAGGCAGAACGTACATCCTTGATGTGTAGTTTTCAATTGGTTGTTTCCCTTTGCTTTTCAGCAGAAATCTTTTTTTATAGTACCCTTCGTTAGTTGAACTTAAAAATCGCTACAACATCATTAAAATATGCTACGCTTTATCCGATAATTCAACTCTTCTATTGGTAATTTTTTTACTCTTTTACGTGGAAATTCCTTTCATTGGTACTGTTTGTTGATTTTAATTAAATTTAATAAATGCATCATCAAAATGAAGATTTCTGAATCCTTGATATGAACTCTTCACCTGGTTATTTTCGTATGCATTTACAGAGAAAGCTATTTGTATAGTACCCTTTGTTGTGTTGGAAGCACATTTTAATAATGTTTCATGAATACATTATTGAAATGTGCTACGCCTCATCCATGATATGCAACTCCTCTATAGATGTTTCTGTGTGCTTTTGGAAATTAGCTTAGTTAGAACTTTTCGTTGATTATATTTTAATTTCATAAACACGTTATTAAAAGGCAGAATGCTGCATCCTTCATATGTAGCTCGTCAAGTAGTTGTTTCCGTTCTATACTCAGAAACCTTTATGTTATAACACCTCGTTGGTTAAACATCAATTTCATTTGATGTTTAACCAACGAGATATCATGGTTTTTACATACTTTACACGTTTTTAAAGTAATAATCTACCTTGTAATAATCTGCATTTAATATATGTAATTTTTCTGCTCTTGTCTTTCGTTTGACATAGCTTGTCCTATCTGAACCTTGCACCGTTAAACTCAAAACGATCAACCATTTTGCACCCCGGCAAGAGAAGTGACACAAGTCAAAAAATGGCAATTTTGAGGTTATGTCATTGAAAAATATATATGAAGTGACCCATCGTGAACGAAAACGGACATATCTCTATCTCGCAATTTGTCTACCTGAGAGCAGTTGTATCAGTTTTATTGTAATCCTATTTCAAACTAAATAGTAGTCTTTAAGTTGATTTTTCTCAAATGCTGAAATTTTGAGCTATGTCACTTTTTTGCCGGGTGCGATATAAGAAATAAACAACCCCTAAGCCCTAAAATGTTAAATGAACCAGATATATAATATTAATATCTTAGCTCATTTTCAAATTTAGAACAAGGACTGGTAATTTATATGCACTTCTGAAAAAAGTATGCGAAAATCTCGCATCTATGTATTAAGGGAACGGTGGACCTTTATTTGAGCAAATCTCGTCACTGTAATACTTATTGTGTTATTCTAAAAAATATATATATTTCTGTAGATTATTAGTACCAAAATAATTTTTTCAAGTAAAAAATCATTTATAACGCTTCTGCAAAGTAATTTATAATTTGTAAGTGTAGTAAGAAATTTTAAATCTGTTTTTCTCAAAACAGATTTTTCAAGACCTTTAGATTTTTTAAATGCTCCATGCTCCTTAATTTTTCTTCAAAATTCATGAAATTGATGAGAAAGAATCCTGATGCTATTTACAAAAAAACTGGGTATGCATTTTACAATTCGACTTCATTAAGGTAATTAAATTTGATTTATAACTTTTGAAAAGGCAAAATTTTGATGAAAATCGGGATGGAATTCAGAAAAAAATATCTAAAAAATTAACTATTCAAGGGATTAAATACTTGATACCCAGATTTGTTTGTTATACAGCTTAAAGAGATTAAAATGCAAAATCGAGGAAATATCTCGAAAATTAAGTAGGAAGGAGCATTTTAAAATTTTGTTTATAAATTTCAAATTTTTTAATAAATCTTAAAATTTTAATGAGGTTGGAAATTTCTTTTAAGGTATTCTATTTATTTATAACATTTAAAAAGGCAAAATTTTGATGAAAATCGGGATGGAAGTCAGAAAAAAATCTCTAAAAAATTAACTATTCAAGGGATTAAATACTTGATACCCAGATTTGTTTGTTATACAGCTTAAAGAGATTAAAATGCAAAATCGAGGAAATATCTCAAAAATTAAGTAGCAAGGAGCATTTTAAAATTTTGTTTATAAATTTCAAATTTTTAAAAAAATCTTAAAATTATAATGAGGTTGGAAATTTCTTTTAAGGTATTCTATTTATTTATAGTGAAATGTGTATATGCACAAAATTCCGTATCTCTATGATGAAAAGTAAAAAAAGTAAATTTTAATGTCCACCGTTCCCTTAACACATTCAATAAGAAATTTTTCATATAAGAAATTACAGGTAGCCCTCCTACAGCACAGCATCTTACAACACGGTTTCGCTCTAACACGATAAAAAAAAATGTGAAAACCTTTGTACAACATTGTACTTCTATAGCACTAGATAACATGATTTTTGTTTAACACATTTAAAAATTAAACTACCTTAAAATAATGACGGGAAGGAATAATGAACTATAGTGGCTTTACATGAAAATCGATAAACAAATTATAATTTATTCATTTATAACTCTATAAAATTAAAAGAAGGCCTAAGCTTAGCTGAAAATCTTGAATCTTTATTCCCGAATGCAGACCCTTCCGCTGAAAGAAGCCGAAAATTCAAAAAGGAGCTGCAAAATTGTCTATCTCCATACCGTGAATCTACAATGACCTTGTAAGAACCAGCAAATAAAACAAAATTACAGATTTTTTAAAGAGGATAGAAGGTGCAAAAAATCTAAATGAAGGAAAAGATTCTGAAAGTGAAGGTGATATCGTTCAATCGAAAAGACGCTCTCATTTGATTGTACTGAGCAGTGATGAGGGAGAAATTTATTAAATTAAGGTCGCATTAAATGATAATAATATTTTTTCGTTTCTTTTCCTTTTGTGTTAAACATACATTTATATTTTTAATAAAAATTAAGTTCCTTATATGGAATTTAAAAAAAAAATGTTTGTTTTAATAAGTTTTCAGATCGTAACCCCCTTTTTTTTAACTGTCTCTGGGTCTCATATAACACGGTTTCACACAACACGGCATTTTCTAGGAACCTATCTACCGTGTTATAGGAGGGTTACCTGTAATTTTTTATCAATTTACGTGTTATTACTTATCACAGGTATACTTGTATGCTTATATGAAGCTTTCAAGTCTTTGTTTTATCATCTTTATAAATCTTTTTTTTTAATCTACCTATATATACATCGTTGTCCTTATCACCTTTTATCTATAATTTTTTAAATCAATTATATGTCATTGATTTTATCACTTTCGTGTAACACTGATTTTACTTCCTTTACACGTTTTTAAGTAACAATATACCTTGTAACAAACTACAATTTATGTATGTAGTTTTCTGCTCTTGTCTTCCGTTTGACGCAGCTTGTCCTATCTGTATCTTGCGCCAATAAGCCTAAAATAAGCAACCATAAAGAAATAAACAACCGCTAAGCCCTAAAATGTTTGAATGAACCAGATATATTAACTGCTGATAGTCCATAATCTAAAGTACCCTAAAACACGATTAAATAGTGCTCTTAATTATTTAAAACTTATTACTTTTCAATATTTTTTACACAAACTGAGGGTTTCAACATTTTTTCACTTCCATTTATCGCATAAAATTCTAGTTCATGTCACAAAAAATATAATTTTATTTTCAGTCAACAAAACGTAGCACTGAAGTTGCATATGGACATATCATGATGGTTTAAACTTCAAGATGAACAAAATATGAAATATCATCTCGGTTACTATGACCGAATTTAGACAAAATTTGTTTCATTGCTACCGTTCTTGCTATATTGAACTAAGGTTGAAAGTAATTTGGAAATAATTATTACCTAGATTCCTGTATAATCCTTTTGGCGCAGTACGTATGTGAATCATTTGTAAAAGAAAATATACAACCTTTGTGCTCGAGGAATAAACAGGAAAACCAACGTAAATAAAGCACAAATAGCAATAAGATGCAATTATTTTGCATACGGCCGTTTCGAAAGCTTGGAAACGGCCGTATGCAAAAATTATTGCATCTTATTGCTATTTGTGCTTTATTTACGTTGGTTTTCCTGTTTATAAATCATTTATAGCCGAGATAATTCAGCAAACTAATAGATTATGAATAAAGCTTTGAAATTTCGTAAAATATTCATATTTTACCCCATTTTCACTGTTAGAACAAGAAATATTAATTTACATGTACTTCTGAAAAAAGAAATATGCGAAAATCAGGCATGTATACATATGTATTAATACATTAAATAAGAAATCTTTCATATAAGAAATTATTTTTAGTGTGTTTTCTTCAATTCGCATATTATTATTCTTATCACAGGAATACTTGCATGTTTATATCAGACTTTTATGTCTTTTTTTTATCATCTTTATTAATCATTGTTTTTATCTACCTACATATATATATCGTTGTTCGACCTTCTATCTATCATTTTTTATACTAATGATATGTCTTTGTTTTTATCACCTTCATGTATCATCGCTTTTATCAACTTAGTGTGTCATTCTTTTTATCACCTTCATGTATCACGGTTTTTAGCTCTTTACACGTTTTTAAAGTAACAATCTGCAATTAATATATGTAATTTTCTGCTCTTCTATTCCGTTTGCCGCAGCTTGTCTATCTGGACCTTGCTCCAATAAACCAACCATATAAGAGATAAACAACCACTAAGTCCTAAAATATTTAAATGAACCAAATATATAACCTTTATACTTTATCCTATTTTCAAATTTAGAACAAGAAATGTTAATTTACATGTAATTCTGGAACAAAATAATATGCAAAAATCTGACATGTATACATATGTATTAACACATTCAATAAGAAATCTTTCATATAAGAAATAATGTTTTAGTGTTTTTTATCAATTCATACATTATTATACTTATCACAAGTATACTTGTATGTTTATATCAAACTTTTATTTCTTTGTTTTATCATCTTTATAAATCATTGTTTTTAATCACCTTTTATCTATAATTTTTTCATCAATTTTAAGTCTTTGTTTTATCGCTTTCGTGTATCACTGTTTTTATCGCCTTCGTGTATAATTGTTTTTATCACCTTCTTCATGTATCATTGTTTTAATCACCTTCATTTATCATGGTTTTTTACTTCCTTTACACGTTTTTAAATTAACAATCTGCAGTTAATATATCTAATTTTCTGTTCTTGTCGTTTGGCGTTGCTTGTCCTATCTGGACCTTGCACCAATAAACACAAAACCACCAACGATATAAGAAATAAACAAGCCCTAAAATGTTTAAATAAACCAAATATATAATCTTTATATTCTATCCCATTTTCAAATTTAGAACAAGAAATGTTAATTTACATGTACTTCTGAAAAAAAATCTGGCATACATATGTATTAACACATTCAAACACGAATGGTTCTTCCATTTCAAGATAAAAAGAAAACAAAAAATAATAAAAATAAACGCACGAGAAAATCGAATAAGTTGCCAAGAAAAAAAAAACAAAAATAACTTTTCCCTTTTCTACACGTTTCTGTAAAAGGTCACGTACAGCCAAATACCCACAACAAACACAATGAACGTGGAGACTGATTAAAAAGGAAACATTTCTGATGTTTCAGTGGCTCGAGTAGAGGTCAATAAAAAGTTGGACTCGACGAGACTCGTGCGTGACAATTTAGGTGAATATGCTGTCAGAGTTTGATTCATGATTTGTTGAAAGGCACGAAAGACATCAAGTACCCGCTTCGTATTTATATAGATGCTTTAGCAATATTTAAACTCATATATTGATCTATTGAGCCGTAAGGGGAGACCTATTAATGCATGGCCCGTCATGGCGTATTTATAAGAGATTATGAGAGAGCTTTTAAGAGAGGTCTTCTGCAAGTCCACTTCCGTCAGCAAACAGCTTTTCAAATCGAAGTTTGTATTTTAGCAATGAAAATCAACTGCACATGATCGATAAAGATACATTATTTGATAAAAATCGTTTGTTTATATATCAGTTATAATTCGAGAGCACTTAAAACTGAGGGTTAACTGAATGTTATTTATATTTATATACTAAAAGAGAAAAACAAATTTATGAAAATGCGTTTAAACGATTTATATTTGAGGAATATTATATTAAAATTTACCAAGGTAGTGTTGATTTCTCCTGTATTTTGAGTTACATAAAAAAGGGAGCTATAATAAAATATGGTTAAAAGTCATAAGTTTTGCAAAAGGAACTAAATGGCTAAATCTCACTGATGTCCAGTGTTGCAAGGGTGATTTCAAATCCCAGTAGATGCCTTTGCCAATTACCTGTTATAATATAAAACTTTTAAAGCCACAGTCTAGCTTCCTATTAAAAAACAATCAGTTTTTACAAGGTCAAATAATATACTCGCTTACATAAAATAATACACCCTTACAAATTTAATACCTAAAGGAAAATTAACTCACGGTCTACTTATGTATTTCTCTCCTTCTAGATCACATCTTGGTAAAATCATAAATTCATCTATTGAGCCATAACGGGAGACTTCTTAATGCATGATCCACAATGGCTTTGGATTTGTATTTATGCGAGATTATGAGAGAGCTTTTAACAGAGGTCTTCTACAAGTCCACTTCCGTCAGCAAACAGCTTTTCAAATGCAAGTTTTTTTTTAGCAGCGAAAATCAACTGCGCATAATCGATAAAGATACATTATTTGAAAATAATCGTTTGTTTATACATCAGTTATAATTCGAGAGTACTTAAAACTCAGGGGATGTTATTTCTATTTGCATACTAAAAAATAAAATCAAAGAAGAAGTTTAAGTGATTTAAATTTCGAGAATACAATTTTAAAATTTACTAAGGTAGTAATGACTGTGTCTGTGTCTTATTTTACAATAAGAATAGTGTATAAATAAAAGTCATAAGTTTTGCAAAAGGAACTAAATGGCTGAATCTCACCGATGTCCAGTGCTTCAAGGGAAATTTCGAATTCCACTAGGGGCATTTACCAATTACCTGTTATAAAATAATTATAAAAGGCACAGTCTAGCTTTATATTAAAAAACAATAAGTCGTTACAAGCTCAACTAATATACTGATTTACATGGTAGAACAACCCTCTACAGATTTCCCTAAATTAAATTCCTATAGGAAAATTTACCCAGGAGAGAATTGCAAACGCAAATTTTCTCCTTAGAGATCACGTTTTCGTTAATTGAAATCCCACTCCTCTTTTAGTTCTAGATTTCATTGGGTCTTCTCTAATTTTTACGTTATAAGTTTCTTTGCTTTACATTCTGCAAATGATCTGGAAAATGTATATTTTGGTATTCTGCCTACAACTTTAATTCTCCATATACAGCTTTCTGTACGCTACATTCCGTTTATGATCATTGTATTTCCAAGAGGAAATTACTATGGCTTCATGGTAATGCTAGGGACACAACAGTTTCGAGGAAAAGGGAGAACATAAATATGAGATAATTAAAAATGAACCTTAAAATAAGATACTATACTCCCCCCCCCCACACTTTCAAAATATGCATTCATTTCTTAACTGAATGATAAAGTTAGAGATGGTGCCAGTGATGAGATTCAGCCGGTTAGCACCGGTTCTGCAAACCGTTTGCTAATAAGCGCCAGCTGAAACGTTCTCAGGACAAACATTTCTTTAAAAATAAATCTACCCTACACCGGGCGGCTGGTTCAATCTAATCGGAACGGAATGGAATCCTACTCCTACAGGGCAAAGATTATTCAGATTAAATCACATAGCCCATGACAAAAGCAAAGAAAATTGCAGGTGATTACGCCAATGAAACAGCAATATGGAAAAATCTTCAGTAATTGTTTGTCAGGCATTTAATATTTTAAAACTCTTTCTTAAAACATAATCTAGTTTTGTGTGCCTCTTTCATTGTTTTATTTGAGTAATTAATGCATGAATTATTAAACTACCTTTCGGTATAACTTTTGGTATTTTTAAAATGGTCAGTAGGACATAGATGCTGTTGTTAATTTATTTGAATCCCGCCACTGGATATTCCCTAATTTCTTCTGAATAGATGTAAAATGCACTATTCTAGGGACTTCTCTAGAAGGTGAGATAAAATAAATTCACATTTCTTTGAGGTGAGAGAAAGTGGGAAAAGGTACTAACCCTTCTCTGTTGTCACTCCTGGGGATACTTGCTCAAAATGGAGGTGTCTAGCAGGAGGTGGTGTTTGTTCATCTATACCTGGGGTTCCCAACCTTTTTCCTACATCGACCCCTTTTAAAAGAAGGATTTTCTTCATCGACCCCCTCACATATTTCTCTATAATATACAGCATACAACATAATTATAATACTAATAATTGCACATAAAACACTTAAAGATAACAATTTGACTATGAATATGAACAAAGAATTAGAAAAAGTGGTTCATTAGGTTTATGTTTTATTATTTTTGTACTATTTTCAATTTTAATTCCACAAATATAAACAAGATTTCAGAAATACAGATTGAAATTGCACAAAAGTTCGATTTCAATTAATGTGGTGGTTGGGCTTAATGCATTGATAGAACTTTTTTAATGTTTTGCCTGAAAATTCTTATCATTGTATAGTCACACTAACTAACATAACGAATATAAATATATATTTATAAATATTGGGCCGCGGCAGCCTTGTGGTACAGCGCGCTGGTTTCCGGTGCTGAGGGTGCTCAGATCGAATCCTGGCGAAGCGCCACTAAAATGCCTCCGTTTGTATTGTCCCTTCATAGGGGGCAATGCTGGTCTGCCTATATGGCGGCCCCATAATAAAATAGCCAGCAAAACTACGGTGAATTATAGGCGAATGTCTTCGCGACAAGTGCCTCCGCATTGGAAAAAAAATATACATATTAAAAAGCATATTATTTCTAATAATTGCATTCCCAAAACATTAAATTAAATTTTAAAACAAAAAAATTTATTATCGACCCACAATAGACCCCGGAATACTAAAGACCCTTTTTAAACTTCCATCGATCCCCAAGGGATCCACCTGGAACACGTTGGAAATCCCTGATCTATACGGTGATAATAATTATTAGAAAATATCTAATAATTATTACCTAAAAATTATTATCAGGGTGGTACCCTGAAAATAATTATTAGATAATTTAATGGGTGCCCCCATTGAAAACAACCAATGCTCTTGCGGTGAAAGGGCGAATAACTTCTTTGACAAGTGCCCCGCATTGCCAAAAACAGCATTTCCTACTCGGGAATTGTGAGCATTTTCTCTTCATCAATAAATAAACCCAGAAATAAATAACTAAATAATTTCTTAACTTCACGTATCATACGCTTGAAAGAAATAACCGGAAAATGATCGATCGAAAAATATCGTTAAAATTAAGCTAACACGAAAGAAAATAAACATTTCTTTTTTATAGACGCCAGTCTTAAAGGTCACCTATACCACAAACCTCAAGACAAATACAATAAACGTGTGAACTGATTAAAAAGAAAACTGTTCAGAACTCTGAATGATTCACGTAAAGCTTAATAAGAAATTGTTCCTACAAGAAGTGTACGTGATAGTTAAGATGACTTACAGTTAATGATTCGTAAAGGATTTGTCCTTTGGCACGATACACCGCTTGCTTATTTGCGATGGCGGCATGCTAAAAAGAAATCCACCATTTATAAAATTCATTTATAGGTTTACTGATCTGTAACTTGTGACGCGTTGATTTAGGGTTAATATATATATATATATATATATATATTGTTATTGTTGTTCTTGTTACTAAAGCCTCGTGGTCGGAAAAAATCTTAACCAGGTCTACTGACTGTCTTATTATATAAATGACAGTTAGATATCTTCCAGCGTAAATGATTGTAAGAGAAAATAACTAGCGAAACTTCTTTCAAAGTGCAATATATTAGACAAATATAGTAGGAATTTCTTATGTTGACCTCGATCTAGAATGTAATACATATACCGTTAAAATTTTCAAATGCACTAGATAATAAGGGGATAGTACACTA
Organism: Dolomedes plantarius; assembly: GCA_907164885.2. Taxonomy (NCBI): domain Eukaryota; kingdom Metazoa; phylum Arthropoda; class Arachnida; order Araneae; family Dolomedidae; genus Dolomedes; species Dolomedes plantarius. The sequence goes on along the minus strand of OU015499.1, from coordinate 32,811,109 downwards.
CGAAAATGGAAAAAAAATCTATTTTTTTTTTATTAATTGAAACCCGGATTTATTGTGAACAGTTTGGTACCACTCTTTTTGGGTTTGGGATACGACAATTACATCACGAGATATTAAAAATGATTGTGAACATCCAAAGAGTGATTTTTATTCAAAATGTTAACTTTAAATGCATTTATTTCAAATTATGATTTTCTGGCTTTGCACGGACGATATTTCAAAAATTATTTGAGATAAAGGCTTCAAATTTTCTACACACGTTAATGTTAATCTTGTTCATAAAATGACCTAAAAGCTTAGAGTTATATTAAGTAATAAAAATTTTACAAAAGGTTTTATGAGAAATTTTTGTGTTTTTAAAAATTATTTGTTAATTATAAATATTGAAAATGAAAGTATTTAAAAGATTCTGCGTCAGTATATTATGCCAAATGTTTTCTTTTGAGATGAGGATTTCAAATTTTCTACACGCGTTAATGTTAATCTTGTTCATAAAATGACCTAAAAGCTTAGAGTTATATTAAGTAATACAAAATTTACAAAACGTTTTATGAGAAATTTTTGTGATTTTTTTAAAAAATTAATTGTTAATTATATACTTATTGAAAATGAAAGTATTTAAAAGATTCTGCGTCAGTATATTAAGCCAAATGTTTTCTTTTGAGATAAAAGCTTCACATTTTCTACTCACGTAAATGATAACCTTGTTCATAAAATAATCTAAAAGCTACGAGTTATCTTGAGTAATAAAAAAAGTAAAGAAATTAAAAGATTCTACGGCAATAAATTAAGTCCAATGTCTTCTTTAAATTAAGTGTGTTTAATGGTGATAAATTAAAATTAACATTAGTTATCATTAGCGCATTGACACATGGTATTTATGAAAATGGGAAAACGACATGTTTCTTAATTAAGTTTTCCTAATTCATTTAAATAATTTACATCACTGTGATATTTATGTTGTAACAAATCTTGTTTGATCTAACAACCCAGAAATTTACTTTAAATTTGCTTCATTAGTTAATTTGTTAAAAATTATGAAGACTTAGTCAGTTTCCTAGAATTTTTTGCAAGTCCAAGGTGTAACGTCCCGAAAACTTATATGTATGTTACTTCGATGAATTTCATGGGTTGTGTAGTGTAGTGACACCGTATTAAAAAAAAAATGAATGGGTGTGGTGCACCAGAATGGTATCGCCATCTTCCGAGAAATGAGAGAAAGAAAGTCTAAAAGTAAACAACCATAAAGATTGATGGGTGACAACTAGGAAAGAAACTGGTCGGAAACAAAATTTTTTTATTATTAATTAATCTTATATGTAATATAACTAATTAAATTACTTTTATATTATAGAAAGAGAATATATGCTATAGAATATTACAAAAAATAATACAGACAGAGTATTATGGAAGAGCGTTTATGATCGTATGACTGCACAACACGACGAAGAATTTTACTGAATTTTAAAGATTTTTCCTAATCTATTAGTTGGCTGGATTATTTCAGCTATAAATAAGCTCGCCAAAAGGTTTATACAAAAATCTAAGTAATATTTAATTCCAAATTAGTTCCGACTTAAGTTCAATGTATTAATTCAAGAACGGTAGCAATAAAACAAATTTCGTCTAAATTCGGTCATAGTATATCGAGTTACGCGTACTTTTTATGATATTTCACAGTTTATTCATCTTGAAGTTTAAACCATCATGATATGTTCATTTGTAACTTCAGTGCTAAATATTGTTGACTGAATATAAAACTATATTTTTATGATATAAACTAGAATTTTTATGCGATAATTGGGAGTAAAAGTATGTTGAAACCCTCAATTTCTGTAAAAAATATGGAAAAATACGACGTTTTAAATAATAAAAAGGAATAAATAATGGAAAGTTTAAGAAAAATAATGGAAAGTTTAAGAAACAGGAGATTACGGACATCTAGAAGTTTATATTACATTTTATATTAAAAATAAAGGATTTCAACTAACAGGAATCTTGTTGAAAACGCTTAATAGGAGCACACAGATTTTTAGACCGAACAATGAAATTCAAGGGCTTGCAACTAATTTCGAACTAATTAATCATCATTCATCAAAAGGACGAGGGACATTGACTGGGATTGTCTTTATGGATTATTCACCCCTTTGCCTTGTAACTATTCAGACGATCACCATGCTCCACCGCCTATTGATGAACAATTGTTTATTTTGAAACTAGTAGCCACTTCTTGATATTGATTGGGAGTTTTTAAAGGCTGTGTGTCTTCAAATTAATGTTTTATTAATTCGAAACAAAATATCCAATCTGCATAATTTTAGACGTCTGTTTCTTATATGCCAAATATTTATTTATTAAAAAAATTTTAAAACTACCTAATCATATTCAAGAAAGATACTTTAGATTTTTTTTCTTCAACTAGGCAGACACTTACTTGTCTTCGCGAAATACCCTCCTCATCGCAACTACAAGTATGTCGGTATTCTTTTTAGTGGAGCACCAGGTAGGTAAACCTCGCTGCCTAGGAGGTAACAGTACAAGAACATCCATGCTTTAGTTTGAATTGGAACCTTAGCCCATGCCCCCGCTTTCTCCTCCTGTTTCTTTATCATAATGGCTTTCCTTTCGGAGCTTTCTTATCTTTTTGCGGAGACTTCCCCAATAGATTATTCTGCCCTGATTCCTTTTCTGAAATAGACCGATTTCTTTTATTCAAGTTGATTCTGTTCTCACTGTTTTTTCTTCTTTTAGCGTTTTCATCACTCTTGCGTATCACTATTATCACAGATATTTTACTCTTTTATAACTCTTTTATATCAGTTTTATCACTTCTGTATGTCTCTGTTTTATCACTCTTTTATCAGTTTTATCACTTCTGTATGTCTCTGTTTTATCACTCTTTTATCAGTTTTATCACATTTTCTGCCATTGCTTTATCACTTTTTCATTGTCTCGTCGGTTTTATTTGTCATTGCTCTTGTCATTTCTTGTTACATCATTATTTTTATCAATTGTATGTATCACTGATTTTTATCAGTCTTCTTTTCTCAGTCTTTTATCAATTTTTATGACACTGTTTTTATCCTCCCCCGTTTATCTTTGCTTTTATTTCCTTTACACGTCTTTAAAGCAACAATCTACCCTTTTATGTATTTTGCTGATCTTACAATGGTTTTGGCGCAGCTTTTCCTATCTGGACTTTGCGCCAGTAAACCCAAAAACAACCAACCAACCAACCAACCGAGCCCACGCAGAGGTAGCTTGCGGTGCTAACAACTATAACATGTGGGGGGCTATTTCCGATTCCTGACAACTATAGCGTCTTTTCACTGATTTTATATTTAAAAGTAAAAAAATAAATTATATGTCAATATAAAATATTTTATATTTATATTTTATATTTATAGCATTTTATATTTAGAAAGCATAGAAAATATTTTCCATTTAAATTTAAATTTCATTTTAATACAATATATGTTCTATCTCTACAACTTTCCATACGCCTGTGTTTAAAGCATTAAATATATTAGTTTTAAAAATTATTGCTTTATAAATATTTAAAAGTAGTACGTAAAACTTTTTGCAGATTTTTAGGCTGTGTGCATCTATTGGGTATTAACGGATTTCGATTTTAAAATGATTTAGAATTAAACATAATTTTAAAGCAACATATTTTATCCGCAAAATTTTACACATGCCAGTGTTTAAGAAGTAAAAACATAGTTATAACACAAATGACCATTATATGTGAAATTTTAGAGACAGATCACGTTTCCTTTAAAATCTGTATATGGTGAAAATTCATTCGCTTTATGTATATGAAGATAACATCCTTGAAGTAAAAGATAACAAAAAAAATTACATAAAAAGTAGAACTATATTAAACACAAATATCTATAATATTAACTTAATAAACAAACTTCGTTAAACCAAGCCTTTGTAACATTTGTAGTCTTCATTCTTCTTCCTTTCTTCCTAGTTTTGTCTCCAAATCCTTCTTTCTTCGACTTCATGAAGCTACATCTAAAAATAATACAGAATAACTAATATTGATTTTTAAAATTTCTATTAAATTATAAGCTTTGTTTGGTGTGAAATATATAATTAAAGTGCTTCAGAACAAACCTTCATATCTTAGCAATGTTGAAATTAACTGGAGTTCTTTCTTCCCGACAATGTCAGTCTTGAACTTCGTGAAGTTACTTCTAAAAAAAATAAATCATAAGTAATATAGATTGTTAAATTACAATTAAATTATAAACTTTAGTAGAGTGAAATATTTAATTTAAGTGCTACACAACAAACCTTTATTTCTTAGCAATGTTAAAATTTGCTGGATTTCTTCACTACCGTGGCAGTCTTCAACTTCGTGAAATTACCTCTACAAATACTAAAGCATGACTAATATAGATTGAAATATTATAATTAAATTATAAACTTTAGTAGAGTGAAATATTTAATTAAAGTGCTTCACAACAAACCTTCATTTCTTAGCAATTAGCTGAACTTCTTCACGACCGTGTCAGTCTTGAACTTCGTGAAATTACCTCTACAAATACTAAACATGACTAATATAGATTGTAAAATTATAATTAAATTATAAACTTCTTATAGGGAAATATTTAATTAATGGGCTTCACAACAAACCTTCATTTCTTAGCAATTAGCTAAACTTCTTCACGACCGCGTCATTCTTGAACTTCGGGAACTTACCTCAAAAAATACTAAAGCATAACCAATATATATTGATAAATTACGATTAAATTATAAACTTTAGTAGAGTGAAGTATTTAATTAAAGTGCTTCACAACAAACCTTCAGTCTTAGCAATTAGCTGAACTTCTTCATCACCGTGTCAGTCTTGAACTTCAAAAATTCACTTCTAAAAGTACTGAAACATAACTAATATAGATTGGTAAACTACAAAGAAATTATAAACTTGAGTAGACTGAAATATTTAATTAAAGTTCGTCAGAACAAACCTTCATTTCTTAGCAATTAGCTGGATTTCTTCACTACAGTGTCACAGCTTGTAGAATTAATAAGTAAAAATGCATAACGGAAAGAATGATCGTACTGAAGCTATCGTACATAAAATCATACATAAAAGCATAATTAGAAAACCACTACACCCTAAAATTGCATTATAATTTATTACCCAGTGATAGGCTATTGTTGCTCAATAATATGATCCAAGACCATAAAATAGCTATCTTATACCGAACCTCATCAGAGTCGAACATAAAAAAGCTACTGAAATGGCAATCATAATTTAGAGGCCATCTTTTTATCTTTGTCTTGAACTATCTTTTACGATGTTTATCCCTAAAAGAAAGGAATCAAAATATGTTTTCCCTAAAGGGCTTATACGTCAGTTTATATATCTGTAAGTTAAAATTTCGTACTTAGTTCCTATCAGTGTGCAAAAATGTTAATTTAAAATTACAAGAAGGCAAAACACAATTTCAATTAGACTTTCAAAAGAATTATTTGTTTCACGAATGTTGAAAGATCTTTTTTTTTACAAGAAATATAGAATCTTACATGGTTTGTTTACACCAAAATGTTACGAAATGAAGTGCATAAGAAATTTTCCAGTGTTATTTTACTTTTTTTTCGATTTTAGTATGGTGTTCTTTAGTATTTAATTAATGTAAAATAAATTAACTAATAATGCTAAACTTTCAAAATTTAGGAAATAACATGTCATGATATTATATTTCAAAACATTTTTGAGTCTTATTAAATTTTATTCAGTTTATTTTGTGCTTTTTTTCATTATAAGAACAGTTAGATTATATTCTCTCTTAACTTTATTGTTACATTAATAATGACATCAAAACGAAATAATTGAAATACTTTGTTTATATTGTAAAATGTAATTCAAAGGTGTTAAGTTATATGATTAACATTTCTGATTTTAGAATTGTTTTATTCCATGTACAATTAAAAACAAAGTCTACATATTATATTTAATTAGAATACGTTGTAAAAAATTTTGTTGAAGGCTTTATACTAACCTTATTAGATTAGCTCGCCTCAATGTTAACCTGTGGAAAAAAATGTGTCTACTATTTACAGCTACATAAATGCTGACTATCCAATAAAAATGGTATTTTCAGATAGCTTGAACTTTTCGGCACCTTGCAACAGGATTCATTTTATAAATTTCGGCTACCAAAAGAATTTAGGAACGTTTAAAACGCAGAATTTTTTCCCAAATAATTTACATTTTAAAGTATTATTTGCATTAAAAAAACGAAATATCGCACAAGGTGTAAAATTTCTTTCTCTATTACGGATTACAATTGAAAAAAAATATTTTCAATCCAAACGGCAATCCTTGGACACATTTTCTCCATAGGTTAACACTGAGGTGAGAGAATCCAATAGGGTTAGCACACAGCAGCCTTAATAATTAAATATGTATTGAGCTATATTTGTTGGAGCAATATCGATGTAATAGTAGTTTTAGGACTAAAGAAATTATAGACTCTAAATAAATACCAGAAAAATATTAAAAATTCAAGAAAACTAGTTTACATTGACTTATATTTGAAAATAATAAACACTCGGTGAAAATATAATATATCAGATAAATTTTTCAAACTTATAAAAAAATATATGATATTTTATGTATTTGCTTAATCCTGTTTCAAAGAACTGCATCGTTCTGCTTTATAAATTAAAACGTTAATGCTTTTTACAAATTAATCAAATCTTCCAGGTCTATATTTATGAATAACTGCCAATTGTACAGTTTAGTAAGCCCTTGAATAACACGGTTAATTGGTACCACGTTATTCAAAACCGTGTAATTTTAAGACTTAATCTATATATAAAAAACAGTTCCGTAACTGACTGACTGACATACAACGCACAGACCAAACCGCTGGACATAAAGGGCTGAAATTTTGCATGGCGATTCTTCTTATAGTGTAGGGGTGCACTAAGAGAGATTTTTGAAAAATTCTTCTTAGATTTTAAATTTTTAAGCTGTAAATTAAGATTAAATTTTTAAGCTGTTTTTGTAACATTCTTTAAAGTTTGCGTTTAAAATAATAATCCGAGGGTCATAAAATTTATAATCACGAGACAGATCATAAAAAATCCTTTAAAATGAAATCTTTTTCGAATCTTTACCTCCCTTTTCTGGATTTTGGTGAATTTTTAAAGATTAATTTTTAGAATTTAATTTTTTAAATGCTGATCACGTGGTTTCTTTTATTTTAATTTTGCGTCAGCTGCAAAATAACGAATTAGACAAAAAAAAATTCTTGCTAATGCGGTAGACGATTGGACATTATCCAAAAAATATTAACATACAGTAAAAGAAATGTTCCTCAAACTGTACTATATTAACTGTACTATATTCTTTGATATGTTCTATTAGATTAAATTTGAAAATTCACTTCTACATTATTTTCTCTATAAATGTATATAATCTACATATAAATGTATTATTATAAATGTATATATATATATATATATATATTTTTGGCATTAATTGCATACATTGACCGTTGTATTTAATTTGAATGTACTCCGTAGAGAAGTACGGGTTTTCAGTTAGTCTTCATATAAAAATGGACATTCGGTAAAATTAATCATTTTCAGACTAACTATTAGTTTCATGCAAAAACTTACTGATTAAGAAATTTTATAATTAAGCTGACCATTTATTAAAGAAAAAATACTCTTTATTCAATAATGTGAAAGATTTTATGGACTAAAAAAATTTGTGGAATTTAAAATTATATGGAGTTTAAAAAATTATATGCAGTCTAAAATATAGTTTTCAAACTATATATCACTAACAAATTATTAGGGAAATTGAAATTTAAGGTAACGGTGGACATTATTTTTTTTTAACTTTTTATCATAGAGATATGAAATTTTGTACATATATACAATTCACAATTAGTATATAGAATGCCTTTAAAGAAATTTATAGTCTTATTATAATTTAAATTTTCTTAATTAAAATTTATAAAAAAAAATTTTAAATGCTCCTTGCAACATAATTTTTAAGATATTTCCTTGATTTTGCATTTTAATCACTTAAAACTGTATTGCAAACAAATCTAGGTATCAATTATTTAATCTCTTGAATAGTTAATTTTTGAGAGATATTTTTTCTCAATTCCGTCCCGATTTTCATCAAAATTTTACCTTTAAATACGTTACTAGCTGAGTGGCAACCCGATGTCTTGTTTTATTCGATTAAAAAGGAAATGGTTTTATTTCTTAAAGATTAAAAACTGTTTAATCTCTTTTAAATATATATAAGAATTTTAAATAACGAAATAGTTATTTAAAATTCTCTTTTTCAAATTTTGGTTTTCTTTCAAATTTCCGTTTTCAAATTTTGCTTTTTAAACAAAAAGAAGTTCAATGAATTAAAAAAATTCTAAAGCTTTTAACTTCTCATGCCCTAAAACTAAAATTATTTCTGGATTTCAATTATTAAATGACTTGTTATCAACTAATAACTTTTCCTTTTGGCAACATGTTCAAATGTAAATATTAAATCTCATGGGGGAAAATGTGCTTTAAAAAATAGAAAGACAGTTCTGATGAATTCAAAATTGGTGCCGGAAGTATCCTCATCAGTTGCTCATTAATTAGAAACAAATTTTACGAACTTTCTGGAATTATTAGCGAGTAAAATAATAAGTCGAAAAATTGCGAACTCGGCATTCAGTTACATTAAGATTCTATAGCGATCAGTGCGGGAAATTTCAAAAGTGAGTTTTGTAAGTACGCTTTTTTAGAATGATGACATCTATATATATAAAACACGTAGGTATGCGGCACAAAAATCGACGATATTTCTATACTACGAATGGCAACGGCTGTAACTACCAGATGTAAACATTAACGGCCATCCGCAATTTGCAACCGCGTGTCATCGTGGATTTACGCACTGAAATCAGGAATGCTCGAAAGCGAGCTACACGATCAAGTGAAAATTGGGAACAGTCTCAAGAAAGAAAGCGAAGAAGAAATATTTCTTTAAGAGAGAGCATAAATGATGGCGAGGTTAGGCTTAATCGTCGCCGACATAGCAACCGATAGCCAGTACTAGTTAATTTTCTGCACTTTTTTCAGTACTAGCTGAATGTTTACTCCCTTTTATAAGTAAAGAAATTTACCCAACAATTTATTACTTGATATGATTAAGTGATTTTAGTACTTGCTGAATTTTTACTCTATTTTTTAAGTGAAAAAAAATTTCTCCAAAAATTTCTTACTTGATGTAATGATAAAGTGTAGATATCTTAATTTTAAAAAAATAGTACATTAAGAGAGGGATGTAATTTTTAACATCACTGGTGTTGGGTTTCTCATCAATTCAATCTTTAACTCTGTTCTGAAGTATTGAAAATTCCCATTTTTTTTAATCACGATGTTTTAGAATCAGCCTTATAGAGAATACCCCTTAACAACGTATATTTATGATGACAGGTAATGGCAACATTCCTTACATATGTTACTTTCAGTTGAGTTGTTTTGCAAAAGAAAATATAAAACAAAAAGCAACCATGCTGGTCGCGCAGCGGCTAGTTTTTTTAATTAAATGTATTTGGTATATTTTGGAAGCCGAACATCTTTGCAGCTGCTTGGAAGCCGCTTTGGAAGCCGAACTGCTTTGGGGTAAAAGCTTCATTTGCAATGAAAAGCATTTTTAACTTTATAAAAATGTGTATATACTTAAAGAATAAGAGTTTTAGAACACATGGAAATAAAACATTTGTCGATTGTAGGACAGGAAAAATTGAATTTTGCATGCATGAAAATAGTGGAAATTTGCGAAACGGAAAGGAGCTGGCCCACCCGGAATGTCATCTGCTTCTGTTGTCCACTTCTTTTGAGTTCGGAGGTTTTAATTTATTAATTAAAAAATTTTATAGTTTTGAAAGTTGAGGATGACATCAGTGCACGCGTCTCGTCCGTCTGCGTCCATCAGTACCAGTCGCGATATCCTGCTATGCTCGGTTCGCGAGATTAGCCCGTCCCCGTATCGCCCGGACTGCTCACTAACAAACATACATACGTTTGTTTACCTTCAGCTGTTAATAGTAAGATAAATCAAATTTAATTACCTTAATGAAGTCGAATTGTAAAATGCATACCCAGTTTCTTTCTAAACAGTATCAGAATTGTTCTTCCTTATCAATTTCATGAATTTTGAATAAAAATTAAGTCGCATGGAGCATTTAAAATATCTAAAAACCTTGAAAAACCCGTTTGGAGAAAAACAGATTTAAAGTTTATTCACCACACTTACCTTTATTACTTACTTCGTGGAAGCTTCATAAATTATTTTTCACTTATAAAAACTATTTTGGTACTATTATCCTACAGATATATATATATATATATATATATATATATATATATATATATATATATATATATATATATATTTCACAAAAACACAATTAATATTACAATAAAAAAAAGGTTGCCCAAATAAAGATCCACGGTCCCCTTTATCCGTAAAACAATATTGCATAAAACACCATAACTATGTCAACTGTGTTACTTGGAAGTTTCCCTAATTTATCAGTGTTTTTCAAAAGTTGTCGCATTTTATTTGAGTTTTCGTGTTAATTCGAGGACCGTGTTATTCAAGGATTGTCGCAATTTACTACCCCGATATTCGAGTTTCCGTGTAATTCAAGTACCGTGTTATTCAAGGGTTGAATGTGATTATAATATTGTAAATGCAATCCGAAACTGTTAATTGATACCATAACCTGAACCAGTTTATTGAAACTAAATCTCTAAAAGTTTAAAAAATTAAACTAATAAAAAAATAAATGTAATAAAAAAAATTATAAAAATAATAAATGTAAAATTACGAAGAATCTTCTGAAGAACAGAATTGCAGAGCTTAGCTACAATTTTTTTACTACAAATATTTTATAAAAAAGGAAATTAAATAGTCCTGAAGCTCTAAATTTCAAAACACACATGCCCTTAAAATACTATGAAAAATCAAAATTTTATAAAATACTCTCAGAGTTGTAACAGAGTTGGTTCTCAGAGTTGGTGATTATAAAATTTAAAAAAATATTAAATTTTGATTCCCAACTTCAGTTGTTATGCGACTTTTAGTGGTGTCTAGTGAACTTCATGAAAAATAGCTCTCAGCATATACATTAGGCTTTGAAAAATATCCCAATTATAATAAAGTGTTAAGGGGTCTAGAACACAAAATTCTTCAAATTTTTTTTCGAAAATTTGAAGAAAAAAATTAATCTGCTGTCTATTAACCCTATTGGATTCGCTCACCTCAATGTTAGCTTATGGAGAAAATTTCTCCAAGAATTGCGAACTTGGATTTAAATAGTTATTTTTTTAAAAATTGCACACACTAATAGATAAAAATATTTTTCTTCTTTGGAAATTTTTCGTTTAAAAATATACAAATAATATTTTTAAATTTAAATTATTCGGGGGAAAAATCTGATTTTAAATGTTCATTTCTTGTCTGGTGGACAAAATTTATAAAATTAATCCTGTTGCAAAGTTCAGAAAAGTTCAGGCTATCTGAAAATACCATTTTTATTGGACTATCAGTAATTATGACAGTACATTGAGGTAAGCGAATCAAATAGGGTTAGTACACAGCAGACTGAAGAAAAACTCAGAGTATTTTATAAAATTTTGATATTTCATAGTATTTTACGGGCATCTATCCTTTGAATTTTTGAGTTTCAGCACTATTTAATTTCCTTTTTTATAATGTATTTGCAGTAAAAAAAAATTGTAGCTATGCGCAAAAATTTTGCTTATCAGAAGATTCTTCGTAGTTTTACAATTATTATTTTTCATTAATTTTATTTTTATTACATTTATTTTTAAATTTTTATTACATTTATTTTTAAATTTTTTATTACATTTATTTTTATTATTTTTATTTTTATTACAATTATTTTTTTATTAATTTAATATTTTAAACTTATGGAGATTTAGTAAATCTAAAGGAGAATTATTATTCTTGCATGAATAAATATTTCATTATAACCGTAGTTCTCACAAACTTCAGAGTTATGTGAAGAGAATTTTTTTACATTCACTTACCCTGAAGAGTGTTTTTTACCTAAGAGATATCTTGTTCATATGAATAACCATGAAAGAAAACTTGACTATGTTTTCTGTAGAACTGATTTTTCCATTTTCTCAAGCATTTCATAGTTACTGTAGTTTTAAAAAGACGTTTCCACGTTGTTTAATATCTTTTTTTGAAAGGAATTTAACGAGGCGTAAATAGATGAGATTTTTTTTCGGGACCACAAGCATTTTCTTCCCCCAAAAAAACTTAAAACATTTTGGTTACACTTTAATAAGTTTCTCTACGTCTATTTTTATGTTTTCAAAGTTAGGGATGTTCCTGAGTACATGCAAGGAAATGTAATTAACTTGTGTAAATAAAGTACTCATTTCATAATTAAGTTTATGAAAATGTTGCATTGTAATTTTTCATGACTTTGATTTGAAATTTTATTAAAGTTTTAAAATTTAGGTGATTGCATACGTTGAAAATGTCAGTTTTTGACTATTTTGGTCAATTTCCCTTTTTGCAAGAATCGTATAATTCAATCTATTCTCTATTCAAAACTGTTTTGATTTTCATTCTACATTAGTTAGAAGCAGAGTTATAGTTATTTAACAAAACATCTTCTGCTACAAAATTGAAGTGACAAATAACTTTAAATGCGATTTTCTCAGAATTATGTTTCTTAGCACAAATCTCTACAGTTATCATAATATCTCACATAATAATGTATATAATTTGATAAAATTTTCAGAAAATGTTTTAGATGATATTGTTAATGAAATGAAGCACAATAATTGGTGTATAATAAATAGTTTTTTTTATTTGGGGCTGTTTTTATGAGGAAAGGAATGACGAATCACGGAAAATTTTCATATTGGAACATAAAATTGCGTGTATTATTTTTACATTTCAAATTTTCTCTTAGATTGTAGGTCATTTTGAAGATAACTGTCATGTATCATGTGTGAGAAAGAAATTAAAATTGTAGCATTTGGATTATGTGCAGAGGGATAGGCGTTTTAGTTAAATTTCATTAAAAATTACTTCAAATTTAACAATTTATAAAAAAGTATGGTATATACAGGTAAGGATTTCTTCTTTTTTAAAATTTTTATGTGATATTTTACCATAAAAGACCAAAAAATCCTTTAAAAATTATTTTAAAAAAATTGACTCCGAACGTAGACAGTCACCTTAATAAATTTACATTAATCAATTTTCACCTTAATATATTTTTAAACTTCCTTGGTTTTCATGTGATAACAGAGTTTTGATACAAGGAGGAATTACCTATTCATACGTCACAGACCATTAAGAAGGAAGTATTATGATCTATTTCCTTAATTATAATCTAGATGCACAGTTATAATTATCCGTCCCCGTTTTCATACTATCTTTGTTCACTTCAAAATATTTCTATTCAATTTTAATTATGTTTTATGAACTCTGTCCATTAAACAAGACCGCAAAAATGGGAAGATACGAATTATGAGCTCGAAACTCTCCGAAGTGGATTAGAAATTACTAAATGAGTTTAATTCGAAGGAGCGGCAAAAACTTGTTTTAGAGTTAACTCAAAAATGACTCTCATCAATTTTAGAAAACGAGGAGCGGCGGACAGGTTTATATCTGAAAACGGTTGTGTTATTATTCTCGCGGTGAAATATGTCCAGAAGGGCAGAACTATTTTAGAAAGGATTTAGAAGGTCATATTTCAATCAGTGTTAGGTAGTGTAGTTGTTTGAAACTAAATCTCATCTATTATATAAATAACTCTTTGAGAAAAAGAACCTGAACTTTGTTTAATGTATTTCTTTCATGATAAAATACTATATAGTTTGAATGTTCGTTGGAATAATCTTATAATAAATTATACAACAGTAACGCTTGATTACTTACCACACGTTTTGAAATTTTCTTTTAAAATGCATCTGATTCAAAGGGGCGGAAATAAATGTCTGAGTAAGTGTTATACGGCACAAAATGTTCACAATTGTCGCTAAATATTTTTGGAACACTTAAGAAAATTTTCCTACTCTTCATAATCACAAGTATGAAGTGTATTATAAATGATGATTGAGTTATTATAAATGAGTTTCGAATTGCAGATCTGATGTGTTTAATTATGAATGGCTTTTATTGTGAATTTGTAATAATTTAAATGAAAAGTTATAATTACAAATTTAAAACTTTTCTTTTAAAATGCATATGACTCAAAGGGACGGAAATAAATGTCTGAGTAAGAGTTTTGCGGCCCAAAATATTCGCGATTCTCGCTAAATATTTTTGGAAAACTTAAGAAACTTTTCCTGCTCTTCATAATTACAAATAGAAGAGTATTATGAATGATGATTGAATTATTATGAATGAGTAGTGAATCGCATATTCGAAGTGTTTTATTATGAATGACTTTTATTGTGAATTTGTAATAATTTAAATGAAGAGTTATATGGCCCCTCTTACGAGGACGTTTTCTATATGTGTTTTTAAGAATAAGTACTATATAACTGTGTAGTGTAGAATAATCTACTTATTACATTTAATAACATATATTGAAATGTAATGTAAATTGTATAAATTGAATAATCTACTTATTACATTTAATAACATATATTGAAATGTAATGTAAATTGTATAAATGTAATCTATTTATTACATTGCATTTATACAATTTAATATTAATTAAACTAAACTATACATGTTTAAATAATTCTTTTTTTTCTCCCATTGTTTTTGATTCGTTACATTAGATCGTTTCTGTAAAAAATTGCTAAATTTTAATTTTTTTTTATTTTACATAAATTTTTTAATTTAAACTATATTTTTGTATATTTTTGATTTTACATTAAACTTGAGTAAATTATTAATTTAATTTGTATAAAAAATAGTTTCTGTATGAATATTTCTTAATTTTATGATGCTCGAAACATCCAATGATATTTTCCCTTTTTAGTAATGTGTATATTTAAAAATGAAATCTAAAAATTATTTATGTATTTACAAGTTTTATTTTTGTATAAAATATAACTGAAGAATTGTAATTTTGATATAAAACAAAAAAATTATATATTGATATATATATTAATATTATTGGAGTTTCAGTAGATGGAATTTGATCATGTTTACGGTCATTTCAGTGTAGTCAAAGGTGCCCCTTAAATAAAAGTTTTTAAAATACAGTTGTCCTCGTTTTATAAGAACTCGTCAGACCGTACCTTTCCTCAACGTAAATTTTTGTATGTTAGAAGCTCATTAATAAATACCATGTTAAAATAGAAGTCAAGTGCATTCCACAATACTAAAAAAACACTGCTAGATATTTGTAAATGGGCTGGTTGACATGTAAGACTAGAAAATATATAAAGAAAAGATAACAAACAGAGTAATTAAGAAAACCAACTTTAAAGATTTATAATTACCATGTTTTTTTCTCTCAGTACTCTTTCAATGGAAATAAATAGGAAAAAATTCAATGTAAATTTGAGACAAAATTTGTGCCCTGAAGTGAGAAAAACAACCTCATATAAATCCAGTTCAAACTGCTACACGAGTAAAACGTATCAAAATTTTAAATCCCTCGAAAAGTGTCGCCTAAATTTTCAGTTCTAAATTGATACCAAAGAAACTTACTCTAGAAATGTTCAGGATAAATACCTGGGGCTGGTTGACAGGATTTCTCTAGTACGAGGTCTTCAAAGAACATTCTGTACGAAGTGGATAGTGTTCAGTAAGGCAATTCGAAAACAGTAAT
Source organism: Dolomedes plantarius (assembly GCA_907164885.2). Taxonomy (NCBI): domain Eukaryota; kingdom Metazoa; phylum Arthropoda; class Arachnida; order Araneae; family Dolomedidae; genus Dolomedes; species Dolomedes plantarius. The sequence continues at coordinate 32,795,288 of OU015499.1, read as the reverse complement.
AACGATTTTAAGATATGAAAAAGGAGAAGTAAATGTAAATTTTTACTACTAACACCAGAAAATGGTTTTCATGCAAAGGCATGAGGCTATTTTATAAACTCTATTTTCAAATTTATAAATATCTAATAAGGTAAATTTTTTACTTAAATTCTCAGCGTGAATATTGTATAATATATAACAAGATTCAGAATGGATATCTTTTAGATAAAGAGAATATTCAAGACTATTCCAGAGGAAACGTCCTCTTCAGTGTGAGTGTGTGGGGATTATCCTTTTCAAGGGCACCGTTTGCACAATGCGAACGCCTAAATATACATTTCTTCTCACTTGCATCGATGTATTCCAGTTAAATGAGCAGAAAGTGGCTAGTGCTACCATCTGTTATCAGTTTAAAGAAGTAAAAACATTTTGCAACCTTTAATTGGAAAAATTTTCAAGATTTTTTAGGTAAAAAATATTGGGGAAAAAATCTGCACTGTGCAAACGTGGAAGGTTGTTGCCCCTGAAAGGGTTATAAACTGGCAAATACCTGTTTTATTTGATGTTTCTGCAAAAATATAAATCACAGAACTATTCAGAAATAGTCTAAGCTTTCAGCTTTCGCTAAAACTTCATGAGCATGATACGAAACAAAATCAAAAGATATCAAAGTTAAATTAAAAGGTCTTTTCACATACATATACAAAATTCATTTCAGTACTGTGTTATTAACCCTAAGTTGAAATTTATGAATATCTAAAATGGGAATTTTTTTATTTAAATTTTCAGCGTCAATATTGTATAATATATAACAAGATTCAGAATGGATATCTTTTTGATAAAGAGAATATTCCAGACTATTTCAGAGGAAACGACCTCTTCAGTGTGAGTGTGGGGGGGATTATAAATTGGGAGATACCTGTTTTAGTTGATGTTTGAGCAAAAATATAAATCACAGAACTATTCAGAAATAGTCTAAGGTTTGAGCTTTCTCTAAAATTTCATGAGCATGATATGAAAAAGAATTAAAAGATATCAAAATTAAATTAGAAGGTCTTTTAACATACGTCTCAAAAATTCATTTACTATACATTGGAACCTCGATATATCGAACCTGAAGGGCAACGAGAAAACTTTGTATTATCGAGGATTTCGATATACCGAGGTTTGATTTAAAAATAACACGGCAGTGTCAGGCAGGATCAAGGGGAATGGGAAAACTTCGATTTATCAAGGATTTCGATTATATCGAGTTTCCCACTGTAGTCTGGCGTCAGCTTTTCCTGAAACATCAACGAGCATGATATGTTACTAAGTTAAAGATATTAAAGTTAATATAAGAGATCTCTTAGCATGCGTATCAAAAATTAATTTAATATAGTTCGGCAAGAGCTTTTACTAAAATTTCATCAGCATGATATGAAAAAAAATTTAAAGATATATCAAAGTTAAAATAAAAGGTCTTTTAAAATACGTATAAAACATTCATTTCAGCGCTATGTTATAAACCCTAAGTTGAAATTTATGAATGTCTAAAAAGGTAATTTTTTTCATTTGAATTATCAGCGTGAATATTGTACAATATATAACAAGAATCACAATGGATATATTTTTGATATAGAAAATATTCAAGACAATTTCGAAGGAAAATCTCTCTTCAGTGGGAGTTTGTGTAAATTATAAATTGACAGATACCTGCTTTAGTTGATGTTTCAGCAAAAATATACACCACAACTAGAGAACTATTCAGAAATAGCCTAAGATTTTTTCCAAAAGAAACTTAAATAGAGCAAATAAACACTGAAAACGAAAAAGGGATAAATAATCTTACTCGAAAAGGGAAAACTAAATATTAAAAGACACAGAATAAACCCCACACAGGGTACAGTGATAAGAAAAATTGTCACAATAAGCTGGCATAATATATGTAAGAATAATCTGTTTTACATGTTTTGTCCGTTTGTTACTCATGTTGTTACTTTTTAACTTTCACTGTACAAAGGAAGGCTAAAGAGTATCATTTGAAACATTTGTTTGCTTCCATTTCGTTCCCACATCCTTCTCTGTTTGCTTTTTTGTTCTATACTGGTTATATACACAGTTGCTTTTGTTACTGATACTGTGTTTTTACTTTTGAAATTTTAGTGCTTTTTGCCTATTTATTTATCACTGTTCATATCATCGAAACTTTTTAACAATTTTATATGTCATCATTTTTATCGCTATATGTATGATTAATTTTATGTATCATGTTTTTATCACCTTTACACATAGTTTTTAATCACGTTTTTACATGAAATTTTCAGTCACCTTTGCATGTCTTTTCAGCATAAAAAATATTTTTTCTTCGCTGTTGGTTCGATCCTGGGGCTTTTATTTGCTATTTTTGGCTTGAATCTTGTGTTTGGCTCTTTATATCCTTGTTCGGTTATAGCACCATAAACCCCAAACAAACTAACCAATTAACGCCATTTTCGTTTTTGGTGTTTATTGATGCCGTTTAACTATGTTGTTTTCTGAAATTAGCTTGGAATTATTAACCATTGAAGCAAAGGACATATGTTAGATTTTGATATTCGTGTGGAATCAATTTCAGTTATGATGGAACTATAATAAATATGAAGCTATAAAACAATGGTGGAACTGTAATAAATATGAAGTATTTGGAAGCCGATATCTGAAAGATTTGGAGTTTAAATTTCGAGGTTAGGTTTTCAAATGAGAAACATTAGTATATTTTTGGAGATATTAAAATGAAAAACCATGTTGTTCTAGCTGTGTTTTTTGTAGTAAATTATTAAACCCGAGATTGTATTATCGGGTACAATATTAATCACAGAATAAAGATTTAAGTCAAAATCCAATAATCAATGTGTCGCCAGGAGTACGGAAAAGTAAGAAAATCAATTATTGGATCAATGGGATCAAAATAAAAAACATATTAACAGGAATGACCATAAAAATTTCCTTCGTGAGTAATTAGGCAGTCAGCTCAAATTTCTATGAGGCTGAACATCGAGTGACTATTCATTGCAGTCAGATCTTTTTGCTTTGTAAGATGGTTGTTTTAAAACCTTTGAAATTGTATTTCCGTTTATTATTAATTATACAGTGAAATTAGAAGATTTCTCTTTTCTTTTTACTGTTTTTTACTTGTAGTAGTATTTTAGTCTGAATTTAAAACAAAGCTGTCTTCGAATTTGAATAATTTTAGTATAAATTATAACCTAAACTCTTAATTCATGTGCAGTATTACAAGAAAAAGGACAACTTAAGATAAAATGCAGTGTTGTTTGGTGCTTTGCTTAAAAGGCTTTATGAAACTCCTTACGCATAGAAAAATAATATGCAAAGAGAAGATAATACCAAAATTGCCCATACCTTTGGAATCATCTTTCGTTACATTGCTTATAATGGCTTTTAAATGTATAATGTTAATGAAATATGTCTTATAACAAAAATACCTAATTTCGCATTTAAGCAAGGATAAAGACGTTTATAATTGAAATAATACCTGTTACTAGCAGGAATTTTTTATTTATATGGGTTTGTTTTAACAATGTATGTAATATGCTATCAAATTTTTAATTTCTTTTAATTTGACAAAGACACACCCAATTTTACCTTTAAAAACCATTTCCAACAGATTAAGAATGGAGCCTAATATCTGAATTTACCTATGTTTCATGGTTTATGATGCCTTCTCAATATGTCTTAACAGCATTAGTATATTGTGCCTTAGAACGTTTGAAAAAAAATCCATTTTTTTAGGAAGCATTCGTGTAATAAAATGATTCTAAATAAGATTTTAAAGAGATTTAATATCTCATAAAATTTTCATTTCCTTTTAATTAAATGAAATCACATTACATGTAATTCTCAGTTTCGTATCCGAAATTTACGAATGGTACAGGCCATTTGTTTCCTCCGACATTATGTAGTTTTTCATGCCTTCCAAATATGTCTTAATAACAACACTACATTGGACATTAAAAAATTATAATAATAATTTGTTAATTTACAAGATTTTAAAATATTTATTACCTCTTTGGTTTCCTCTGTAGTTTCTAATGCCTTCCAAATATGTCTTAATAACAACACTATCTTGGAAATTGAAAACTTATTATAATAAATTGTTAATTTACAATATTTTAAAAACATTTATTACATCTTTGGTCTCCTCCTACATTATGTAGTTTCTAATGCATTCCAAATGTTATTATAGAAACACTACCTTGGACATTGAAAATTTATTATAATAAATTGTTAATTTACAAGATTTTAAAATTATTTATTATCTCTTTGAATTTTCAGTTTCTTCTTTCTCATAAAAGAATCACATTAAATGTAATAATGGAGATAAAAAGAATTATAAATAATTATTAATTAACAAGATTTTTAAAATTTTTCAAAAACAAGTATTATCATTATTTTTAGCGATATTAAACGTGGTTTTCAGTTACAAATGGATACCACTGAAAGTATTTACTTAGGTAAGGCAATTTCAGATGTCTCATATATATGCCATTTCAACAAAATTTCCTAATTTCTCATCTAAACGGAAAGAAAATGTTTAAGTAAAAAAATAATGTATGAGAAAATGTTATTTAATTAGAAAAAATTGTATGGTATATTCTTATACACATAATTTCAAAAATATTTTATACATAAATATTCTTTAGTTTTTTTAATTCACAAAACGGCATGAAATGAGATAATTAGTTATGAATCCTTTTTTTTCATAATCTCTAATTTACAAATCCTAAAACCTTTCAAGTATTTCTCATTAACACCAAATTTTCAAATCAAAAGGGGGTAGAATGCCGTTTTATACGAAAAATTCATGCAGTAATTTTCCTATAAACAAGATTTAATGCAAAGCTTGCTAATGTAAAATTTTTAATTTAACTTTTATTCCTTGAACTAATTAAATTTTAAGTTTGACATTTTTTTCATAAAATTAAATTAATCAATATGAGGTAGATTTTTATGACGTTATCAGCAGCAAAATTTTTATTGTTATTCAGAAAAGAAGCTGAGTAAAAACAGTACGCTGGGAGATAATTTGATCATGGAGATTAATTGATGAAAAACACGATTGCTGTATTTTGTAATTAATGATTCTTATTATACGTTAATTTTCTAATTTCCTGGTGTGTGCCAGGGTTATTTAAGAACCTTGGTATATGGATTATAAATCTTCACAAAATAAGGTCCGAAAAAGATCTGCATTAAAAACATCGTTTTAAAGAAAAAACATCATGCAAAATAATCTATTTTTTGTAATTAATCTGAAATGTATTTATTTTTCTTTGGACCAAATATTATTACGTTATGGATGAACTTAACGAGAAAAATCTGTGTTTTATTTTATATTGCATGTTTTGTAACATTAATTAAATAAAAATATGCTTCTGGTGTTATCAGTGTACCAAACATTGTACATTAATTTCTTATCACTAAATTAAAACTTTTCGTTTTTATCTACATATTTGCTTATTTGCATATACGAGGTGTATCAATTAATAAACGAGACTGACTCTACTTTGAACGCGTTCAAGCATGACCGATCATGACGATGCGTGTTAGTACAAATAAGAACATTTAGAACCAGTTTGAACCAGTTAGAACAAGTTAAGTTGCACACGCCTCACCTGCCTCGCGCTTAACCGTATTCAGTTATTAAGTGAAGTTCCAATGTGTAACATAGAGCAAAGGGCAAATATTAAGCTTTGTTTTAAAATTGGAAAAACTGCTACTGAAACTTGATAAAGTATGTATATGATGACCCATAATGTTCAAGACGTGTTCCATTATTTTCAGGTTCATTCGCTGATCACTTAACCTAAGTGCTTTCACCTTTCCGATCGTGTTTGGTGTTCGAACAGTTTTTGTCCCGTGTGCTCGTCGTTTTTCAGCTACTCCCGGCCATCACGAAATCTAGCGAACCATTCAAAAACATGAGCACGAGATAGTGCATCATGATGCACTATCAGCGAATGAACCTGAAAATAATGGAACACGTCTTGAACATTAAGGGACATACGATTGTTAAACCATAAAAAAAAATCGATTTTTTGAAAAAAATGCACATGAAATACTAACCTTTTCTGAGTATTTTAAGACAATTTGCTTGAAAAAATTCTCATATTTACAGACGTTATGAATAAAAACGTGTCAGATGTTTACTGCAAACAGATTTAAAGGGCAATACTTCAAAGGGATTTATCTCAAAATGCGTTTTTTTCACATAACGCACTTGGTATCTCAAGAACTATTTCATATTTTTCCATGAAATTTTCCCTGATGGTACATATTATCATTTGCTTGAAACTGAACCTAAATTTGTTTACAGATCTCTAGAGAATGCATTTTTCAAGCATAAATAAAATTTAATTTATTAAGAAAAAATGCACTGTATTCAGTTTCATAGTAAAAATAGAAATATACCTTAAATATATAAAAATTTAGGTTCAAATTAAAGTTTAGTTTCTGCAGTATATGTTAAAAGCAGAAATTTTATCCGAAACTCAATTTGTTTGGAGTATTTATGCGCGGATTTGGAGTATTTAGCTTTGATATCACTTTTATCCAAAGCAAACTGCTTATTATTTACGACTATCTAACACAAATCATTTTTAACTGTCAAACAAGAAACAAGTATATATTCATAAATAAAACATTGTTCTATTAACACAAAAAAAACTATGATTTTAAATCTTATACTTTTCAAGATATAGAATGTCGAAAGTGACACAATTTTTATAATTTTTCTACTTCTAACAGTCGTATGACCCCTTAACAAAGAAACAATTAATCTAGGTTTTGCAGTGTCTGATTAAGAGAATCCATTGAATACGGCCACAATTTCATGAAAAAAAAGAGAGTTGGTTCTTACTGCATGATAATGTCCGGCCGCACACAGCAGGTCTTGTCAAAGAATTCTTAGCCAGTAAAGGAAATGTGAAGCTTTATTACCCTCCCTATTCCCCAGATTTGTCTCCATCAGACTATTTCATCTTCCCTAAGGTGAAAACAAGTCTGAAAAGACACAGATTTGAGAATATAGAGGACATAAAAAGGAACGTGACAGCCGAACTTTGAAGGGTTAAGACAGAGGATTTTAAAGCATGTTTCCAACACTTATATGAACGCTGCTGTAAGTGCGTAGCCTAAGAAGGTAACTACTTTGAAATGATTAAACAGTTTTGCCAGAAATGTTTCTTGTATTTGTTGAATTGCTCCAGTCTCGTTTATTAATTGTCGTACCTTGTACTAACTATAATATTTTTTGAGAAAAATTAGACTTTTATTGACTCAATAAAATTCGAATCCTGTGACAATAAAAAATATTCGTAACCAGAGTCAGGCCGATCCATCGTTGTGCCTGAGGCAAGTTTTTAAAACGGCACCTTTTAAAATTTTTAGAGACTCTTAAGTAATGAACGTATCTCTGTTAGAAATAGTCTACTTTTAGAATAAAGATCATTTTGGAAAAAATATGTATTAATTAAAAAGTTTTATTTATTAAAAATATATACAAAAATCCAGAACTTAAAAAAGTAGAATCCGATAATACAGAACTTAAAAAAGTAGAAAACGTAAATAAGTTTGAATATAATTTGTTATGTAGTAAAAATATTGCTAAATTATTCTTCGAGTCTTTATTGCAGCAAATACCTTGATTGCTATACTCTCGTTGTACTCTATAATTGAAGGCCTTAATTGAATAGTGGTCCAACTCCATTCTTGTTCATTTTGAGATACAGAGCCTTAAAGTCTGATGAGTGCTGAGAAATGACTGCTGAAGTCTGATTTGCAATGCCCTCCATTGGCAGCAGAAATAAGCTGGAGGTATACCAGTTTAAAAATAAGATAGAAATAACTTGTATGCACATGAAAGTGAGGCTAACTCCATTTTTTTTAAACTGAAGTTGGACCACTATTCAAATAATGCCTTCATTTAATTGCATGAGACACTGATTTTTCAATAGAAACTATTGCTAGATCTTTCAATCACACTTTGGTTATAATTCGTCGATAATTCGCTAAAATTTTCGGGTTAGAAAAGCTGCGCTCAGCAGCTGCTACAGTTTTAGGTAGTGTTAGTAGATTTCTTAGAGCTACAATCGTTGTGAAATATGCATTCAAAATGTTTTTCTCGTGATGTCAAATTCAGCAGTTTATAAAAAAAATATTTAATATTCGCTGATATTTGTTTAATTTTTTGAATTTCGTTATACATCAGATTAACTATTAGTATTTTTTCGTTATTCGTTAAGAATTTCATATTCTTATTTTGTCTCCTCTTATTTTGGCGCCTCTTTCAATTCAGTGCCTGAGGTGGTCACCTCGCCTTATCTATGGGACCGGTTCTGTTTGTAAACATTTGGGAAAATATGTTAAGGGCACACAGAACATCTCAACAACCAAAATGGAGCGATTTTAGTTTATGAGCAGGTATTTAATTGCAGAATACAGATATAAGCAAAATATTTATATTCCAGTACATACATGCATTATCTATATAAATAAAACAGTCCCGTGACTGACAGACAAATTAACGCACAGACCAAACCACTGGACCTAGGGCTGCAATTTTGCATGGCGATTCTATTTATAGTGCAGGGGTGCACTAAGAAACAGTTTGAAAAATTCTCCTTAGATTTTTTAAATTTAAATTTTTAAGTGGTTTTTGTAACTTTTTAAAGTTTGTATACAAAATAAAAACCTGGGGGTTATAAAATTTATATCACGAGAAAGATCATAAAATTTCCTTTAAAATGAAAATTTTCGAATCTTTACCTCCACTTCCTGATTTTTGGTGCATTTTTAAATATTAATTTTTAGAATTTAATTTATTAAATGCTGATCACGTGATTTCTTTTTCTGGTAATTTAAATAAATTTATCGTCACGTGCATAACAACTAAATAAACAAAAAATATTTTTTTTCTCCTTCTAATGCGGCAGACTATTGGACATTATCCAAAAAAATATTAAAATACAGTAAAAGAAATGTTCTACAAACGGTACTATATTAACTGTACTATATTCTTTAGTATTCTTTATATTAGATTTAATTTTATCTTTATCTCCATTTTCTGAGTTTTGGTGATTTTTTAAAAATTAATGTTTAGAATTTAATTTATTAAATGCTGATCACGTGGTTCCTTTTCTTTGGGGTATACTTTAAATTAATTTTGCGTCACGGGCATAACAGCGAAATTAATTGACAAAAAAAAAATTGAAATACGATAAAAGATAAAATTTAACCACTAGACCAATTGAGATGGAAGTTTTTTAAGAATTTAATTCAAATTAGTATGTTTTATGGGTATTGAACATACAAATTAATTGCATACATTGACCGTTGCATTTAATATATATATATATATATATATATATATATATATATATATATATATATATATATATATATGTATATATATATATATTTATTTATTTATTTATTTATATATATATATATATATATATATATAGTTGACACTCGTTAATTCGAACTCAAAGGTTCTCAGAAAAAATCGAATCCTCCGATGAATCATCGTTCGAATCATTGTTCGAACCGAATCATCGTTCGAATTATCCGATGTTAAGAGAAAATTTATAACTTTTAACGTGTATACAGATAAGAAAAAAACCTCTTTAAGAGTGTATACAGATAAGAAATACAGATCATTTTGACACACAAAATAATAAATACAGCGTGTATTTTCTCTGTTAAATGAGGGAAAAGAAACTTTTTTTGTCAAATTTTTAGTTCGAATTAACCGAAGTGATAAAAATTTAGTTCGAATTAATGAGATATTTTTAACATTAATTCCAATACAAGTTTTAGGGGCCTTTGGATTAGCTCGAAATAACCAAAAGTTCGATTTAACCAAGTTCGAATTAACGAGAGTCCACTGTATATATATATATTTATTTAAATATATATATATATATTATTTTTTGCATTAATTCCATACATTGACCGTTGAATTTAATTTGAATTCAGCTATTATTTTATATTTAAAGAGAAATGGAAGAAATATGTTAAAAATTTAGTTTATTGTAGCAATTTAATTATTTTCAAAAACCTGTTAAATGTTTGATACTATATGTCAGTTAAGTAGACTTTCTAAAAATCTATTGAATTTATCTCTTCCAAATTTCATATGGTAACATAAAATATTTCAGTTGACAATAATACGAAGTATTTTGCTTTTAGGTGTTGTGAAATTGTAGGGAAATTGAAAATAACAAAAAATATGTAATTAGAATTTTTATGTTTTTAGAAGTGTTTCACTAACAAATTTTTAATTTTTTTTCTAACCTACAAGCAAAATACTTTGAATTATTGTCAACTGATATATTTTATATCACCATACCAAATTTGGATGTAAGGAATTCAATAGATATTTAGTCTACCTAACTGACATATACTAGTATCAAACATTTAACAAGTTTTCGAAAATAATTAAATTGCTACAATTATCTAAATTTTTAACATATTCCTTCCATTTCACTTTAGATATAAAATATAATGTATATATTTACTGGTATATAAATATTTTGCATATATCTGAATTCTGCAATTAAATACATGCTCATAGACATTTCACTAAAATCGTTCCATTTTGGCTGTCGAAATTTTCTGTATGCCCTTAAATTGATACTAGTGATGAACTTATCACACGCATGGCAAAATTAACAATAACCGTGACCTCCAGAGCCCGGCGGACTTGATATAATAGATACATCTATTGTCAAAAAATTCATTATAATATGTGAAACAAATATGAAAAATCATTCAATTAGAAATGAAAAAAATTTTGACTATGATTGCGTTATATTTAGGTGATTTTTCTAATGAATAAAAATCACTTAATGATAAAATCTAGAAAGCCAACAAAAGGAAAACATTTTTACAGATTTATTGAATTATTTAAAATCTATATTTCATTTTTTACAAACTCGGAGAACTTCAAATTAATTAACTTCCAAAATTTTACTATGTAAATAAGTTTTTGTCACTTGTTTCTTAAAAACAGATAAAACCCTTAGCAACGGAAGGAATAACTGTATATTTTCTTTTTAAATGTTCAGTCCATTAAAATGTTCAATTCTTCAATCAGGCACAAAGAAGAAATGCCGTTTATTTGACTTCCGCGATATTTTTCGTTACTTAAAGTCGAACTTTTTCTGCTTGCAGTAAGATTTTCTATTTTCACTCTTGATAAAATATATAAGAAAAATATTTTTCTCGGACATATGGAACTTGGAACTCTGAGTACTTTCTCGTATTTAATTCCGAATATTATCGATAAGCATAAAAAGAGGCGAATTTTAAGCTCTTCATGTATTCAAACAGGACAGAGAAATGAATTGATTTCTTCTATTCCGTTCGTGCTCAGGCAATTTTTGCTGATGTATAAAAAGCGTCTCGTCGCAAAAGCTTTTAAGACGGATGCAATTGTGCTCGATTTTCTACAACGAGCGAGGAAGTAAAAAGGGAAATCAAGTGTGGTAAGTTTTCGTGTAGTTTTATTTAGGTTTCCGATTAGGTAGTAATTTAAAAGTTGGGGAAATGCTTTCATTAATATCTTTCAGTGAAATGAATTAAATTACAATATGTAACTTGAAGAGGGTCTGTTGATTCCAAAGATTTTACTGCCGTAATTTAAAACGGAAAATTAAAAATTTATTTTTAAAGAAGAAAATTAATGCCTTCTTAATGTTGCATCATTCAAAGGTTTCATGAAATCAAAAATACTCAATTTTCTTAAGCTACCTGACAAAAACACTTCAAAAGTATTTCCTTCAGCTGCAGTAAAAACTCTGTACTGTTTTATACATAAACATGAAATTATGCATAAACATGAAAACTTTTTTAATTCTCTATGTATATAAAATAAATGCGAAGTTTTCGAGTAATTTTATTTATATTTTCAATTAGGTAGTCATTTAAAAGTTGGGGAAATGATTTTATTAATATCTCTCAGTCAAATGAATTAAACTACAATATGTAACTTGAAGAGGATCTGTTGATTCCAAAGTGTATCCTCTCGTAATTTAAAACAGAAAATTAAAAATTTATTTATAAATAAAAAACGAATGTTTTTTTAATGTTTCGTCATTCAAAGCTTTCGTGAAATCAAAAATATTCAATTTTCTTAGACTACCTAACAAAAACACTTCAAAAGTAATTGCTTCATATGCAATAAAAACTTTATGCAGAAAACTTTTTTAATTCTATATTTATGGAAAATAAAGAGTATGTTTCGTGTACTTTTATTTAGATTTCCAATTAGGTAGTCATTTAAAAGTTGGGGAAATGTTTTCATTAATATCTTTCAGTCAAAGGAATTAAATTATAATACGTAACTTGAAGAGGATCAGTTGATTCCAAAATGTATCCTCTCGTAATTTAAAACAGAAAATTAAAAATTTATTTATAAATAAGAAAATGAATGTTTTTTTAATGTTTCATCATTCATAAGCTTTCATGAAATCAAAAATATTCAATTTTCTTAACCTACCTAACAAAAATACTTCAAACATAATTGTCTCAGCTGCAATAAAAACTTTATGCAGAAAACTTTTTTAATTCTATATTTATGGAAAATAAAGAGGAAGTTTCGGTGTACTTTTATTTAGATTTCTAATTAGGTAGTCATTTAAAAGTTTGGGAAATGTTTTCATTAATATCTTTCAGTCAAATGAAGTAATAGCAATATGTAACTTTAAGAGGATCTGTTGATTCCAAAGTTTGTCCTCTACTAATTTAAAACGGAAAATTAATGTATTTTTAATGTTTCATCGTTCAAAACTTTCATGAAATCACAAGTGCTGAATTTTCTTAACCTACCTAAAAAACATTTCAAAAATAATTTTTCAGCTGCAACAAAATCTTTGTAATGCTTTATACAGAAACCTTTTTTAATTCTCTATGTATGCAAAATAAACCGGAAGTTTTAGTTTAGTTTTATTTGGGTTTCCGATTAGGCAGTTATTTAAAAGTTGGGAAATGCATTCATTAATAGCTTTCATTGAAACGAATTAAATAACAATATGTAACTTGAAGAGGATCTGATCTTTCAAAATTTTGTGCTGTTTGAATATATAAAGGAAAATATATATTAAAACATTTATATTTGAACAAGAAAATAAATATCTTTTTCATGTTCCCCATCCAAAGCTTCCATGAAATCAAAAATACTCAGTTTTCTTTACCATTCTAACGAAAAAAATATTAAAAGTAATTACTTCAAGTGCAATAGAAACATTGCAATGTATTATACAGAAACCTTTTCTAATTCTCTATTTATGCAAAATAAACAGAAGGTTTTATGCTAAATCAATAGGAAGTTTACGTATACTTTTATTTAGGTTTCCGATTAGGTAGTTATTTAAAAGCTGATGAAATGTTTTCTTTAACATATTTCAGTCAAATGAATTAAATTTGGAGTATGTAACTTGGAGAGGATCTTTTGATTCCAAAAATTGTCCTGTCTTAATTGAAACATAAAATTAAAAATTCATTTATAAATAAGAAAATTAATGTTTTTTTTTTAAATTTCATCATTCAAAGCTTTCATGAAATCAAAAATAATCAATTTTCATAAGCTACCTATCAAAAACCCTTCAAAAATAATTGCTTCTAGTGCAGTAAAAACTTTGTAATGTTTTATGCAGGAAACTTTTTTAGTGCTCTATGTGTATAAAATAAATAGGAAGTTTTCATGTACTTTTATTTAGATTTCCGATTAGGTAGTCATTTAAAAGTTGGAGAAATGTTTTCATTAATATCTTTCAGTTCTGAGGAATTAAACTGCTATATGTAACTTGAAGAGGAAATGTTGATTCCAGAGTTTGTCCTCTCGTAATTTAAAACGGAAAATTAATGTCATTTTAATGTTTAATCATTCAAAGCTTTCATGAAATCAAAAATGCTCCATTTTCTTAACCTACCTAAAAAAAATTTCAAAAGTAATTTTTCAGTTGCAATAAAAACTTTGCAATGTTTTATACAGAAACCATTTTTAATTCTTTATTTATGCAAAATAAACAAGAAGTTTTCATGTACTTTTATTTGGGTTTCCGATTAGGCAGTTATTTAAAAGTTGGGAAATGCTTTCAATAATATCGCTGAGTCAAATGGACTAAATAACAATATGTAACTTGAAGAGTATCTGTTTATTCCAAACTTTGTGCTGTATTAATTAAAAAAGAAAAAATATTAAAATATTTATTTATAAAAAAGAAAATAAATGTCTTTTTAATATTCACCATCCAAAGCTTCCATGAAATCAAACATACTCAGTTTTCTTTACCTACTTAACGGAAAAATATTAAAAGCAATTGCTTCAGCTGCAATAAAAACGTTGCAATGTATTATACAGAAACCTTTTCAATTCTCTATTTATGCAAAATAAACAGAAAGTTTTATGCTAAATAAATAAGAAGTTTTCGAGTACTTTTATTTAGGTTTCTGATTAGGTAGTTATTTAAAAGCTGAGAAAATGCTTTCTTTAACATATTTCAGTCAAATGAATTAAATTTGGAGTATATAACTTGAAGAAGATCTTTTGATTCCAAAAGTTTGTCCTGTCTTAATTTAAAACAGAAAATTCAAAATTAATATATAAATAAGAAAATTAATGTTTTTTTTAATGTTTCGTCATTCAAAGCTTTCATGAAGTCAAAAATACTCAGTTTTCTTAACCTACCTAACAAAAACTCTTGAAACGTAATTGCTAATTGATTAGATTTTGAGTTATTCCAATAGTCGTTTACGTATGAAGGGTCCAGGGGAAAAACGAAATTACAGCCATTTTAACGAAAATGAGTTAGCAGTGCCATCTTGTAGCTTTCAAGCAGTACTAACACCACGTGCATTCATATCTGGGACAGAATCAATTTAAAGCCGTTAAAAATAGTGATAAAGTTTCGGCGTTCTATAGAAAAACCACGTTACTCCAACTTTCAAATTCGTTTTTCTCAAAACGAGGTTTTTGGAGTAAAGTGATTTTACCCCTGGACCCTTCATACTTAATGAAAAATAAGTTCTTCAGAAAACAAAATTAAAGCTTTCAACTTGTATTGAAATTGATAGCTGCTGGGCATTTCTAATGATCATACAGAAAAATAAAATTTTCGTCAAAATCAACGTTTTAAAGGTAGTCGGATACCTTAAATTTTAAAAATCTTATGAAAGCATATTTGATTTCACGAATATTTATTTACTGCATGCATATTTATTTTCATTTCATGAATGCATCATTGAACGGATCATTGAACGGATGAATGCATCATTGAACGGATCATTGAACGGATGAATGCATCATTGAACGGATCATTGAACGGATGAATGCATCATTGAACGGATGACCATATATACATGTACATGTTTGTGTTCATTGAACACATGCGTGATAATCAACTCTCGAATATCTCTAACAAAAGATTTGAAAATAGTCTTATGTGAAAGTCCTAGAGTTATAAATACCAAAGAAATAAACGTTGTAACAAATGTATGGAAAAAAACTTATAGTTTTCCATATTCAAGGTAATGCCGCTCGCATTGTAAGCTGGTTAACGACATAAGCTACCACCGCTTGGGCCTGGGTTATAATCCCACCTAAAACATAGGCATTTCTGGGCCTAGGCATCCCTGCCCTCTCAAAGGAAGAAATATTGGTTCAACAAGGGCACCTATCTTTCAGTTTTTTAAATGCATAGTTTTCTCTTCGTTGTTTTAATCTATCCTCTTTTAACTTTGTCTCTCTACTTTTTTGTAGTGCTTCATTCTTAACTGGATGGGGAGACCCAATCCAGAGGTTTTTGCTTTTTACCTTCACCCCCACACATGACTTTTTATGTGATATGTTTTCCTTATATGTTAGTGGTTTTATCACTTTTTATATAGCTGTTCTTGTCACCTTTATATATCGTCGGATTTAATACTGTCACGAATTCCCAGTTCGAGTTCGGTGAATGAACGGACATTGAATAAAACAGAATAAAAACAAAGATTTATTTGTAGGAAGTCGAAATACAGCTGATAGATCGTCAGAAACTGACTACAGTGCTTCTAACACAATCTCTAGGTCACAGAAGTACTTAAAAACTCAACACAAAAGACGCGGCACGAAGTTGCACATATCGCGGCATAAATCTCAGCAATTCTCCGAAGAAAATCTCACAGCCAACAGGGGCGATTTTGACAAGCTCGAAGCACAATTCAAAACTGAATTCGGAATTCTGAACTGAGCCCTGAATCGAGGCCGTATTTATTGCTTCTCGAGAGTCTGGAGATTTCAGCAATGTTCCAGAAAATACCAGGTTTGGAAAAGTCACCAAATTTGACGCCAAGTCGTCAAATTTTCCTCCAAAAAAATTAGTTGCCTAAAAAATCGCCAACAAGCCAATATCTCGCCAATTTGGCGAGATACCATGGAAACCGTATGTTAAAAGCATGGTACTAAAGAAATTTAGCAAATACAACTATTTACATGGAACAAACGATAATAATGCATTATTTTACAAGCAGAATAACAATTTTAACGGAAAATTAAGGTAAAGACATACATTCGTTTACAAAATTCTTAACAATATGTTTGTATTTCACTGATTTTAATCACCTTTACGTGTCTCTTAACTACCGTTTTTCCTTCATACCTTTTATATACGCAATTCTTCTGATGTTTTCTTGAGTTTATCGCAGTTTGTCGTCTCTGCGCCTTGCGATAAAAACTAAAAGAAAAGAGATTCAACCATTTAATCTACTACTATAAACTATTAACCTGTACAAAATATTCATTTGTTATGGTATATATCTTGTTAGTTATTGTAAAAACGTTGAAATTATAGTAAAAATTGAAAAATATTAAAGCGACACAATACTTTGAACTTTTATTATAATCTATTAACGTGTGCAAAAATTTCATTTGTTACAATTTATCTCTTATAATTATTGTAAAAACACAGCAATTATTGTAAAAATTTAAAAATATTTAAAAGAAACAAATTTTAAAACTTCTATTATAATCTAATTAACCTGTACAAAATTTCAGATGTTTCAGTTTATCTCTTGTAATTATTGTTAAAACACAGCAATTATTGTAAAAGAAATTTACATTTTTAATATTTTAAATATTAAAGAGACGCAACTTTTTAAAATTCTATTATAATCTAATTAATCTGTACAAAAATTTCAGATGTTTCAGTTTATTGTTTAATATTTAAAACTCTCAAAAAAGAGCTTTTAAAGTTTGTGTTATTATCTATTTTAAAAACCCATTACAGGATTTAAAAAATAATAACATTCAAAATCGAAATTCACTTAAAATGTCTTCCAAACGTAGAAATTTATTTTTTCACGTTTAGCCAAATACAAGTTCAATTATTTGAAGGTATTTTTATTACTATAGTCCATTTTCCAGAAATGTCGTTTTTGTATTTTAACTAAATGGAGAAAATACAGTACATATAAATGGGAGTTTTTAAGCAGGGTTTTTAATTAAGTATTCTTTAAAATTGCATTTTCTCCTCTTTTGATAATTCTCCTCGTTTAAATCAAATCAAGATTTTCATACTTAGACTTTCTTTCTGTATAGCCATCAAAATTTTGTTGCTTTAGATATCCATGTGTCAGTAAATGAGCAATTTGTTCTAACTGTAAAGCGGGGCTTAGCTTTAATGAGAAATCAGACGTCTCTTGCTCTTAACGTAGCATATTTTTGAATTTACAAAATGAAATATTCCGCTGTCGCTTAGTGAAATAGAAAAACTACACTCGCAAAGATTTATTTTGTAATATCTTAATGTTGAAATTTGGTTCTACGTAATTAATACTTGTAGATTTATTTTATAAAGAGTGATACCAGAATTTAAAAGTTCAATAATACAATAGAGAATCTTCTTAAAAAATATTTAATTTTTTAAGAAATCATTTCATATTTTACTATATTATGATAAGAATTATAATATGAAATATTGCGCTGTCGCTTAGTGAAATAGGAAAACTACACGCGTAAAGATTTATTTTGCAATATCTTAATGTTGAAATTTTGTTCTACTTAATTAATACTCGTAGATTTGCCTTATAAAGAGTAATACCAGAATTTAAAAATTTAATAGTACAATAGAGAGTCTTCTTAAAAAATATTTAATTTTTAAGAAATCATTTCATATTTTACTATATTATGATAAAAATAATAATATGGAATATTCCTCTATAATAAGAAATATTGCGCTGTCGCTTATTGAAATAGGGAAACTACACGCGTAAAGATTTATTTTGTAATATCTTAATGTTGAAATTTTGTTCTACTTAATTAATACTCCTAGATTTGCCTTATAAAGAGTGATACCAGAATTTAAAAGTTCAATATTACAGTAGAGAGTCTTCTTAAAAAAATATTTAATTTTTTAAGAAATCATTTCATATTTTACTATATTATGATAAGAATAATAATATGGAATATTCCGCTATAATAAGAAATATTGCGCTGTCGCTTATTGAAATAGGAAAACTACACGCGTAAAGATTTATTTTGTAATATCTTAATGTTGAAATTTGGTTCTACAAAATTAATACTTGTAGATTTACTTTATAAAGAGTGATACCAGAATTTAAAAGTTCAATATTACAGTAGAGAGTCTTCTTAAAAAAATATTTAATTTTTTAAGAAATCATTTCATATTTTACTATATTATGATAAGAATAATAATATGGAATATTCCGCTATAATAAGAAATATTGCGCTGTCGCTTAGTGAAATAGGAAAACTACACGCGTAAAGATTTATTTTGTAATATCTTAATGTTGAAATTTTGTTCTACTTAATTAATACTCGTATATTTGCCT
Source organism: Dolomedes plantarius (assembly GCA_907164885.2). NCBI lineage: Eukaryota > Metazoa > Arthropoda > Arachnida > Araneae > Dolomedidae > Dolomedes > Dolomedes plantarius. The sequence goes on along the minus strand of OU015499.1, from coordinate 32,776,436 downwards.
TATAAAGAGTGACACCATAATTTAAAAGTTCAATAATACAATAGAGAGTCTTCTTAAAAAATATTAAATTTTTGAAGAAATCATTTCATATTTTACTATATTATGTTAAGAAAGTGCTTAAAAATGCACTTGTGGCATAATGTTTTCACTACTTTCTTTTAACATATCATATGCAATAATACTTAATCAGTGAAATTAATAATTAATTTTCGTTGTTGTTGTCTGTAATGCCCCTTGGCCGGAAGTATTCCAGACCAGGTCCATACAGGCTAGCGGTCTAAGGGATGCGGCTCTGGTTTTTGTAATGGCACCACAAGGGTCGGAGACTGATTTAGCCAAGTGCCACCTCAATTTTGATCGAGCAACCCCAAGGCCGACAACTTGTGGGATCCTACCCTCTCCCACCCTCTCTGACCTTATATAGGGACTTTCCAGTCTGCGGATTTACAGTGCCCAAGTCGGGCCTAGACACAGTAATTAATTTTTAAACATATTTACGATCTATTTTAGTTAAAAAAATTTTAGTAAAATGAAATACCCTTATTTTCAGATTTTATATAATGTTAAACATAAATATATATAAACTAGCTGAAAACCCGCACTTCGCTACGGAGTACATTAAAATTAAATACAATGGTCAAGGTATGAATTAATACAAAAAAAAAATAAATATATATATTTCTGATAAATACGACGATCAATGTATACAATTGATGTAAAAATATATATATATATATATTTATAAAAAAAATCATAAGGGATAATTTTAAAGACAAAATAATGTAGAAGAAAATATTCAAATTAAATCTAATCTATACTAATAAAGAGACAAGTGGAAGTTGAGAGATCACGTGACCGTAACTCAACCGGGCGGGCACCGATCCTCGAAAAAAAATGGCCGACAAATATACAGGAAACGGTGTAATTTTTTTTCTCATGAAAGTACATAAATGTTACATATTTGGAAAGACCTTCGAAAACTGATAATTTTTTCTGAGTACACTTATTCTGTTAATTCAATAGTTTTAGAGATATTTTCATTCTAAAATCACTCACTGCTGAGAAACCAAATCATCTGGTGCAGTGGTGCTGCCATCTGTCTGCAGCGACGGGAATGAAAATTGAAAGGAATGTATTAAATTCACTTGAATTTAATACATTTGTAGGCTTTTTTTTTCTTTTATGGGGCCCGAAGTACATAAATATATTACACGGATGGCTTGAGCATAGCTAGGCGAAGCCCGGCTAGTAGTACATACAAAAGAATATAATACAGTTAATATAGTACAGTTTGAGAAACATATCTTTTACTGTATTTTAATATGTTTTTTGATAATGTCCAATCGTCTGCTACATTGGCAAGAAAAAAAATATTTTTTGTCTATTTCGTTGTTATCACATGACGATAAATTTATTTAAAGTACCAGAAAAAGAAATCACGGGATCAGCATTTAATGAATTACATTCTAAAAAATTAATCTTTAAAAATTCACCAAAATTCAGAAAATGGAGGTAAAGATTCGAAAATTATTTCATTTAAAGTAATTTTTAGGATCTTTCTCGTGATATAAATTTTATAACTCTCAAATTATTATTTTAAATGCAAGCTTTAAAAAAGTTACAAAAACAGCTTAAAAATTTTATTTTAAAAAATCTAAGAAGAATTTTTCAAAAATCTTTCTTAGTGCACCCCTACACTAAAATAAGAATCGCCATTCAAAATTTCAGCCCTTTAGGTCCAGCGGTTTCGTCTGTGCGTTGTATGTCAGTGAGTCAGTCAGTTACGGAACTGTTTTATATATATAGATTATTGTATAGAAATAAATTAATAGTTCTAGAAAGCAACAGGGTTCTAAACACAACAGAACGAGCCAAAACTAAGAAAAATATAGGAAAATCACTTCCAGCGGTTGATGCCTACAAGGGTTGTAAAAAGAGGAATTGTCTATTAGCATTGTTTCTGAATAAATAATACTAGCGATAGATATTAAAAGAAAAAAATGGGGTCTAAAATACTGCAAAACAATATAAAAAGCATACTCAAAATGTTAAACTATGAACGTTGAAATGTTTAACTCACCATCGGAATCAATTTGCTCATCAACAGTCAAATGTTTGGAATAATTTCTCCATGGATTTATAATCTCAGCTGTAATGATTTTACATGTTCATCACAAAGACATAATATAAATACATGTATCTGCGTGACAAAGAGATAGCATGAAATACCGAAAAGAATAGTATAAAAATAGGTTCTTAAACTATAACTCATATAAAGGCAGAAAATACCAAATACAGTAAAACCTCGTTTATCCGGACCGATTGGGATAATAGGCAATCTGGATATTCCAGGTAATATGGGTAATAAGCAAAACAAAATACTTAACTAAGCAGACTTATCGTTTATTACGATTAAAAACTATGTTTTGTAAAAAAATTTCATAGCCATTAAAAAATATAAAAATAATTTTTCACATAATTTCTTAACAAAGAATTGGTAAATCTAGTAAAGCTTTCTTAAACTCAACAAAACGAATTTTATCACCATAGTTTATTGCACAATCTATGCAGGAACTGTAGATTGAACCAAACTAAAGAGCGAATATTTGGCATACTTGTAGTTACGTTCTTGCTATCATAGATAAAAATTATTATCTAATGTGAACATTAAATAAAAATAATGTCTACAATTATGATCCGGATTATCCGTAGATCCGGATAAACGAGGTTTTACTGTAATATATATTTTTTTAATAACGTGGTGGGTACATTATCTTTCAGCATTCGTCCACGAAGAAACATCCGCGAGAGACGTTGTTTGTTTAGAATGGGGGCACCGTATAGGTGAATCAACACCATTCATTGATGCGACCTCAGTTTTGACGGAGTACCCCCAGGGGCGACATCTGGGGGCAACTTACCTTCCACACCCACAAACCTCATAGAAGGAATTTCCGGGCTACGATTTAACGGGCCCATATCCGGCCTAAAAACGAATGTATTTAATGGCGCTTGTTGGGATTCGATCGAAGCAACCTGAGTATCAAGAACCGACCCGCTACTACTAGGCTACCTCGCGCCCGTATTAATATATAAAAATATTACAGCTAGCTGCTGCTTCTAATCAACAAATTGATTATTTTTTATTTTCTGTTAGATTAGGTTTATACCATATAATATATGTTTTTAATTATATGGTCTTTTCCTTATTTACCGATCCTTAAATCGGTAAGCCAGGTGATGACCAATTGGCTAGGTCACTGGCATTCGGTCCAGATCCTGTGGGTTCAAGTTCCACTGTTGGCATGGATGTTTGTAGCCGTTAAGAATCGACCCGGTCAAATTAGCCCTCGTGTAGCAAAAAGTTGACCGTAGGGCTCCAAACCAAATCTTAAATTGGTAATTATATTTCCCTTACTTTTCGATAAAAACTTGCATGACATGAGATATTGTGCATCTTTCGTAACTCAAATATTTTATTTATATATATATATATTTAAATATATATATATATATATATATATATATATATATATATATATATATATATATATATATATATATATATATATATATATATATAAATTTTTAAATTTTTATAAAGTTATACTTTAACAAGATGGATTCCGTTTGTTCAACAGTAAGTAAATATTTTTTATTGTTATGGCTGAGAGTTTATCCGCAACACAATTTTATTTTCTAAATATATATTTTAAAATAATCTTTTGGGGGTAATTTTCTGCAGTTTCATCCGTAGACACTACTGTTAAATATTTCATAGCAATTTAACGTATGTAGAGTACTTCAAATACAAACAAGAATAGATCTCTTTGACAGAAAGATTTGATATATCTTTTCCAGTAGGCAAATTTTATTTCATTAGCATGAACAGTGATTCAACAATCTTTTATAATACTAACTGCGCAGGATACGCAAGTTATAATGGAAAGGTTTTATAGTAATTTTGTCACTAGACTGTGCATGAACAGGCAAAAAAATAGAAATGCGTGGTATAAATTTTACAGGGAGTAAATCTGATTATACGTAATTATTCCTGCTTGTGAAAAAAATTCTGCACAAGTTTAATTATTCTCTTTCGAGCTAAAATGTTTAATTATTTAAGTGCTCGCCTTTGAAATGTTCCTCTTCTAAGTGATTCTGCATTTAAACTAGACGGAAAACCTATTTCCGTCGGCGTAAAGCATTTTACTAAGAATTTATTTTAAGCATTCTACTTCACTTTTTGTTTAGCCATCCAAAACAGGAGAATGGCAGTCAAGAGTTTAATGCAATAAAAACTTTGGCTCGAACTCCCTGATGAGTTGCTCTTTTCAGTTGTTTTTTGGCGTTTTATTTTCTCCTAAATGCAGAGAATCTGAAGATTGCCGGTTTTTGTGCAGTCGTAAAAGTTTGTGAACAAATTGTTTGTAGAAAGCTGAAATGAGCGACTATTTTGATCTTCTAAGGAGCGCGATTTATTGTCTAAAGATCAGAAACGAAATCAAAACTAAAAGCAGTGATTTTCTCTGCCTAAATTTAATCAATGATATGCAAAGCAGTATTCTGTGAGAATTTACATATAATTTTTACAATTATTATTTGCCGAAGGAATGCTTTTATGGAATATGTAAACATAAACAGGGAGTTTTCAAAATGCAAACTTTAATTAACCTGTCTTGAAAACAATTATTTAAAATAAAAATTAGAAAAGGAATTCAGTAACTAATCATTACTGAGATTGTTTTTTTTTATGAAACTTAAGGAAAAAGTTTTTAGTTTGGGTTAACTAACTCTAAGAAAAGATTTTTTTTCACATGTTTGAAAATAAACTGAAAAAACACTTTTCTAGCTGTTTCATTTGGTTTTTCCTTTTTTACCTTTTTATGAAATTAACTGAAGTAATTTAATTTCTTACATTAGTTTCAGAAATTTTATTTATGTACTTGAAAAAAGTTTTTTAAGCATTAAATAAACTTTTAAGCATTAATTTGACGCAGTAACTAAAATGCTTATTAATTAGTAAATAAGAACAATGCGTTTAGGATTAATCATTAAAATTACGCTTCTTGTATATTGCTTTCTTTAGTCAATCTGGTAAATCAATAAACAATTATTTACGTCGTATTATAATTGTGTAAAGGAAATGTTTATTTATTATGCTACAAATTAAATGCTTTCAAACTTGTAAATAAAATATTGTATATAAATTATTTATTTAAAAATACAGAGGATATAAAATTCATGCGAAAGTTTTAAAGCAAAATTCAAAATTTATAAAAACTCAGAGTTTATCCATAAAATACATTGATTTATTACTTAATTAAGACTTGTTTCAAATCTTGTAGTCACATGGTAAAAAAGCATACAAAATTCCCAATTCCTATATATTTTTCTCAAAATGATTTTCATTATTAAGGAAGTGACAACCAAAGAAATAATAAAGAAACTTTAGTCTTTAAACATAGAAAACTTAGGCAATGGGATAAAAAAAAAGTCATAAAATGAAATAATTTTTTCAAATTTGTACTTGAATAAATATATTTATTACAGGCTGATCATGTGGTTTCTTTTCTTTTTGTGATATTTCAAATTAATTTTGCGTCACGTACATAGCAACGAAATAAATTGACAAAAAATATCAAAATACGGTAAAAGATAACACTTAACCACTGGACTAATTGAGATGGAAGTTTTTAAAGAATTTAATTCAAAATAGTATGTTTTATGGATATTAAACATACAAATTAATTGCCTACACTGACCGTTGTATTTAATTTGAATATTTTCTTCTACATTATTTTGTCTATAAAAATATCCGTTACGATTTTTTTATAAATATATATATATATATATATATATATATATATATATATATATATATATATATATATATATATATATATATATATATATATATTTACATTAATTGCATACATTGGCCGTTGTATTTATTATAAATATATATTATTTTTTGGCATTAATTGCATACATTGACCGTTGTATTTAATTTGAATGTACTCCGTAGCGAAGTACGGGTATTCAGCTAATACTGTCATAAAGCTCAATAAATTCTGATACACCAATTTAATGCTTTTTCACTTTATGATACGTTTTATAAAAATATCAGTTAATAAAAAATAATCAGCTCATTTTTTAACCATAACTGTTGTTTACATTATCTGGTCCAGGGAAATTTATTATTTTCATTGAAAGAGAAAGCCTTAAGCTTGCGATGTAGTACGTAAAAAACTCTCTCTTTCTTCCCGTGGTGTGAAGCTGTGACAAATGACCGGGAAAGTCTAGCGAATCTTTATTGTTTCAGGGATAATAGACCGAGAAAAAAATATATGTTGTCATGGTGAGTATTATGCACTTGTCGTTGAGAATCACTGCATTTTTTCATGGCTTTAATCAGGTAAACATTTTTCTTTAGTAATTAATGTATCAGAGATAGAACAGTGTAATGTAATAATTTTTATGTAAATAATATTATAGCCACCAAGACTGAGGAAGAAAGAAAGGGTATATATACTCTGTACATAAATTTCATGAGAGAAATAAAATATAAATTACTCAACGCAAGTATAAAAGAGACATATATAATATTTTTTTCACATTAAAAACAAATTACCATTATTTTGTGAATAATGATAATTTGTATCACAAAATATAATAATGGTAAGTCAAATTACCATTGAGTTTTCATTCTGGTAGAAGTCTTTGCCACGAATGTTTGATGTATGTCACGTGCACTCCAAAAATTTTTAAAAAAATCTGAAATCTATTGTCTGAAGGGCGCAAAGGCATTCAAATTTCTTAAACAGGACGTAAAGATCATCATCTTTGGATTGGTTAAAAGACTACATTAACAATTTGTTGCGCGTAGTCAAAATTATCTTTAATTTTAATATTGTCATTTTACTCTACTTTCATTGGATTTGATCACAGCTAATATGAAAGAAAATAACGAGTGATCGTACTTCAGTTGTAAATAATATCAATATTCTAGTAGGTTCTTTGTGTTAAATATTGTAGTAAATATTATAATTGGACACGGGTACTAATTAGCCCTCGTGTATCAAAAAATATCTTTAGCGCTCTCAACCAATCAACCAACCAACAATATTTAACACAAAAGATCCTGTTAGAATGATTAATGTTATTTACAACTGAAGTACGATCATTCGTTATTTTCTTTCATAATAAGCTGTGTTTAAATCCAATGAAAGTATAGTAATATGAAAATATGAAAATTAAGGATATTTTTTAATACTCACAATAAGTTGTTAGGGTAGTCTTTTAACCAATCACATAATAATATTATTTTCACACGGTTTAAGAACTTCAATGCATTTGCACCCTTCACATAAAAAAAAAATCAGTTTTTTTCGGTATTGTAATAGCACGAGACATGCAGCAAACATTCAAGGCAAAAAATACGACCGGAAAGAAAACATACAAAATAATGGTAAGCAAATTACCGTTATTTTGTGAAAAAAAATTACCATTATTCACAGATTAAAGGTAATTTCTTTTCAACAAATCCTTTTATCAGTTTTACGAAAGCTCATGCTACACCGCAAGGTTATAGGTTAGAGCAAAATTAAATTATTACGAAGCATTTTCGATTTATTAACAGGGGTTTAATCAATGCATGGAGAGAATGTAAAACTGGATTAAAAGTGTGTGGAAAAATTGGGTAAAGAGCATTAATAAAAGGTGGATAGTGAAAGAATTCCTTAAAATGACGATGGCCTGTAAATTCAGATCAGATATTATTACTAACATTTTATCATGATGTTATATCGGTGTCCTCTCTGTATTAAAGCTATATTTTACTTGAATTTCGTTCAGGGCCCCTTCAACATAAGTAGAGTAAAATTCAAAGAAAAGTTTTTTAGTTTATTTCGACAGCGTACTTGTCATGAATATCTGTCCGGAGAACTTTTTCGAACATATATCTTAATCCTTTTCCTACTTTGGGCAGCACCACTTGAAACATTATAACTTAACTTATATTTCTATGTCGAAGAAAATCCATATCCTAATCTTTTTCGTTTTTACAGGATATAGTTTTTTACTCTTGTATTTTATTTTACTACTTCATATTGTATCACACCTCACTTTACATCTTGTTTTTAACTTTTCATCAACCTTCATTTCTTATTTCCTTATTATCATGCATGTTTTCATTGTATACCTGTGCTTTAGCTGCAATGTTTCTTATTTTTTTATGGTTTTTTAATCTTTCCACAGTTTTTTAATATAATTTGCTGCTTTTTACTTATTTATATCTGCAAATTGTCTTCCCCTGTTTTGTTGTTGTCCGGGGCTCATATCCCGTGGATACACCCTGAGCAAAAAATAAGATCCCACCTAAACCTACTAAACTGTCTGCATTCATGTCCTCCTAGACTTGGTACAGATTTGAGAACTAAATGTCTAATGAGAAAATAGATGTCATCCTCTTTGCTGTACTCTAATACTTATTACCTTATATAAATGTGGAAATTTTAAAACAAGTTTGAATTAAACTGATTTTTCCATTTAAGACGTAAATATTTCCCTTAAGCTTAAGTAAGGTAAAAGCTTCTTCTTTTGCAACGATTTTTCTTTGCTTTATATATATTTTGTAAATACCTTGTAGTCCCTCTTCCTGACCATAGCTCCCGATTCTTGAAACGGTTGTTCAAGAGTCTTTATCGCAGTGTGTGGTGCCCGGCAGGCAATCGCCTCGGACATTTTCTGACGCCTTCCGGGATTCCAGCCACCATTAATTACCATGTTTTTATTAACTTGCTTTCTTGTTTGTGTGTGTGTGTTTGTCTGGTACAATTCTTGCAATCGATTTTTAACTAACTTCCCGACTAGCTAGACATTTGAAACTTTTAGAATAGCTCAGAACACGATGACATTGCATTATTTTAATACTTTTAGCCATCTTTATTCCATATTTTAAAATCCATCACGTAAAAATACGACCGGCGTCGGGAGCCAAAATTAACTGCGCTACAGGCGCCATCTATTAACGTAATAGTGAACCAAGCATATTACATTTTCATTACAATGGGATAATTTTTATTTATGCCCACAAGCTATTTGCGATATTTTCTCTGCGAAATTCATTGATTTTTTCCATTCAAATTATAGATTATAATTTATAATTTTGAAATCCATAATTAACTATGGAAGATGCGAATTCGTTTCCAGCTCATGGAGAAGCTGCATATAAATTACATTTCTTTCTTTTTTTAATAGAAAATTTAAAAACATGGTATATAAAAAGTCTTTTTATCTTGTAATTATTTTTCTTCACGGACCCCAGTTGTGGATGAGGCTTTTGAGGAATTGCTGCTGTCTTGACGATACCAGCACTTGCGGTCCTTATGTTTGAATTACTAGGAGTATGAGCTGTTGGCCTCCTATTTTTCGAAAGGTTATTTTTGTTGGCGGGTTTCTGGAGACACGCTTTTTTTGGCATCCCTTATTTTATAATGGCTAACCATAGACGAATATTTCAGTTGGGGATGCCCACTTTTCCCAGGCTAAGGAAGTCCGTGCGATCCGTGTTTGTCCAATGAAGTTTCCTTGCAAACTACATCAACGTAGTGTTTTGTTGCACCGGTGTCCTTTAAAGTGAGGATTTCCTCTTTTTCCAGGTGGGCGTATTTCAATCCTTTATTGTAAATGAAATGCTAGAAAAATCTTGCTTCTACATTAATAGAGGTGCGTTTGCTTTGAAATGAAACGAAATCTCGAAGTCTTTCTAAGAAAATGGTACAGGATTCAGACACTCGAAAAAAACCAAGCAGATGTTTTAAAGTATCTGTTTATGTGTATTATTATTATAAATACCTCTTAATGCACTATATCACAATATAATAAAGAAACGGCAATGAAATTAGGAGTCATATCTTCTAAGCAAAACCAGCTTCCTATTCAAGCTTTATTAAATGACCTTTTCGGGACATTTTTAATGGATTTCTTAAAGGCAAGTCGCATGGAAGAAGCAAATGATAAAGGGTTTTAATCCATTTTCTTCCCGTCTTCCGTCTCTTTTACATCGGATTTTATTTTACTTGGGCTCCACAGCTGCACTTCGAAGTCACAGTGAGAATATTTAATCAGTGCAGCAGCAGATATGAAATTGGATTAAAAGAGCTGTCGGAGAAATTGGAGGGGTGCATTAATGAGCAAAAATGAAAAAAAAAAATGATCGTGACTTCAGAGTTAAAAGTAGCGATGATTTGAAATTTTCATAATGCCTGATGTTCTGAATTTTCATCAAGAATTTCTTTTCAAAACGGGGGATTTACTTCACGCATAAAAATAATGCATTGTAAATTCGGTAAATATATCAAAAATTATGCTATGACAGCGGTCAGAGGAGTTATATTTCAGTCATTCAGCATGTGTTACTCAATCAAAAGCATCTATAAGTATGAAATCTGGATAACTTCTACCCCATTCATTGTTATTTCTTCAATATCTATATATTTAAGTAGCTAAGCCGACTTTTGGGGCAGTCCGTGAGAGAAAACTACTGCATCACTTTACTTCATTTTGATCTTAAACGAAAGATTGTAATCTGTAGATTTGTCAAATTTGGTTTTTGTAACCGAAATTTCTATTAATTAGCAATAATTTACAATTAAAAATTGATTTCTGGACATGCACAGTGGTATGTTTAAATCTGTCTTTAGAAACTCCCTGTTTTAGCGCATGCTTAGTGACATGTTTTAATGATAAACATGTTTATTCCGAGGAGTCTCTCTAATGTCTATCTACCATTTTTATTTTTATGATAATTATGTTTCTGAAATATAATATTAAACCTCATGGAGATTATTTATTTCGCGCTGTTTAATTAGCGATAATTTGCAATTAAAAAAATTACTTTTTGGGCATGCTCAGTGCCATTTTTAAATCTGGCTTTAGATACTCACTAATCATGAGGCCACTTAAGCACATTAATTTGTTTCTGCGCATTATTATGATTTTTAACATTTGGCAATAATGTTTTGGGTATAAATTGTGTATTAGTACATTTATTTACTATCTAGCCGTCATGTTTTGACGGGTACCAACTAGTGATATTTAAGTCCAAAGTTTGAGGCTGGTGTGTACTAACCCTATTGGATTCTCTCATCTCAGTGTTAACCTATGGAATAAATTTGTCCCAGGATTGCTGAATTGGATTGAAAGATTTTTTTCAAAAAATTGTACTCCGCAATAGCGAAAGAAATGTTACACGTTGGGGCATTTTTCGTTTTAAAAACAAATGCAAATAATATTTTACATTTATATTATTCGGGGAAAAATTTGGTATAGTGTATTTTAAACGCTCATTCCTTCGGTGGGCGAAATTTAAAAAATGAATCCTGTTGCAAGGTGCAGAAAAATTTAGGCTAATTGAAAACACCATTTTTATTGGACCATTTTTACCAGCATTTATGTAACTGTAAATGGTAGACTTGTTTTCTCCATAAGTATATACTGAGGTGTGCAAATCCAATAGGGTTATACACAAAAGCTTTAAGCCTTCCATTTTAATAAATTTTTTAAAAGATCAAGGTATTCTTAAAAGGTGAGATGAAGAGGCTAAATGACTCAGAAAGGTATCATATCTTACTTTCAAATAAATATTTCGATTGTTAACGCAGATGAATTTCTAGGATTCATCCCGACTTCCGGAAGTGTTGCATTAGTCGACCTCGCAAATCTTCAACGTTTGAGATGTTCTTACTAGGTTGATGTCTTAACCACTCCATATAAAATGCATAGTTTTGAATTCTGTATCATAAAGCAAAATCTTAAATAAAGAGACCGTAGTAAATCAACTTTTGAAATAATTAGTTATTGATATTTTACAGGACAATAAATTATTCATATTATATATTATTATATATTATTCACGGTTATTGTCATCATTATATATTATTCACGGTTATTGTCATCATTATATATTATTCACGGAAAAATTATATAATTTTTTAAAAAGTTAATTAAAAAACACGCATTTTAAAAAACGTGTGTGTTTATTAAACGCAATGTTTAAATAAGGAATGCATATGAACTTTTTACTTTAGTAAATATCCATTACTTGTTGAAAACATTTAACATTAATGAAAAGTACTGAAGAATAATTGTAAATGTGGTATCAAATTTGAAAGTCAAGTATTTTGAATTGTTGAAATCTACATTTGTTAAATAGAAATCATTATATTTTAAAAATAATTTTAGAATTTTAATTTCCGCAATAAAAATTCAAAGGATATGAAAGTAACACATGTTTTTACTATATTAGATACTAACATGAAGGTACTAGTACCCAATTGGTTCAAATAGAAAATCGTAAAATCAATTACACACTATTAGTCTTAGTGTTAAGTACGGTTAAGTACCGTAACCTATTAAGAACCGCTATTCAAGGTAGATGTTTCAATCAGTTTCTGTTCCAATATATTCAAATTAAGTTAATTCTTTTTACAATTATCTTAATTTGAATATATTTGAACTGAATATTCATTGCATTCTGTTAACAATTTTTAAATCACTTTGATTTTTAGCTAAAATGGTTTAAGACTATGGTTCCAATTTTCTCCGTAACAAATATCACAGATGCCAGAAAGTGAAGCAACACCTCCTTTGTTGCTCGCATCAGAGAGTTGCTTTTACAGTAATTCTAATGAAATATTTATTGAGAGATAGTCATTTAAAATAAACTAGAGGAACAGTTTCGTGACTAACAGTTCTCGGAATTCTCTGTATGAATTTTTTAGAAGTTGTCAGTCTCCCTCTCTTTCCTCGCATCTTCTGATTTATTCAAGCGTTTTCGGAAGAAATCATTTCCCTTGTTCGAAATGTTCAGCTTTCCCATAAAGTAATGCATTTACAGTTTCCATAAGTAAGTATTTATTCTTCGAAAAATATTAAATTAGCTTAGTTGTAACAAGCACATCTAAAGTGATCAAATAGGAGGGAAAAATCAAATTTCAATGGCAGATTCAAGCATGAGAGATTAAAATATCAAATGATATTAACTCTTCAGAGGGCGCGCCAGTGTATAAAGTGCAACATTTTCGTAATTTTGAATGCTTTGTTTTTACATGTAAGGTCTGAATGTTCTAAGAAGTTTCTATTTATAGCTGTACACTTTTTAATGCAGATCTGATTTTCTGACCCTTGTATTCCTTTGCATTCATTGTTTGTCGTCGTAATTTAACCGTGGTATAAACAAACCCGCGATTATACTGGATTGCAATACGACAAAATTATGAGTTGATGTAGTAGATCAAATGTGCAGCTATTACACGGTATTCTGCATATCACGAAGATGGACAATCTCATTGTTTTTCAGGCTTTTGGACATAATAGGGATCGATTCTCAAGTTGTCCTTAAATGCATTAAACCAGGCGGTTTTGAAATAAGGCTATTTTATCTGCATTCTTTGGCCTTTAATTATAAATATATCACAATATTATCAACATTTTATATCTTGTTATAAAATGCAGAATTATTATTTTCAATTTGAAAAAAAAAGTTTATTACGAAAGGAATAATCAAGTTTGAAAGAGACGTTGCACTTTATGCAACGCGCCTGCTGGTGTTCCCAAAAATTGGCGCGCCCGCTGAAGGGTTAAAGGTGATCCACTTGCATCGGAATTCGGTTGATTGATTCCTGTTCGTTGAACGAAGAACTGTTGCATTGTTTTATTAAAGAAAGAGCACATTCTGTCAAATCTGTTCAATCTGTGAACTTAGAAACATCGCTGTAGTGTTACAACATGTCCCGAACCTCATATTACAACAGTTGCATCGCAACTGTTGTAATATGTATGCATCGGTTATACCTTTTTATATTTAATCTGCTGTGCACTAATCCAATTGGATTCGCTTACCTCAATGTAAGCCCGTCTGCACACGGGGCAACTCAAAAGAAACTGATAACTGACTCAAATCACAAACCAGTCCGTGATGAGTCGCAACCTATGTAATTGAATGGAGCCACGCACACGGCGCAACTGGTTACAAACCCGTCCGACGGGTGCAGACGGCCTTAACCTATTGAGAAAATATGTCTAAGGATTGCCGACTTGCATTTAAATATTTTCTTTTAGAAAATGTTCTCCGTAATAGAGAAAGAATTTGTTCACCTTCGGGCATTTTGTATTTAAAAATTGATGCAAATAATAATTTAAAATTTAAAGTATTTGGGGGAAAAATTCTGGTATAGTGCGTATTAAACGCTCCTAAATTCCTTTAGCGGACGAAATTTATAAAATGGATCCTGTTAGAAGGTGTTGAAAAGTTCAGGCTTTCCGAAAATACTATTTTCATTGGATTATCAGCATTTATGTAGCTGTAAATAGTGGATACAATTTCTCCATCGGTTAACATTGAGGTGAGCGAATCCAATAGGGTTAGTGAACAGCAGCCTTAAGATTTTCTAATAACTTTTTACCCTGTCTGAAAGATTTATTAGCGGAAGCTTCCCATCCTGGTGTTTTCAACTTTCTGCATTTTATTGGTTTTATTATGATATTAAAATTTTGAATTTTTTTTACATCTCTATTCCGTTTTTACATATTTTTTTAACTTGTTCTTTGTCATGCTAGCTTTTCCCCACGATAAGGGAAAGCCCCCCCCCCCTCCCCTCTTCTGTATAAATGTTAGGTATTAATATATTTTACATTCTTACTATATATTTTTTCTCCAATTCAGCAGACGGCATTCTTGGACATTATTCTTACCGTCATATGACACCGCGGTTTTGCTGGCCACATTTCTGGGAACACCGTATAGGTGGACCAGCATTACCCCCATATGAGCCGGTCCCGTAATTTTATAACCGAGTCAAATAAAGAGACCGGAAGACTTAACCCCGCACCTCAAGAGGAAAATTTGAGAACTTGGTGGACATTGCAGCCACAACAGTTTTTACATGCACCAGCCGCCATTAGTGTACACGGCGATGGATTTGTCATAGACCGGCATCGAACCCGCAACCTTCAGATCACTGGCTCGAGCCCTTTGCCAATCGGGCCACCGCGCTTCATATATATATGTTTTGTTTAGTATATGTAATTTGGTTTGCTATGTGCCAAATCAGTTATTTTGCGCGTAGGCTTTAGGTTTCACCGTCTGTCTGACGCAGCATGTGCTTGTCTGGACCTTGTGCCAATAAACACAAACTTGACTACATCACATTACAACTGTGAGGAAAACTCCAACATACATTACGCATTTAAGTAATGTATGCGCAGGCTTTAAGTTTCACCGTCTGTCTGACGCAGCATGTGCTTGTCTGGACTTTGTGCCAATAAACAAAAACTTGACTACATCATATTATAACTGTGAGGCAAATGCCAACATACATTACGCATTTAAGTAATGTATGCGCAGGCTTTAGGTTTCACCGTCTGTCTGACGCAGCATGTGCTTGTCTGGACCTTGTGCCAATAAGCAAAAACTTGACTACATCATATTACAACTGTGAGGCAAACGCCAACATACACTGCTGGCAACTGTAAATGCAACACCCTGAAGGAAACATGCAAATAACATGAAATTTACAACATGCATTAGCGGAGGTGAGATATGCAAATGATTAGAATTTCAGCGCAGACGCACATCACGCGCGCCTGTGGCGCCACTTCAAAGCGCTATTTAAGGCTTGGAGATTTCGACGATTTCAAGTTCGGCAATTGTGTTTTTCTTGTGGTTTTTTTTTTAAATGATTAATTATGCCTCGTCGAAAACAGCGATCATCTTTTGATCGAGTATCCGAGTTCGACAGAGGAAGGATAGTGGCCTACCGAGATTGTGGATTATCTTTCAGGGAAATCGGTAGTCGTGTTGGACGAAACCAAACAACTGCAATGCGGATATGTGATCGTTGGATGCAGGAGGGTACGACGGACCGGCGTGTTCGGCATGCAGTCTGTAACGCACCATCCAGTGTCTGCGCGTACCATTCGACGCTGTTTACAGCAGAGTGGTCTGTCCGCAAGACGTCCATTGCTTTGTCCACCCTTTACGCAGAACCACAGACGTCTCCGCCGCCAATGGTGCGATGACAGAAGGATGTGGACGGCAGAATGGAATGAAATTGTCTTTACTGACGAGTCACGCTTCTGTCTGCAACACCACGATGGTCGCATTCGAGTCTGGAGACACCGTGAAGAGAGGATGCTGAACAGCTGCGTTATGCACCGTCACACTGGTCCTGCACCGGGTATTATGGTATGGGGCGGTATTGGATATCACTCTCGCACACCTATAGTACGCATTGCCGGTACTTTAAACAGCCAGCGCTACATCTCCGAGTTGTTGGAGCCAGTTGTCCTTCCTTACCTTCAGGGCTTGCCCACAGCCATATTTCAACAGGATAATGCGCGACCACACGTGGCACGCATTGTCCAACGGTTCTTCGTCAATCTCCAGATTGAATTGCTTCCCTGGCCGCCTCGCTCTCCGGATCTTTCGCCGATAGAAGACATGTGGTCCATGGTTGCTCTACGATTGACCCAGATTCCATCCCCAGCTGCCACAGCAGATCAACTTTGGCAACGTGTGGAAGCTGCTTGGTCTGCTGTACCCCAAGAACTCATCCAAAGTCTCTTTGAATCAATGCCGAGGCGTCTGGCAGCGGTGATCTCCAACAATGGCGGCTACTCTGGCTACTGATTTTTGCAGGAACCACACTTCACAGAAGTCTATAAATTTAATCATTTGATACTTGGTCAACATGTTATCTACAAAATAAATTTTGTTGTGATATCTCTTGTCTTTGTTGGTGTTGCAATTTGGGTGGCCAGCAGTGTACATTACGCACTTAAGCCTGCTTGATATCAAAATGGGAAGCTTCTGGAAAAAATTGCAGAACCATAGGAAAGTGATCCACGTGTTTTTCTCTAATCATATCTATTAATGCTTGTTACATAAGGTTATCCAAAATGACGATAATATACTATCACAATTAAATATCACAATTAAGGCCCAAAACAAAAGACTTTTATACTGCTTCAATGCGGCTACAGCAGTACAGTAATGTTATGTGACATCCTTACAAATATCACCATTCCAATTTCACGATAACGATTTCACCTTGATTAACGTTACTTAATAGGTTACGGCACTTAACGGTACTTAACAATAAATTTAATAGTGTGGAATTAATTTTACAATTTTTTACAGTCCTTAGTGACTTTCATCTACATTTTTGTTAAGTTAGAGTGTTGAACGGATACCAAACGTTTTACAAATTATAAGCATTTAGTTGGTTGGTTTTCCCTTTTCCTGCCGTCATATTTGTTGAGAAAACGTTGTATATTAAATTATTATTTTTTGAATATTATTTAACGATGTGTTTCTAAAGATGTTAAAAAAAACCATTGCACAAGAACTCAATTTGAATTTAAAAAGTAATGAATTTATTTAAATCATTAAAATCATATCATAATCCTGCATTTAATTAAAGGCCATGAGTAAAACTTTTTGATACTTACTCTACAAAGAGTCACCTTTTATTTACGTGCCCTAATTACAGGAATATCATCAAATGCTAATAGAATGTAATAATTCTCGCACAAAGGCAAACTTAGATTAAGATCATAAAAAGTTGATGACCGAATGACTCCCCGGTGAAATGGTTTAATGATGCCGGTAGTGATTTTTATGCTTAAATCATTGAAGTAAGCATTTATACGTAGTAAAAGTGTACGGAAAATGTGGAATTTGAATAGAATGTGTTGTAACTGTGTTTAGATCCTTGTAATAGATATAAAAGATTTCCTCCAAAAGTTACGAAA
Organism: Dolomedes plantarius; assembly: GCA_907164885.2. Classification (NCBI taxonomy): domain Eukaryota; kingdom Metazoa; phylum Arthropoda; class Arachnida; order Araneae; family Dolomedidae; genus Dolomedes; species Dolomedes plantarius. Next base: position 32,758,622 of record OU015499.1, on the reverse strand, counting down.
TTCTTTTTCACACCCAAACAAAATTCATGTCGTTTATAATGTTATAAAGCAGCATTTTATAACCTCTTTTTTTAGTTTAATCTGTTTTACTCTCTAAAGAGAAAGATATTTTTCTAAGGGTATTTTCTGTCCTTTAATGGTACAATGTTATACAAAATTATTATAAAAAATAGATTTGGGAAAATGTTTAGAGTTTTTATTGTAATAATGATTCAATCATAGATGAGGTTATATATTTTCTCTGGGTTAAATAAGATTTTAGATGCTGATTGGGTGTACATAAATACAAAAGCTATAAAATTTTTGAATAATTCAAATATGTAAACATATATCTGACGTTTATAACAGTTTTATAAAATTTTATTTTTTATCTAAGTTGTTTTCTCCTTTGATAGCAAACTTTAATTCTAATATCCTGTTGTTTTGTCCAAACGAAATAATGTAAAATAATTATCTCCGAAATCTTTTCCCAATAAAACCATCAGTTTTGAGATCACATATACCATACCAGCTAAAATAATTTCAAGTAGGGTCTGTATGTGTCATCTTATTAACTATAGAAAAGTACAGTTCATCATCCTCAATGAAGGATACACCTCTAACGAAGGGCTGTTTGTCATTAATCTAACTCTGTCCGGAAAAGATATTTTGCCCTGCCTATCTAACTTCTTATAACAGGCTAGCTGATTCTTGAAATGTTAAACTAATATTGCAGCCAACGTGCGATACTGATTTTAGTGTGTGCAGCTTGTCTCTTCATTTCACTGTGGAAGCTAAACTTTCTAAGTTCCTCAACAACTGGCATCGCTGTTGCTGCTTGTCTCTCTTTCTAATATTGTATCCAACGTGCGATACTGCTTTACTGCTTTTAGCATCTTCGGCTTGCCTCTTTAGTTCACTGCGAAAGATACAGTTTGTGAGTTCCTCAACAACAAGCTTCTATTTTACTGATGGTCTCTCCTACTCTCACTTCTCTTAGCAACATCATTGACTCGTATTGTCTTTGACTGATCTTTTCTACTGTCAGTGATCCGTGGCCAATGAAACTTATTATTTTTTTAAAATTCTCATCTAATCTTTCTGTACACTTTCAAATCTTTCATCTTTAAGACATTTTTCCCCCAGGGGAAAAATAAACCGAGAATTACAGAGTATCATATTATGTAGTAATCAGAGTAAGTTTGTTTGGTAGGTAAGTTTAATTTTTATTTTCATCTTTTAATAAACTGTACCAACCAGAAAAGTTTTCATCAAGGTCTGTAAAAACAATTTAGTGGTATTGAGATCCAAGTAAAAAGTAGCATACAATAATATAAGTTTTGGGGTAAAGTGATATCATGTAATGCAGGTTTTTTAATTAGAATTATAAGATTCGTGCAATAAAGTACAACAAAAACGTTAGAAACCAAGACTGTTGTCGAAAATCTCAAATTTCGTAACATCCAGCTACGCGTGAAAACCAAAAAAATTTGTGACGGGTGTGGTGACAACAAGATGTGGTGAGCGTATGATAGTACGTTTTTCTCATTGGTAGTATACACAAAAACATGATGTTCTAATATGTAAAATTGTGAGGATAATATTCCGATAGATTCAATCTGGAATGATCTAATTTCGGAACAAGCATAAACAGATTGCCCGACAATCTCCAGTTAGCAAATGAGTGAGAATAATATCTTTTTACTGATTAGCACGTGGGGAAAAAGTAATAACCAGAATTTACGAAGTCTAACGGTGAAATTGATAAACAAAACTTTTACTGGTTAGCCAATGAAAATAAGGGAATAGCTAACAAACCAAGTAGTTATCAACACTTCCGGAGTCTGTGAAAAGGAAATTGATAAGCAAAACTATAACTGGTTAGCCAATGAAAATAAGGCAATAGCTAACAAACCAAGTAATAACCAGAACTTCCGGAGTCTGTAACGGAGAAATTGATAAACAAAGTTTTAACTGGTTAGCCAATGAAAGTAAAGCAATAGCTAACAAACCAAGTAATTACGAGAACTTCCGGAATCTGTAACGGATAAATTGATAAACAAAAATTTAACTGGTTAGCCAATGAAAATAAGGGATTAGCTAACAAACCAAGTAACAACCAGCACTTCCGAAGTCTGTAACGGGGCAATTGATAAAGAAAGCTTTAACTGGTTAGCCAATGAAAATAAGGAAATAGCTAACAAGCCAAGTATTAACTAGCATTTCCGAAGTCTGTAACGAGGAAATTGATAAAGAAAGCTTTAACTGATTAGGAAATGAAAATAAGGGATTATCTAACAAGTCGAAATAATGAAGTGCCTTGAATTCTAGTTAGGGAATTTTAAACATATTTTGAGGAATTAGACTAAAAAATACTTCAGTATATAAAAGAAAACATATGAAATTCCATTTCTTAGTCTTTTTTTAAAAAAAATAAGTTCTCTATATAAGTGATGTACTCGGTTATAATCACCATAAGATTTTACAAAAGACCACATACGTCATCATTAGTGTAAGACGTAGCTGTAATCTGAAATTCTTTAAACTTGCAATTAAAGTGGTAGTGAAAAACGTTATTTTGGAAATTTACCGCAAATTCTATTTCTATCATGAAATTATATTTTCGTTTTAATCTACAGAACAACAAATAACTTTAAACAGAAAATAATTGCTCTAAGAATAGTTGTTGAAAAAAGAAACTGCCAGTTATTTTGAATGTTTCCAGGTGTATTGTTTGCTGTCGGTAGAGTAGACTTTAATATATTATGTTTCGAATGCCTGATTTATAGCAAATAGGAAAATAAAGGAACAATTGAATTGTATTTTAAGCCGTGATTCAAATATTTATTATTTTCAATCAAAAAGCTTCAAATCTCAAACCAGTTGTATGATTTGCTGCCCATAGTATATTATGTTTAATGTATTATGTTTCAAACTCATGATTTATAATAAAAAGGAAAATCAAGGAACAATTGAATTGTATTTTAAGCTGTGATTCAAGTATTTATTATTTTCAATTTAACAGCTGCAAATATAAAACCAGATGTATTGTTTGCTGTCGATAGAGTAGCCTTTCATATATTATATTTCAAATTCATGATTATAACAAATTGGAAAACCAAAGAACAATTGAAGTGTATTTTAACCAATGATTAAAATATTTCTTATTTTCAATTAAAAAGCTGCAAATCTAAAACTAAAAATCAAAAACGAAGTTTACCATGCAAATCATTTCATTCTAGCGTCATTAAAAGTCACATCACGCGAACCCCTTAATTTAAATGGTCGAAGAAAAGAAGATTCAGTGATTATCTAAGGAAGAAGACATTTTCTTTCAGGTTTTTAATCTTAAATATACATTAAATTCCAATGGGATTTGGTATTGCACAATAAGCATAGATCTGAAAGGTTTGCGTCTTAATGGAATAAAAAAAACGGCTGATAGCGATATTTGGAACGAGTGATTTTTCACTGAGTAGAGAACTAACAAAGCTTCATAGGCAAAAATGCACGTAAGAATAATACTAATGTGCCAAATTACTGCTTAAATACACTTAGTACAGGTAATTAAGTTTAAAATATCGTAGCGATAGAAAAAATACAGACAAATAACCTAGACGTGAGTTCCGAAATAACTATTGGTCTTCATCGTCATAAATAAACATTATGCAGAATATGATGAAAGTAAAACACACACTTAAAGTTGATCCCTGTAGGTATTTCGAAGACATATATACTGGAATTCCTCTGCATTACACAAACATAGTATTCAGAAAAGTCATTTCAGTGCTTTCTAGACAAAGACTAACAATGTTATTTAGGTTCTGCCCCTAAACGCAAGACATGAAAATTTGTCTTACTGATAAATCACTTGCCTTTCATATTATACTTTATGGATTTGGTCCATGTGGTTACTATGGGTATTTGTAACTGTCCGTAATTAGCTTTGTTCCTATTCGTTTTATTCAATGGCTAACTGACAAAGGACTTTGCCTTTCATATTATACTTTATTGATTTGGCCCATGTGGTTAGTATGGGTATTTGTAACTGTTCGGAGTTAGCTTTGAGGCGTAAGTTCCTAGTCTGTTTATTCTTCGTGTATTAAAAGTTGACCTCGGAGTTCTTCAACCAGCCCAAAATAACAAAGCTACATCAAAAATCTTCCTTTGCTACATGTTAAAGTTCCCACAATGGTTTGAGAACATACTCTCCTAGATAAGGAAATGCCATGTACGTCACTATCAATCATCAAGTCCCCCAATTACACGTTTGCCCAAATTGTGGACTATAGCAGGACGTGTTTGTAAAGTCAGATATCAAATTCATCTCGACTAGTTTTAATTGCATTGAACTAAATTGGTACACGAACGGCATGAATCATAAAGAGTCAAATTTTAAAAACTGTTTGGAATTTTACTAAGCGATAAATGAAGTCTCAGTACATTGATAAGAGTGCATAAACCAGCCTGCCTGCATGCGTTAGATATTGCAGAAGGCGGTCCATCACATACCTACTACTCATGAAGTATCATTAGATGAAGCAAGTAATATGGGGATCTAGGATTTACCAGCGTAGGAAAAAAGAAGATTGGTAAAAGATTTGTTCTGGTGTTGCGATTGGAAGTAAGTTATACAATACTTAGAAGATAATACCCGAGTGGGTGGATGAAACCAAACGTTGAGCTACGGATCTGTTAAAGTTATGGACAAAAAGATCTCACACATAATGCGTAATGTAAAAGTCAATGATAGTCGTTATATGGACTTGGAAATGTTTTCATGGCATGGACCTGGAACAATGTACTTGAGTATAACAAAACTAATGCATCTCGATTTACTGAAAGATCATGGACAATCTACTATGTTACCCATCTACCCTGGCATTTTTAAGATGATAATGTTACTAAAGTCTGCCAGAACTTGCTTTAATATTCTCCATTGGAACTTTTATAGAACACTGTATAATGTCATCCACCAGAATTGCACTTTACACCTATTTGCACGCTTGTTATAAATAGTCCTAATTTATGGATGCACAACTCACCTCCAGGCAAATTTTCACCAGCATGTGAAATCCATACCAAATCATAGTGTGTAGTAACCTATACAATACGTATAGTAACTGAATTTTGAGTTAATGTTATCCATTTAGTGAGCAGTTTGTGAAGTAGAATCTAAAAGATCGAATTTTCAAGACTTTATATTTGACTGTTTTTATCACCTTGCTACTGTTTTTACCATCACACACACAGAGACATAATATATATATATATATATATATATATATATATATATATATATATATATATATATATATATATATATATATATATATATATATATATATATATATATATATATATATATATATATATATATATATATATATATATATATATATATATATATATATATATATCAACAGGTAGATTCCAACTTCTTTCGAGCCAATGGCACACCTATTCTATGGATAATGCATTATATTTTCTTCTACACTATTCTTAGACACGACATTAACAAAAATAATATATATATATATATATATATATATATATATATATATATATATATATATATATATATATATATATATATATATATGCGTGTGTGTGTGTGTGTGGGTATTGTCTTACTGAGATTTATTTATTTCGCTGCTTACATGTCAAATTTGTTTTTAGACAAATTGGGAAGTAAGTACATAGTACATATAGCATTATGCAGACTTCAGATCCTTTTAATTTTTACTTATGAATATTTAAAAAGGTATGTGTTACTGTTAATTTTTTTAATGCTCTGTAATAGAAGAAATTGGAATAATAGATACAATTCAATAAATACATACAATATACCCCATGCACAATATTTATAAAACTATTTAATATGTTAGATATGCTTATTATATATACTAAATAAATAATTTGAGCTGTTATATTTCGAAATAACGCTATGTCACCCAACCAAGAAAGTTTGAAAATAGCTGTAATCAGAAACATAAATCCCTTTTTAAAAGTATGCAAACTTTTGCATCTTCCTAGAGACATTCTGCGGAAAAAAGGTCAAAGACTTGTCATCTAAAATGAATATCAAGACGCGGATGATAATACTATCTGAAGCGGGTTAGAAGGAAGTTTTACTTCACAACCCACGTACACGCTGCGTCAAAACTTAGACATTCCTCTAAAGCCACCGAATAATTGGTCCAACCGAATGAAATAAATGCAGATGCTTTTTTCTCCAAAGAAACTAATATCAACAAATCAACAATACATACAAAGAGTACACAGAAGTAGACATGCATTAATGCACACAACGAAACATATATACAACTAGTAATTCGAACTCTGGTTGATTGGTTAGTTGGTTGATTGAAAGCTTAATGGGGCAAGGTCCAGAGAGAAAAAGCTGCGCCAAACACTTGAGAGCAGAACCAAAACGCATATATAAAATTATTAAGTAAATATGTCAGATGACAACAAAATATAAGAGGGTAAAAACAGGCAACTATGAAAGTGGGAAAAAAGTGCTTATATATATATATATATATATATATATATTATATATATATATATATATATATATATATATATATATTTTTTTTTTTATTTATATATATTTATTATATATATATATATATATATATATATAATATATATATTATATATATATATATATATATATTTATATATATATTTATATATAGTTTACAAATGTAAATTACTTAATATGAAACAAAAAAGAGTAAAAAAATTTTAGGCGCTAAGCTGCTCACAAAAATATTTACGATATATAGATATTTAAAATTAAGATAATTAAAAGGGCAGATGTGACCATTTAATACTCCTCTAACCTGAAATAAGATTGACATATATAAATAGGCGAAAAACGGAATTGGAGGTGGTATAGTTGATGACTGGGGGGGGGGGGGGGTGTGATCCCCCAACCCCGGTTAAACATGTTTTAAGCCAGGCAACACTCCCGGAGGTCGGCTATAACACCAAGACAGTAATAAAAAATTATGAAGAGGAAAAATATTTTAGGTGAAATAGATAAGTTAAACCAGATAGTTTACTAATGTAGTCAACTAAAACATAATTACAAGATGAATAGAATGAAAAAAATCTTAATACTAAGTTACAGAAATAGAATAATACTAATTAACTAAATAATTATTCACTAACATATACACTATATATATACAAAATACTTAGCTCCCACCAAGCAAAGAGACATTATTTTAATTATCTTAATTTTAAATATCTATATTTATATATATATTTATATATATATATAAATATATATATATATATATATATATATATATATATATATATATATATATATATATATATATATTTATATATATATATATATATATATATATATATAAATATATATATTTATATATATATTTATATATATATATATATATAAATATACATATTTATATATATATATATAAATATATATATTTATATATATATATATATATATATATATATATATATATATATATATATATAAATTTTTTATTTCATCGGAGTTCATTTTGCGCATTAAAACTTTTCATTAATCCTAAATAAGCGTGAACTACACTATTTTACAATATAATGTCAACTAATACTTCTTACAAGATTTTTGTTACAAAATTATCTCACAGAAGGAATTACGAGATTATTTGCAACAAAACATTAAACACGTGTTAATAGCTTACCTTAAAATAATCCCATTGCAAATAGAAAAATAGTAAATTGGAAATACAGCTATAAGAGATTTCACTTTAACGCCATTAAAAGTCATATCGCGTGAATGTCTGGGCACTAATGTTCATGGTAAAGAAATTTAGGCGATTAACTGCAGTAGCTGATTTTTTTATTTAATTCCTTAAACTTGAAACAAACATATTAAATGCTAATGAAGTCTAGTACTAAAGTGTAAATGGAGATCTTCATTTGAGGTCATAAAAAAGGTCTTAAATGGCTTTACAATGATCATATATAATGATTTTTCCATTAAAAAAAGAAATTTTCTGCTTAGTATGCGGTAAGGAAACTGATAAATGTTGATACAATGCATTGCTATTAAAATATATTTACATTATCCTCGAATAAGAAGTGATTTATTCTAGAATAAAAAGGTGGCATTCAGATGAATCAGTCATTAATATTCTGACGCATATACGAAACTTTAAAAGGTAGAAATAATTAGTCAGCGAATTACTACTTAGTTAAATATTATTTTACACTTCTGAAAATTTAAAAGCTTCGCAGAATTTCTTTGAAGTTGAAACATTGGGAATCGATTTTGAAACCTTGGAATAAAAAGTTTACTGCCGAGCATGTTTTGAACTTTACATCTATAGTTATCTAAAACGAAATCAAATAAATGTCGACAAGATGTGATACCTGCTTATTCTCTACCACCGTGTTGCGAAAAATTTTGATACGAAATAAGTAGATAAATCACGGTGGAAATAAATAATGGTTTGGCAGTCTGCAAAAGAATCAAAAGTATAATAGGCATATTATTGATGCTTACAAGAACTCTCTTTAATATTTAATTTAAAAAGCAGCTTGTTGCTTCTTGCCCAATATCTGAACTAACACTTTTCAAAAAAAAAATTTCTTGCAGTTTTTGACTTTCCTTGACGTTATTAAATTGAAATAGGTTATTTCATTATCGCAAAAAAGAAAGGCTCATTTGAAAAAAAGAGCAGTTATTTGAAAAAATAATTATAATCCGGTAATGAGTATACTAATCAAGACCTTTTTAATTTCAAATTTTTAAACCTTTTAATTATTATTTAAACTAAATTACTAATCAGTAAAGATATATAAAGTTAAAATAAGATATCTTCTGCTTAGTATGTGGCAAAGAAACTAATAAATGCTAATACAATGTATTGCTATTAAAATATATTTACTTTATCGTCGTATAAAAAGTGATTTATTCTAGAATAAAAGTGGTATTCAAATAAATCAGTCATTAATATTCTAACACATATACGAAACTTTAAAAGGCAGAGATAATTAGTCAGTGAATTACTACTTAGTTAAATATTATTTTACACTTCTGAAAATTTAAAAGCTTTGAAGAATTTCTTTGAAGCTGAAACATTGAGAATCGATGTCGAAATCTTTGAGTAAAAAGCTTACTGCCGAGCAGGCTTTCAACTTTACAGCTAAAGTTATTTAAAACGAAATCAAATAAATGTCGACAAGATGTGATATCTGCTTATTCTCTACTTCCATGTTGCGAATAATTTTGATACGAATAATTGCGAATATTTGATACGAATAATTGCGAATAATTTGCGAATAATTGTAAATCACGGCGGATATAAATAATGGTAATGCAGTCTGCAAAAGCATCAAAATAATAATATGCATATTATTGATGCTTACAAGAACTCTCTTTAATATTCAGTTAAAAAAACAGCTTATTGCTAATTGCTCAACTCCTGATGTAACTCTTTTTTAGGAAAATTTTCTTGCAGATTTCGACTATCATTGATGTTATTAAATTGAAATACGTTATTTCATTATCGAAAAAGGAAGTCTCATTTGATAAAAGGGCATTTATTTGATAAAAAAGTCACCATCGGTCAATGGCTATAACAATCAAGAATTTTTTAATCTTAATTGTTTTAGCATTTAAATTATGATTTAAACTAAATTACTAATCAGTAAAGAAATATAGAGATAAAATAAGAAATTTTGCTTATTGTGCGGTAAAAAAACTAATAAATGTTGGCACAATGCACTGCTATTAGAATGAATTTACATTATCATCGAATGAGAAGTGATTTATTCTAGAATAAAAGTGGCATTCAGATGAATCAGTCATTAATATTCTAACGCATATACGAAAGTTTAAAAGACAGAAATAATTAGACAGTGAATTACTACGTAGTTAACTATTACTTTACACTTATGAAAATTTAAAAGCTTTTGAGAATGTCTTTGAAGTTGAAACGTTGATAATAGATGTCGAAATATTGGAGTGAAATGTTTACTGCAGAGCAGGCTTTCAAATTTACAGCTAAAGTTATCTAAAAGGAATTCAAATAAAAGTCGACAAGATGTGATATATATTTATTATCTACCTCCGTATTGAGAATAATTTTGATACGAAATAAGTAGATAAATCACGGTGGAAATAAATAATGATATGGCAGTCTGCAAAAGCATCAAAATTATAATACGCATGTTATTAATGCTTACAAGAACTCTCTTTAAAATTTACTTTAAAAAGCAGCTCATTGTATATTGCTCAACTTCTGATCTAACATTTTTCTACGAAAATATTTTCTTGCAGTTTTCGACTTTACTTGATGTAAATTGAAATACATTATTTCATTATCAAAAAAAGAAGTCTCATTTGATGAAAGGGCAGTTATTTAATAAAATAGTTATCATCGGGCAATGACTATAATAATCAAGATTTTTAAAAAAATTTTAAATCTTTTAATTACGATTTAAACTAAATTACTAATCAGTAAAGGTATATAAAGTTAAAATAAGAAATTTTCTGCTTAGTATGCGGAAAGGAAACTAATGAATGTTGATACAATGCATTGCTATTAAAATATACGTACATTATCTTTGAAAGAGAAGTGATTTCTTCTAGAATATAAATGACATTCAAGTGAATCAGTCATTAATATTCTAGCACATAACGAAACTTTAAATGGTAGAAAAAATTAGTCAGTGAATTACTACTTAGTTTAATATTATTTTACACTTCTGAAAATTTGAAAGCATTGAAGAATTTCTTTGAAGTTGAAATGCTGAGAATCAATGTCGAAATATTGGCGTAAAAAGTTTACTGCCCAGCTGGCTTTCAACTTTACAGCTATGGCTATCTAAAAGGAATTAAAATAAATGTCGACAAGATGTGATATCTACTTATTTTCTACCTCGGTGTTGATAAAAATTTTGATGCGAAAGTAGATAAATCACGGTGGTAATAAATAATGTTATTGAAGTCTGCAAAAGCATAAAAAGTACAATATGCTTACAAGAACTCAAATTAATATTATATTTTATCATGAGGTATGATCTGTTATATCTCGTATATGATATATTATATCTATTATATGATATATTATATCTCATATTTTATAATATAATGCTTACAAGAACTCTCTTTAAAATTTAATTAAAAAAACAGTTTATTGCTAATTACCCAACATCTGATCTCTTTTCTAGGCAAAATTTTCTTTCAGTTTTCGTCTTTCCTTGAGGTTATTAAATTGCAATACGTTATTTCATTATCGCAAAAAGGAATTCTCTTTTGATAAAAGGGCAATTTGATAAAATATTTATCATCGGGCAATGACTATATCAATCAAGAATTTTTTAATTTAATATTTTTAAACCATTTAATTATGATTTAAGCTAAATTACTTATCTATACAACTATACAATTACTGAAACAAAAGGTGCTAAGCCTAAATTGAGCAACATATTGTTTTAAATATCGAAAGAATAGTTATATAACATACTTCTGTTTAATAATTTGTACGTTGGCGCTGTACAAAGATATTGTTGTTTATTAGCAAGCATTTTTATAGGCTCATTAATTTACGCGTTCCGTAAGAGAGCCCTATAACAAAGTATTTTGGATATGTTAATATCATATACCTAATGAGGTAGATATTCTATGTTGCTAAGCTGTATTTATATATTTCATATCTCATACTGTTAAGCTTCTCCGATGAGAAAAAAAGGTAAGCCAGCCAAACTGTATCTTTCCCAGTCAATGCACTCCCGTGATGCTACGCTAATTGAAACAGCTACTATTGGTAAAGCTTCACACAGAAATCTCTTTTGATAAGCGGCCTTTATCTTGTATTCATAATCTCGCATGTTTCTGGTAAAGCGCATCAATTTTCATTGAACATATGATATTAAAAAGGGATCATAAATCATATCTACGAGTTCTACAGTTACTATGCAGGGGTAAAATGTTTATTATTCCGATTTCCTTTACATGTGCTATATTCAAAATATGCGGCAAAGAAACTGATAAATGTTGATACAATGCATTGTTGTTAAAATATATTTACATTATCATTGAATAAGAAGTGATTTATTCAGCGATAGAGTTTGTATATTAGTCTCTCTATATTTTGTATTATCGACATAGCATAAACAAAATTAGAGATTAAATTAGAGACTAAATATTTACGCATTTTTGTATATTAAGTTATTCAGTATATTAAGTTCTGTTGTAAATCTTATAAATTAAATAAATAAACTGAATAAGGAGCCTTAAAAAACGCGAAATTCATTGAGTTAATTACCATAATCATAAATCCTTCGCAGGCTTATTAATTAATTCGTTGCTGTTTTTGAAAAGATACACATCTTTCAGATATTTGGTATTATAAATTGAGCGTCAAACACATCATACTGCGGAATCACGTAAAGACACTAAATTTAATGGCAATTGAGATCATCAAAATCTGGTCTATTCAGGAAAATAAGAGGAAAAGCAATTTAACATTTAATGGTTTCTTGATTGCCCCATTTTGTTTTACAAACAAGTTCGGAATGCTGCCCTGTTTTTTTTTTTAAATCCTTATTCCAAGGAAAAAACTCAGAATATGTTCAAGGATTTAATTAATGTTTAGTTTGTATGGCACTGGTGGTTTAATTGTTTAGATTTGTGTAATGCAGAGTCGGTCATAGTCATTTGTTATCAATTGTTACTCGGTTAAAACAGTAACAAATTGAACATAAAAAACATAATTGATGGAATACGTGCGTTGTATTAAAAAAATAAAAAGTTAGTATAAACAAATTTCATATAAGAGAATAGCCTGTTAAACAAAAGTGCACTGCATATGTAAATCAATAGATGTAGTTAATATGGGTTTGGTAAAGGGAAAGTCATCAAAAAAACTTTTAAAAAAATATTTCTATTACAAACACTGTGACAAACTCTTTTTAAAGTGTAACTCGAGTGCTGAATAGACCTTACACTGCAAATATCAACATTCCTAGCAAAATTTATGAGTTTGACGTTACATAATAGAGACTTACAATAGAAAAAATATTAAGACATCATATGATAAAATAGTGTATCAAATCATAATTATAATACATTCTTATGTGCATTATAGTCGTTATAGTTAAGTCTTTAGTTTACAAAAGTTATTTTTAATTCACTATAATGAATTGCATTAGAAAGAGCAAAAAAACTTGAAAGATTAGCAAATATGATCACTCGATAGGAAATACTTATTGGCTATTCATGTTGTAATTAACAAAATGTACACACTTTGAAAATTCTATAAACACACAAATTCAAAAATATCATATTATAACAAAGTTGTACTTTTTAAAAATCCGTAAAAATTAGAATATATTTTTCATGGTTCTAACTTTTAGAGAAGTGGAAAAATAAACGTAAAAAACTTTTCTGACAACTCTTTAGTCAATAAGGAAAAAAACCTGATAATTTAGTTCTCTCTTACACCAACTTAGCTTTTCCGACGGTCCGGTTTTGCAAATTATTTAACCTGTGGTTTCCAGCCGTATAGGATCAAAATGTGCCTATACGGCTCTGAGACTAGAATAAAATCCTTTTAGTGTTTTGGACTTTGTAAGACTTTTTCTTCATTGTAAACCCCACCGAGAATTTGTTGGGGAGAACTCGCGAATTTACTGGTCAAAGAGGGGGGGGGGGGGCAGAGTGTCATGGTAGCCTAGCACGTCGGCTTTCGGTACTGAGGGTGCTCAGATCGAATCCCGACAAGCACCATTAAATACATTTGTGTCTAGGCCAGATATGGGCACATTAAATCCGTTGAACTGAAAGCCCTTGTTTAAGGTCGGTTGGTGGAGAAGGTACGATCTCCCCAGATGTCGTACCTGGGGGTTACCGGACAAAATTGTGGTAGCCCCTAGACAAGTCGGTCTCTGATCCTTGTGGTGCTATTATAAACTGGAGCCGCACTACTCAGCCCAATGCCTATGTGGACCTGGTCTGAATCTTCCGGCCTGGGGGCATTAGGAACAGCAACAACAACTGGTCAGGGAATTAAACTATTTTTTTCCTTAATCCATCCAAAAGTAAACTTTAAAAAACCAAAACTTGCAGAACAGGAAATTAACAACCCATTAATCTACCCTTATCCGTAATATATAGTATATATATATATATATATATATATATATATATATATATATTTTTTTTTTTTTTTTGGGGGGGGGGGTAAACTTCAGAAGTTCCTTTTTCGTACATAATACACAGCTTGCCTAGATCTCTGCGGCTCTTCAAGACCCTACTTTAACAGTGGAGACAAATTTACATGGAAGTTTTACATTCCTTTATGAAGTAATTCTTCTTTAAGGCCTAGTTAATAGCTCTGTAAAGTTTGAAGGAATGGCTATCAGAAGTATGAAAGAAATCTATTACACGGAAAATGTTTTAAGTTTGCTTCAATGTCTTGTGGAGCCAAGTTGATACTTTAGAATTCTAAACAGACTAAATTTATAACATTGAAAGTTTTGTATATAACGTAACCTACTTTAATTTCGGAAGAAATAAAAAATCTAATTATCTCAGATAGCGAGACAAGATTCATAGTCAAATTATTTTTAAGAAACTAGTATTTTTTTTAACAAAGCTTTTACTATAAGCTTTGAAACCAGTTTATTTTATTTAAATATTTTTAAAAGGGTAAAATTCTGTGCGATTAAAAATCACAAAGAGAGAGTTTAAAATGTTTCCCTTTAGCCAGCCAGTGATGTAACACAATCATTATCTCAGTTTCCTCTGATAAGGCTTCTTTAGGTTAAATTCTATATTATTCGGGTTTTTTTTTAGGGGGGAGGGGGTCTCCTGGAATATTAGTAAATAACAACTATTTTAAGTTGTTTATACTTTTTTCTAGGTTGACCATTATTGAAGAAACATACCACATATTTTGAGATCAATAACACTTCTTAAGGGTTTTGAAGAAATGCCTCGTTTTTCCGTAAGATACTAAGCCCTGATACGGTGTCCAGTTTTTACACATAATAATCTGCAATGAAAGTTTAATGTCATTGCACGCTTACAGTGAATCAATACGAGGCTACAGTGTGTAATTTATTTAAACAGAGTTCTTTATAGATCTAAATATTGGAATTACAAACCTAAAAATTGTAAAGAAATGAATGGGAATTTACTACAGATACGTGGCTACTTAAAGGTTACAGAAATCGGTCATCTTTGCTCATACAGAAACTAAAATGACTGATATATTTTTTCTAGTATGTATATAATGTAAAAAAAATGTTTTAATATTATTTTTCTCCCTAGCTAGAAGTTCGGAGATCGCATGGACCTGAGAGTGTGGCAATGGCGAAGTCCATGGGAAAAGCGAACCTACCTATTCTGTTCCCTTCTCTACCTCTGCCTGTTTCTTCGGCAACATGTGACAGCTGCCGAAACAGGATATAGTCAGGTATAGTACCACTTTTTATCATTAATTCTTTTATGCTTTTTGAATAAAACTGTTTACGAAAATCTTCAGCAACAAAGATTTTTCAGTCTGATATACCATTACTTGAATTAAAATCTCCTATTAATGGCCTTTGTTGAATATGTTTCTACATGTCTCTTAACGCTTTTGATATTAGAAAATTACTATTTTGTTCTCTTGTGTTCAAGTCAATTGATTCTTGACCAATCAACTATTTTTCTAAATCATTGGTACCCCATTTGCTCATGTAAAGCAAATTACAGTTTCTTCATTACATCTTGAATCTTAGAATTGCTATCACGTAATTTTTTATAACATTTTGCCATCTGAGCACAAAATTATTCTACTGGGCTTGGAATCCTTTTTGTTTTTTTCCTAAAGATAACCGGACTTTCCCCTCACTAAAAAGACACACGGCAGTAAAAAAGAGCCCATTGTTCATGTCTACTATTCCCCAGGAAAGCATTTTTATCTAAGTATACGTAAAAGAAGATAAAATTACAACCTGAAAGTTGTCTTCAGTTATTTAGAAATAAAGAATTTCAAGTTTTCCGGTCTAATTTTTAAGTGTAGATGGATGAAAATAAGACATACTCATCACGCCAGAAGATCTTAGTTAGAAAAACATCTATTTTGAGATAAATATGCTTCATTATACGAATCTGTGTCAAGGAACCAATATATTTCTGTTTGTAAAAGTGATTAGTGCAAAACCCAACTCCAGGGTGAAATCTATAATTTGCTTAGATATGACCGGCACAGGTTTGTACTAAAAACTTTATTTAAAAGATAACACATGTTAAAAACAATTACAAACACTTTTGTAACTGATTCCAGTCATTTACTTAAATAAATAAAGCAACATTCTTATACGTTCAACCTTCAGATACATTCCTAGGATGCTTTACTATTCAATAAATAATCTAAAATTAGAGGTAATCATTATCGTAAGTATGTATTACCCCAGCTGCACTCTTCAATCGCTGAACTAACATAAAAACGCAAAGGCTAAGAACTCAAAAACTTAGATTAAGATACGAGGGGTTGCTATAGTAAGAACAAATTCTCTTCCCGTCTTTTATACTTTAGCTAGCGAATAACATATCTTATTTGAACTCTTGATCTCTGGCTTTCTTCAAATAGTCAGGTATGCCATCCTGACAGAATGACGTCAAACTAAAGGAATCTAGTAAGAAAACAATAAAGAAAATTTGTATGACAGCTAAAAATAAATAAATAAATAAAGCCTAGACCATAGAAATGTTTATTAAAATATCTCAGATATTAACCATGTCAGTTTTTTTATACGTTAGAATAAAACTATCTTTTACGACATTGGTTGGTTTCTTAATTTGATTTTAACCTGCAAGCTTCTATGGCTTGGAAATATAAGAAATCAACATTTTTCTATTATCTCTAGTGTGAAAAGTTCTGTTTAATATAGGAAATCAAAAATATATCATTCATTAATTCCAGGGCTATCACCTCGGTTTCTTATCACCTCAGTTTTACAATTTCTTAAAATTATTATGAAACTCATGAAATTTCTTTATATCTTTGTATAGTTTATATGAACTTAGCATGTAAATTAATCACACACGTATTTAAACAAAATTGTTCTATTCAGTATGAACACTATTTACAAATACAAAGTCCTTGCTACAAAAGTATTTTACAATTTTTCAGAATTTTTTTGCCACAGGACTAAGTATTCTTTTATTGAACATTCCTTATGCGAAAATATGTTAAAATTTTATACGACATACTTATGAGATTTTTATCAACTAAAGTAACGAATACATATTAAAGTATTTCGTTTCGTATAGAAACAAAATAACGTTTCAGACAATATGAAATAAAACAATTGTATCTGATCTTTCTTAAAAATCAAAGAAATATTTAAAATAAATTTTTCAAGAAATATGTTTTATTTTTAAATAAATAAAACAAATTTGCATTTTGAAAAACAAAATTCAGAAGGGTTATTTACGTTTCGTTTAGAAAGTTTACTGCAACTAATGCTTAGGATTTAGAATTTTTTAATATAACGTTTGTTCCAGATAGTACTACACCCATTGACATATCAATGCTTGAACAAACATTCTCATATATCTTCAGTGGCATTTAATAACTTATAAATGGAAATTCTTATCAGATTGAAATTAGTTCATGAAATTGCACAATATTTTTCTCATTCTGTTATTAAGGTAATTTTAATTAATTTTGTTTAAATCAAAGTATTACGTGTTTTCATGAAAACTTTGAATTAAAAATTATTCTGATTTTGAGCATGAATTATACTTTAAGTCATTGTGAAATTTTGGAAATCCCTGGAAATGAACTTGTGGACACTGCAGCAAAAAAATTTGAATACTATTTTATATCAGCATGTGCCCTTTTCTAACTTTAAACATAGTGTCAAGAATTTAATTTTGCACAAATGACACTCCTCGAAGGATTCACTTATAAATTAAAAACATCCTCACATAAAGCGCACTATCTCTGCCTGGCCTTCATTATAGCCTAGAAAATATGACGTCATAATCACGCGTCTGAGAATTAGATCATTCTAGAGTCGCTCACAGACATTTGCTGGTGGGAGAATACCGGAGAGTTTGTTATGATTGCAATTGCGAATTCACCGTCAGGCACATTTTAACGGACTGTGTAGGCCTTACTAGTTTTTATATGAATATTTTAGCTCTACTTCAATTACTTTGAACGATCCTCTAGGTGAAATAACTCATCATGCTCTTTTCCGTTTTTTTTTTAATGTACAGGCTTATTCTTTGATATAATATCTGTTTTACTTTCGTTAATATTTTATTCTAGCATCTGACTGTTACCTGAATGGGTTTGAATTTTTACTATCACTGCTTTTATCAGCTTCTGTCATGTTCGTTAATCACTTTTGTATACCACTGATTTTATGATACTTATATTTTAGTATTTTATCACTTTTTTATATTGCTTCTTTCATAGTTTTTCTTGACGTATTTTATCAGCTTTTATATATGATTGTTTTATCGTCGTCTATGTACCTCTGTTTGTATTACCTTCTTTGTTCGTGTTATCTTTTATACCGTTGTTGTTTGTTACATGTACCTATCAATTTATATGTATATATTGTTTCTGCTCTAGTCGTGCCTTTGGCGCAGCCTGTGCATTCTGGATATTTTGATGAAGAAAAACCATCTAACCAACTAACCTTTTGAAATTTGCCGCCCACCCTTTTTGTAGTGGTTAGAATTCTGGACTTGGGTTCATATCCCGAATAAGGTTGTTTTAGTGTCGTCCCCCTCATAGGGAGCAATTCTGGCTCACCTACATTTTGTTCCTATAATAAAGTAGTCAGCAAATCGCGATGAATAACAAAAGCCGAAAGTCAAACGACAAAGTGTTTCCGCACTGAGAAGAAAAACCTTTTGAAATTGTATTCACTTACGCTTTTACATGAAATTTTTTAATGGTATAACCATAACTTTTTCATAAAATTCTTGCTCACTAGTTCCGACTCAGAGATTTATGGCATATATTCTGTCAAAGTAATGCATTCACTTTGTTTATTGAGTATCTGTTCTGATGTTGCCTTGTGTTTGGCGCAGCTTATTCTTTCTGGATATTGCGCACTAAATTTCCCCCAACCAACCAACCAACCACTTTGTTTATTAGTATAATTTTTATATTTATTTATTTAGTTAGTTTCTATTTTTTATTTTACATGCCTTTTTTATTTCTATACATATTTAACAGTCTAGGTACATTATATTTGCCTCTTATTGAATGTGACTAGTTTTCGAAATTTAGTTCTAACTCCAGGAAGGAAAGTTACCGTTATTCTTGGGAATTAAGCCTTTAATTTTTGTGATAATTTCCTCTGTTCTAAATTTTTTCTAGTATCTTATTTGTTTGTGTTGTTAATCTGTTTATTTTGTCTTTCGACAGGAATCAAAAAATGATGTCTCAGATTCCACCAAGTTAGACTCTATAAGTAGTTACCTCCCCTATGAAGACTCAGATTACAAGCGAGCGAGTGCTTTTTTTCCCCTTCGTGGAAAGAAACCTTCTGATGACACGTTAGGAGGTCATCAGTTATATATACCCGATCTGGAAGACTCGGAAGAGAAAAGGAGTCAATTTTTCCCTCTCAGAGGGAAAAAAGTTCCCGATGACTTGAAAAGGGCCAGCTATTTTATGCCTATGAGAGGCAGGAAGGACGACGGTTGGATAGACGAGGATTATGACATCACAGATGAAAGTCCAAACAAAAGAGCGTCCTCTTTCATGCCCATGAGGGGCAAAAAGAAATATGCAGCCATTTCGGACTTCTTGACGAAGGCTGGTACGTATTCCAATGATGTAAGTGAAGTACTAAATCCTTCCAATAGTGATAGTTATCAAACGTCTGACAAAAGAATGCATTCGTTTGTGCCTGTGAGAGGGAAAAGATCTTTCAAAGAACCAGAGAGTCCAAATTTTCAGGTGTCTCCAAAAAACGACTCGCATGATGATGTGGTTTCAAACCATTCCGCAATGAAAAGGTCGGTATCTTTCATGCCTATGAGAGGAAGAAGAGAGTTTGATAGCTTGGATGCCCAAGTACCTGGGGGAATTGCGACTAGTTTACTGGAAAAGAAAATGCAGTCATTTATGCCTATGAGAGGGCGGAAAGATGATGACGAGCTTCAAAATGTTGATAAAAAGGCGACTTTTATGCCCATGAGAGGAAGAAGATACAATGATTATCAGAATTTAGAAAATTATCAGGCTGAACCAGAGTCCAAAAGGGCTCAGTCATTTATGCCAATGAGAGGACGTAGAACACATTTACGTGACATTGTATATGAATCCTCTAATACACCAGAATTGGAATCTAGACTTATTGAAGACAAAAGAGCCTCTTCTTTCATGCCGATGAGAGGTCGTAGATATTCTTCAGCTGCAGAAATCGCTCCTGAATCCAGTAAAAGAGCCTCTGCATTTACTCTTATGCGTGGACGTAGATCTACAGACTACTTAGAGAACGAAGATGTTTCTCAGGATCCATTAAACGCCGAAAAGAGAGTAGCTTTTATGCCTATGCGCGGCCGCAGATTGGTAGACGATGATTTTGAAGTGGAGCCCTGGCCAGCAGATCAACTTATGCCCCTTTTAGATAAAAAATCGTCAGCTTTTATGCCAATGAGAGGACGCAGATTTGAATATAGAAATATTACCGTAGATCCCTGGCAGCCAGATCAGCTAATGTCGCTTTTCAACAAGCGATCGTCAGCTTTTATGCCAATGCGTGGCCGTAGATATGACTATCGAAACATCACCGTTGATCCTTGGCAAGCGGATCAACTTATGTCCCTTTTTAACAAGAAATCATCAGCTTTCATGCCCATGAGAGGAAGACGCACCAGTTGGGTTGACACCAACCAGGATTCCAATGATTCCGATTTCAGCGAGAACTGGGATAAACGGAGTTCGAGTTTCATGCCTATGAGGGGACGTAGGCTTGACATCGGGGGAACGAACTTCTATAACCCGTACCCTTATCTAATGGCTGGAATGGGATCTTCTTTCATGTCGAAACCCTACAGCGACCAAGCTGTATCGTTTCATTCAGTCGGCAGTGCAAACGAAAGGAGAAAGAAGCTCAGAATCAATTGGGATGCTGTCAAAAGAGCCTTCCATGCAACTCGTGGTAAAAGGTTTCACGATGATGATTTTGTCCATTCGCTGAAGGACAGTTACTCTTCGGGGCCACTCTCAGCTGATGATATGTTGACTGATTCGGTGGATGACTCAAAGGAGCACACACGGACGAAAAGAAGCATTATTCGGCAAAGAGTAGCTATACAGCCGAGCAGGCAATATATAGGTACCGTCTCATTGAAGAGATAATATTGTTTTAGTTCCCGATTATTAATTTTCTGTTTCAATGAAGAGAGGTTTTGACGAGATATTGGGTTTATTTTCACATTTTATGTATATATATTTTCTATTTTCCTGCCTGATCAAATGTTCTTCCATTTTTAACACATTTTTCACATTTCTTTCTATAGGTTTACTTTTTTTGTTTATCAAAGTGCTATCGCATGCTGTTGATTTTAATATGAATATAAGCTTATTTTTACCTAATCTGAGTTTTTTCTTTTATATCCACTTTCATTAAAGATATAAAACAATTTAAATATATAAAGCTTTTGTGGTTTATGTGATTGTGTCAGTTATGGATCCCTTAAATTATTCTTTGATATGTTACATTAACGTTTTTGTTTTGAGTTTTATAAAATCGTCTACTCTTCTAATTATTTTGTTTGGATTCCTATATATTACCTATGACCTCAATTTATATTAATGGTTGTTTTATTAATTTTTATATTTATGTACGCAAAATTTGATACCTTAGCATGCATATGAAAATAATCTCAATATTTTTTAATTTCAATCTAGTATATTTTTGCATTTCAGGAAGTTCATAATGCTTATAATTGTATATAATATTATTTCTACTTAAACCAGCATGAATTTCATAAGAGAAAAATGTTTATTTAACTAAATTTCATTATATTTTACTATAAATAACGGTTTATATAATATTTAGCATTATTTAATTACTGAGAAACTAAAATAACAAGAAGAATTTGTATATATAATCTAAGAAACATAGAAATTTAAAACTTTCGAAGTTTTTAGCGATATTTAGTCTTGACGTACAAGAAAAATTTAATTTAAATAGATATAGTTGATCATCTGCTTCTGACAGGCAGTCCAAAGGATTACTTATCAATTAAAAAACTGTCAGCATCTAAAATTGATAAAGCCAAAGGCGTTTTTAAAGTCATGTTGTTTATAAGAACGTTTAATCCACAAATTTTATACTTTGTTAAAACTGACCATTCTATACTGTTGATACCCATAAAGCTTGTTCTTAATACTCTTTTACTTTGGATTAATATAACTAATTTTATTGTGAAATTATGAATTTATTTTTAATTTTTATGAAGCTTACAAAGTGGGATGAGAAAGCTTAAATCTGTTTAGAAGGAAATTGTGGAAGTTTGGTAACGGATTTCAATCAGTTAATAATTCTAAAGTACTGTTAAAAATGTTGATATTTCATATCAGACTGCGTAAATGGCTTTTATAAATGGGGGAATTTATATGCGGTTGCCGTGAAATTCAAAGTATCACCATCTACAGCAGGGGAAATAATTAAAGCAGCCCCAATAGTTTTGAGAAAACGTAGTTCAACTGTAAGATTGGAAAACTATTCAGTATAATTATGTATTACAATTACGAATACATACTCATAACAGAAAGTAAATAAATGATTTTATTTCAATTATTAACACTAGAAAGACGGCTGCCGTCATTTTGAATGTTTCGGACATACTATTGAGCGCTATGTCTGTATTTTTGTCCTCAGGCTTCTGAAATTTTATGACTTTTCTAATTTTACTCGAAATATGAGCACACATTTTACAAAATTATATTCGATAGTATAGAGGGGGAGAAAATGTGTTGTATACCTACTGAGACTGAAAGCCGTCAATTTGACGGCAATATAGAAAAAAGGCAGAAATCTTTAAAATAATACCGGAAAAATGTTAGTTACTTTTCGTCTCTTTCCTCTTTTGTTCTGTTATTTAAACAGAGCTATTGGGTCTTCGGAAATATTGTTGTTAAAAAATAAGGACTGCACAAACCATGCATATATTTTTACAGATAATCCATATCAGGTTGTCAGCTCGGCATAAAAATATATCTAAACATTTACTAATTTATTATATATTAGTATGAAATAGTTTAAAATTGAAAGTTTTTAATTATTTTAAAAAATTCAATATTTTAAATTCCTTATTTTATTTTTAACCTTCAAAATTACGGCGTCCAGTCGTTTTAGTGAAAATGTATTCCCTTCTTTCTAGTGTTAATGACTATCAATAAACATTTTTAACAAAGTCAGCACCGCTGTATGGTATTGATAGGTCTTTCTGTTTATTTTAATTTGAACAATTACAAAGCACTGTCAACCAGATAACTGTCAATAAAAGTGCATTTTCCAGCCTTTTATGTTTAAAGTCCCCACTTTTACTTTCATAACTGCTCGACATCTTTTCGGACACAGAATCTATCAATTTATGAATATTTTAAGGGGTAATTTTACTATCCAAATATTTTATAATTATACTGCAGTTCAGGGACTTTTTTAAGGCCTTACTTATATACTCACCCATTACTCTCCAGGAGTTTTCGATCAGACACCCATCCATGTTATTTGCTGGCCAAGGTTTATTAATATTTAAGCAATAAATCCTTAAAGCTGCTGTGTACTAATCCTACTGGATTCACTCTCCACAGTGTTAACCAATGGAGAAAATTTGTCTACTATTTACATCTTCAAAATTGTTGATAATCAAATAAAAATGGTTTTCAGATAGCTTGAACTTTTCTGCCCCTTGCAACAGGATTTAATTTAGAAATTTCGTCCTCCAAAGGAATTTATGAGTGTTTCAAACACACTGTACCAGATTTTTCCCCCGAATAATTTTAATTTTAAACTACTATTCGCATTTTTTGAACCAAAAGTGTCCCAAGTTGTAAAATATCTTTCTCTATTACCAAGTAAAATTTATTTTAAATCCTTAAATCCAAGTCGGCAATACTTGGACCCATTTTTTTCCCTAGGTTAATATTGAGGTGAGCGAATCCAATAGGGTTAATACATAACAGCCTTAACCCGTGAAGAACAGTGGAGAAATTTTTTGAGATACAAATTTCTCCATTATTATCCAATGTTCTCCAATGTCTCCATTGTTCTCCGTTGTTCTACAATGTGTACTTGGACACATTTTTTTCATAAGTTAAATTTTAGGTGAGCGAATCAAATAGGGTTACTGCACAGCAACCTCAACTTGTGAAGAACAATGGAGAAATTTTTAAAGATAAAAGAGGAAACTTACCACTTTAGTTTAATGGGGAATAATCTTCTTAATGGATACCGAAGTACCTAATGAAAAAGCGCAAATATCTTCCATGGCGTACCACAGAATATATTCATATTGAGTTGTACGTATCCGATCTTTACGATAAGGATGTGGAACCCATGGGGTTTGCTCCTGTGTCTCGTGGAGGGTTCTGAACCTCGCGGCTCGAGATCTAATGACACGTAATTGGGATTTTCTTTAAACACACACATGTAATAAGCAGGATGAAGTAAAATTACTTATTTATGACCACACTAGCACTTCATGTTACCTATCTTAATGGTTCCAATAATATCAAATTCCACAGGTTCGATGTCTTTCAAAAATATCACGATGTTGGTGAAAGAGTATCAGGAAGAGTGGCCAATTTGATATCTCACGAGCATCCTTCCACGCCCATTCCACTCAATACGAACTTGCAAACTTTTGCAGCCTGTGTACATATCCTTAAGATGATCACCATTTGCTCTTTGTATTTGCCACCAAATGAATCCATTGACCAAAACCTCTTCGCACAACTTTTAAATCAGCTTCCCAACCCTTTCACAATAGTTGGGGATTTTAAAGCCCATTAGCCCATTTTAGTGAAGTCAAAATACAAAAAGTATAGGACAGCGAATAGAAACCATTTTATCTGACTTTTCACTCTATTTTACAACAGTGACAATACTTATTTCCATCATCCAACGAAAACCTTTCACGTAGCCATATGTTCCTCTTCACTTCTACCATTTTATATACTCTACTTTATATACTCCCTTCTCCCAGTTTATAACTTCTGAGTTTCAAATAATTAGCACAATATTGATCATTTTCCCGTTTTTCTCTCTCTAATGACTCGTGACTTCTGTTTCTTCTCAACCCCGCTACATTTATTATCCTGCCGATTGGCTGACCTTTACCTCTCTGGCGATAAACCCCAGGCAACGTTAACAATGCCATCCAAAATATTATTAGTACAATTATTGATGCCTGTGACGTAGCCATTCCCAAATCCTCTTCTTTTAAACATAAAACCTAGAAACCGTAGCGCACAAATAAATGCCGGTACGGACAAAAAAAGCAACAAAAAGCCTGGGTTTTAATAAGGAGATACCCAACCACCAAAAATCTCGTGGCTTTTAAAGAGGCTAGAGCAGACGCTAGAAAAGAGCGCCGACAGAGCCAGAGGGGATCCTGGATGAAAGATGTCTAGTTTATCGTACAATGCTCTTTTTTAATGTTTATTGATAAAAGCTGAAAGAGAAATGGATCAATGTCCATACCACCTAATTTTATGTATAGTTAATGATGGCCGAACCATATCTGACACTTCAGAAATCGCAAACACAATCAAAACGACTCTTGCTTCTAATTCTTCGCCAACTTTTTGAAGGAACTCCTTCCTAAGCTACAGACAACAATCCGAGACCCGAATTCTAAACTTTAACACATGAACCATACATCCATACAATACTCCTTTTACAGAATCTGAACACATTTGTAGTCTTCGTAAAACGCAAATAACTTCTCCCGGCCCTGATTGAATAACTTACTCTGCGTTCAAGCATCTTTCGCGACGCTCACTCATAAATCATTTACAATAGAATATGGGAAGAACAGATCTTTCCTTCAGCTTGGCCTAGATCTATTGTAATTTCGTTTCCTAATCAGGGAGATGCGCTACTAATCCAAATAATTATCAGCCCATTGCCCTAACTAGTGGTCTATGTAAACTGCACAGCGCATGATATACTTTTGCGTGGTCTATGTCCTAGAAAATAGAAACCTCATTGATCCAGTTAAGAGTGGTTTCAGAAAAGGGAAATCAACCACAAACAACATTATCGCCTTGGAATCGGACATTAGGGGAGCTTTTTCTCTAATAAATATATTATTACCCATTTTTTTTTATATGAAGAAAGCCTATGATCGCACATGGCGTTACGGTATCTTCCGAGACCTCTTTGAATTTGTTTTTTGTGGAATTTTCCCAATCTGTATACAAAACTTTTAAGTACCCGACAGTACAAGGTTCGAATTGACAGAGTCTTATACAATATTTTTGGTCAAGAAGAATTTTTTCCTCAGGTGAGTATCCTAAGCATCATACTGTTTTCAATAAAAATGAACAATATTCTCAAACAGTCACCATCCCTCTTTCGGGGATGCCTCTATATTGAAGACTTACAGATCTGCTGTCAGGGAAATGACATGCACTTCATCGAGCGCCAACTTCAGATTGATATCAGACAATTCACTACACGGAGAGATAAAAATGGTTTTAATGTTTCATCAGACGAAGCCTCTTGTGTGCACTTCTGTCGTATACGTGGGTTCCACCCGGATCCCGATATTTTTATTGGGAAAATAAAGGATAAATGTTATGGATTCGGCGCGCTTTTTATGGGTCACGTTTGACCGGAAGTTGACATTTCTTCTATACGTTTCGCAGCTCAGGAAAAAAATGTGAGAAATCGCACAAAGTGTTAGCGAATACGTTCTGGGGTGTCAATCTCTCATCAGTTTTGTGCATTTGCCGACCGGTAAAATTCGTTATAGCTTGACTACGCCTGTGCGTCAAATGGCTCAGCCAACCAATCTGTTCTCTATATACTGGACTCGGTGCCCCACAGTGCACTTCGTATATGTTCTCGTGCCTTCCACACTTCGCCTATACACAGCCTCTGTGTGACTTGCCACGAATCATCTTTCATCATCCCATCATCAAATTTCAGTGAACTATTTTTTTTTTCGTATCTTATCTCATCCCTCACCTCCTTTGCACGACGTGTTGCTCGACAAACAGTACGATCGCGCCTACAAAACCCTCTGTCTTGTATCCCTTCTTTCGGGTTACGCGTGCATACTTTAATCGAAAAGATCTTCTTTTGAAGTTGTAAATGCCTTACGGGTTCGTTACTCCCCTTTCCACCTTGGAATGAAACTATATTTCTAGTATGAATCTATTTTACAATTTTACCAAACCTAATACCGAGTCTCTGATAAATAAACAGCTTTTTCCCTCGCACAGTAATAAGTTTTCTAACTTCATAGATATTTATACAGGTGGTTCTAAGACAGCACACCATGCCATGCTTTTGTTTGTACCTATAATACACAGCTTCTAACTTCCTTTGTCCTGCTCTGTTTTTAATGCTGAAATTTTAGCCATCATTCCTGCCCTTGATTTTATCTCACATCATAGCAATAAAAATTTTATCATTTAGTCAAACTCTTTAACTGTACTGAAGAGCATTCAATATGGTATCATCCGTAATAGCCTAGTTACCCCTATAGCTACCCGTTATTATAGATTAATATGTCGTGGTTAACGTGTTCTGTTTTGTTCGACCCCAGCTCATGTGGGTATCTCCGGAAATGATCTTGCGGATACATCAGCCAAAAATCCGAACTTTGTTTTAAATCCATCTGTCCCTTTCTCTGACCTAAAACACGTCATCAAGGATTTTATTTTAGACAAGTGACGCTTGAAATTGATTAAATTAAACTAAATTAAGTTAACAATCAATAACAAGCTGTCAACAGAGTTGCCACGGAAGTGGAAAGAAACAAACAGATTGAATTTTGAAACGTTTAGAAAAGGATAAATTAAACTGGATTAAATTAAATAGTATAGATAGAAATTAATTAGAAGAGAGACCTTTCTGTCAATGGTCGTTGCCACAAAAAGAATAAAATATTAAAACCTAAAGTGCTATTGATAAACCAGAAATGAAGCTAACCGTCTATTGCATTGCTGTGATTGGATGCCTTAATTCCGGTCGTTGGCGAGGAGTGAATTGCTGACGCGGCGACCGGACATTAGAATATAACACCTTCCGTATAAGCTAACCGCTGTGGACTGCATAACTTTTGACACCGGTAACAAAGTTACCGATATAGAACTAGCCGTCTCTGTTTCGACTACATTGTACCCCAGGAAACTGAACGTCATCGTTACGAATTGGGCATACGAGGGTTACCCACGGACATTTGCTGGAGGAAGAAGAGCCCCAATACGTTACCATTGTATTTGCACTCTCACTGTTCGTCATATTTTAACAGATTGTGAAGTTCTCAACAATTTTTACCTGAAACGCTTTGGATCCACTTCTCAGAATAAAAAGGATCTTTTTGGTGAATCACCTCACTCTGCTATCTTTCTGTTTTTAAAATGCACTGGTTTCATTTCTTGTTTAATCCATTCCTTTTTACATATGTTTCTTTAGTTATCGATTTTTTGACTGCAATCTGAATGGTGTTTCCCCAAAGGATTTTGCTTTTAAACTTCCCTTCTTTTAGTACCGACACACTTGACATTTTACATCATCTATCTATCAGTGTTTTTTATGTGTTAGTGGTTTTTATCACTTTTATACATAATTGGATTTACCACTTTTATATTTCACTGTTTTCATACCGTTGGCACGTTTTTAGCTACCATGATCTGCTATTGTCTTGTGTTTGATGCAGCTTTTCCTTTCTCGACCTTGCGAAGGTAAAAACCACCCAATCAACCAACCTTTAACCGGCATGGGAAGTATTCAATTGAAGAAATCTATTATTAAGCTTAGTGGTTTGTAATACTGTTGCTGAAAATCGATTGCTACCCCGACGTGAGGAAAAATTGAGAGCTCAATGTCATCAACAGTAACAAATAGTTGTTATCGCTAAATACGGGTCAAATTTTCTGCGTGAAAAGCCCAACTTAGTAAAAGCTAACGTTTTCTTCAAATGGGACAAAACGACACTTTCATGGTTAGCCCTTCACTAGAGCAACGCTTTATGGTGTCCACCGTTATATTGGTCCGTGACAACCAGCTTACGCACTTTCAGAAATACAATTCAATTCTAGTATCGTTTTCTAGTCCGACTCCTTGTTTTCTTGTGGTTAGACCTCACTGGAAACTGAGTTCGTGATAACATTAAAAGGAAATCATAACAATTAATCTTTAAATGTTACTAAGCCCTAACATTTTTGATTGAGTCCCTATGGAATGTGTAAAGAATTCAGTAAGTACTCATGGTACCAAGGCCCGCGACAGATAAAAGGTTGGACAAAAAGTTGCTTGTAGGGTGACAGCGTATTCCAATGCAGATTTCCGAAATCTTATCAAAAGCATGTAGCTGAAGCTCTATGCATGTGTTCCTACGAAATGCATCCGAGTGTATATATATATACTAGGTGAGTGGCAACCCGATGTGTTGCATTTTCGAAATGGGTTTTAAAATGAAATGGGTTTATTTCTTAAAGATTGAAAACTGTTTAATCACTTTTAAAAATACATTAGAATTTTTAAAAAACAAAATAATGATTTAAAATTCCCTTTCTCAAATTTTGATTTTTGGCTTTTGAAATAATTCTTTCAAATTTCCGTTTTCAAATTTTGCTTTTTAAACAAAGAAAGAAGCTCATTCAATAGGGCAGTGTCTCGCAGCATGTCACATCTCAACTCTTGCAGATTTTACTTCTTGTTTGGCGAGGAGTGGCAAAACATTGCATAATTTAACATGGCGTTCAATGAACATTCTTATAGCTTGTTGAATAAAATGCTCTCAGATTACGCAAAGTCTTTAGATACGGTATCTAAACAAAGGTATATCACTAAATTAAACATCCAGGTACAGGCCGGAAAGGTTTATTCAGTATGTGACCCGTATTTATTGACAGAGGAAGACTGGAGTTACGGTACAAGACGCTGACCTGAAGTAACTTATCCTGATATCTATACATATCTGAACATAATAATAATCATTCTCAACGAAAGAATGATTATATTCTCTTAAACCTTGCGAAATGTTAAAAAAAAAGTGTTAAAATACCTGTTATATACAACTAATATGAGGAATTTTATAAATAAACTTAAATTATTTAACTCAAAATGAAGGTATCGTCCAAAAACACATGCAAACGCATATGAACGGCTTCTGTTTTCTGCCACCCGATAATCACGTGATCTATAGTAGAAGAAAACTGACGTAGCCAGTGACGTTGCGACGTTTCGCCTTATTAGAAAAACATTCTAAAGGTTTTAACTTCTCCTTTCCTGAAACTAAAATTATTTCTGGTGCTTTAAAATTATTTCTGGATTTCAATTATTAATTGACTCGTTCTCAACTAATACTTTTTCATTTTGGCAACATAGCCGAATGTAAATAGAAAATCTCATGGGCGAAAAAGTGCTTAAAAAAATAGAAAGATAGTTCTCAGGAATTCAAAATTGGTGGCGGAAGAATCCTCATCAGTTGCTCATTAATTAGAAACAAATTTCACGAACTTGCTGGAATTATTAGTGAGTAAAATAATAAGTCGAAAAATTACGAATTCCCCATTCAGTTATATTAAGATACTATGGCGATCAGTGCGGAAAATTTCAAATGAGAGTTTTCTAAGTACTCTTTTTTAGAATGATAACATTTATTTTATTAATTGCATTTGGTATATTTTGGAAGCTGAACATCTAGCAAATGCCGATAAATCGCAAAATTGACATTAATAGGTGCAGAAAACCGAAATATTTGTCCATCAAAATTGTCGATTTCGGAAATTCGGAAAACTGCTTTGGGGAAAAAGCTTCGTTTGAAATGAAAAACATTGTTAACTTTATAAAAATGTGTATATCCTTAAAGATGAAGAGTTGTAAAAGACATGCAAATAAAAGATTTGTCGATTGGTGGGCGAAAAAGTTCAATTTTGCATGCATGAAAATAGTGGAAATTTGCGAAACGGAAAGGAGCTGACCCACCCGGAATGTCATCTGTTTCTGCTGTCCGCTTCTTTTGAGTTCGGCGGTTTTAATTTTATAATTAAAAAAGTTTAAAGTTTTGAAAGTTGAGGATGGCACCAGAGCACGTGTCTCGTCCGTCCGCGTCCATCGGTACCAGTCGCGATATCCTGCTATGCTCGGTTCGCGAGATTAGCCCGTCCCCGTGTCTGCTGACTGACACACTAACATTTGTTTACCTCCAGCTGTTATTATATAGTAGATATATATATATATATATATATATATATATATGTAAAAGTTGTGTGTGTATACATACTTATATGTATGTTTTCATATACATATATTAATTTATATATATATATATATATATATATATATATATATATATATATATATATATATATATACATACATACATATATATATATATATATATATATACATATATATACATATACATATATATATATATATATATATATATATATATATATATATATATATATATATATATATATATATACAGGGTGATTTTTTTAACTGCCACTACTCAGAGCCATCTGTAGCGCGATCTATCAGCCGGAATTCCACCAAAATTGATAGAGGGACTAAGAATGACATGGGAAAAAGTTTCCGTGAAAAAAAAAGTTAGTACCAAAAGTTGCCAATAGGGGAAGATATGGCGCTGTTGTTGTTGGCGCACCCGAGAATTTGCATATAAGGCAAGTAAAATATCAAAATGAAAATTCATGACTACATAGTCGACAGCAGCGCCAGTATTTTGGGTTATAATGATCGGTGCGGAATCTGTTGCGCCTTCGCTTTACAGAAGAAAGGATCATCAGTCACTTTTTTCCACTGGCATGGTCACCTCGTTTCCCGGATCTAACCCATGTGACATCTTTCTGCGGGGTTATTTAAAGTCTAATGTGTATCTTGGTGGAGTCTCGAACTTGGCGGCCCTGAAGGACAACATATCCCGGACTTCGAGGAACGTTCCTGGTGACATGTTGCACTTGGCGTTGAGAACGTAGTGTTCAGGATGTGATGTGTCGTTCACCAGGACTGTGGTCACAGGAGAGAGAAGGGAATTTGCTGCATAAAGTGGTGTTGCAGTGAAATTTCTTTGTTATTCATTTGTCTGCTTACTACTTTTTCGGTATTCTTTCCTTATCTTTACCGCTCGAAATACTGGCGCTGCTGTCGACTACATAATCGTGAATTTGTATTTTGATGTTTTACTTCCCTTTTACCTGTATGCAAATTCTCGGGTGCGCTGACAACAAAAGCGCCATATTTTCCTCTATTGGCGACTTTTGGAACTTTTATTTTACTTTTTTGGCGACTTTTTTTTCATGAAAACTCTTTCCCATGTCGTCTCTAGTCCCTCTATCAATTTTGGTGAAATTCCGGCTGATAGATCGCGCTGCAGATGTCTCTAAGTAGTGTCAGTTTCAAAAAAAATCACCCTGTATACATATATATATATATATATATATATATATATATATATATATTGATTGGGGGGGATATGTGAGGGTGTTTATATTTGATATGAAATTAGAATCTGAAGAAAAGGAGAAATTGTGGTAGAGAGAGAGGCCAAAATAAAATGTAGACTTATGTACAGGATCAAGCCCAATGGGTCGTTAAACAATTTTTTTTGTTTTTAATTAATTTTTCTTATTAATGATTTTTATCTTCCTTGTTCTGACGTCTTATTTAGAAGCAAACATTTTTCAATGCATAATCCATTTGACTATAAATAATGGTGTCTCATTTATTGTATTTACGTGAATTTCCCCAAAGAATTTACTTCCACATGGGAGCTCAAAGCTTTAATGATTTCGCTACAGGCAGTCATGTCCATAATTCATCTGCCAAAACAGGGTTAAACGTTAAATAATCAGATTTCTGTCAATTATTCGAGTTCTCATCAACAGTACTGCATTAAAAGGATTTTAATGTAGTAGTATAGTGCATCCAAATCGGTTTTAGAGCTCTATTTAATTAAAAACTCAATGGGTCTGGGGTGAGTTTTCATCTTCTATAGAAGAAAAAAGTCTTTCTAAACACATTTGAGGATGCATCAGTTTAATGCCCAGTTTCCTCACTGATATGTAATTCATATGGATAGTTATTGAATATTACACTACTAAAAATAAGATCATTATTGAGATCTTATTTATAAGTGAATGACTGTGAAGGTGAATTTATCCTTAGAATCATGAAAAGTAAAATACTTTTTTAAAAGCACGAATAATTTCAATTAAAATGCAATAAAAAATAAATATTATAATTTATATTTATATATTATAATTCATTGTATTTTTTTAATATAATATAATCAGTATACAGTATACTTATAAGTATACTTGTATATAGTATACTTGTATGCTTGTATACAAGTATAGTATACTATGCTTATACTATACTATACATAAGTATACTTATATAATACATAGTGTCAGTAAACTTACAATATATAGTTTATTTATATTATATTAAATTCCAGCTATATAATATATATATATATATATAAAGTAAATATTTATAATTCCATTTATTTTATATATTTATAAATTATAGTTTTTTTTATATTTATACATAATTTAAATATTTTTCAATATTTGAAATCAAATACTTAAAAAAAGAGAAATTTTCACTAAATAATGTAATTATATAGTTGAAAATAAAGAAACAAGAAATGAAAATATTCAATTTCTCTAATCCTCCGATTCATATAATTGCAAAAATGTTAGAAATGGGAATGCAATGCATATTAATCGAACGAATTTGAAATGAAATTCTTTGATTAATAATAACAATACACACTATTAAATTTAAAAATCTATTCTTCAAAAGCATTCTAAGATTCATATATAGGTAGTTAGTGTCCTTTTAAAAATGCTTTCGAAGTTTTATCTTTATTAGATAGTTTGCCCTGGAGCAAAGGTCCGCTAACTGTGGGTCGCGACCTACAGTTATTGACAATATTAATAGACAATATTAAATTTTGAAATATATTCTTCAAAAGCATTCTGAGATTCATATACAAGTAGTTACTGTCCTTTAAAAAATTCTCTTGAAGTTTTATCTTTATTAGATAGTTTTTCCCTAGAGCAAAGGTGCAGAAACTGTGGGTCATGACCCACAGTTATAGACAATATTAAATTTTAAATAATAGACAATATTACATTTTAAATAATAGACAATATTAATAGACAATATTAAACTTTTAAAATCTATTGTTCAAAAGCATTCTGAGATTCATATATAGGTAGTTACTGTCCTTATTAAATATTCTGTCGAAGTTTATAGAGAATAGCACTTCTACCCTAACTTAGGTGTATATAATTTGAAGTGGCACTCTAATGAAGTAGATTCAAACACAGTTCTAAATTATTTAAAATGTTTATTTAAGCTTTGCACATAAATTTGATTTTCAACATAACTACAGCGTACTACAAGTACGAGTATATAGTCCGACCACAGTACGAAGAACCACGGTTGGCATAGTGCCAAGACGATTCTATTCACGCTGTAGGTAAGGCTGCTGAGGAAGGAGGGGTTAAAAGTCTCGTATTCTCTCGACATTCTTTAGAATCGGTTACTAACTGCGCTTGCTTGCTTTTTCCTCGTCTGTTATTTTGATTATTATATTAAAATTAATGTATCCTTTACCCAACACAACCTTTCAGAATAAGCCGTTCCGTAGTGATTGTAAATGTATAATACACAATGTAATTAAATTGTGTGAGAAAGAAGCACCAGAAGGAAATGTTATTGTTCCGCTTTCGCAATCTCTAAAGAGAGCTTGTGAAATGACCGGGATATCAATGTCCAGAATAAAAAGAATACGCAGAGAAGCAAAGGGTGAAGAAATTCCAAAATTTGAATCTCCGAGGAAACGTCAGAAAAAAAGAACCACCGAAAACGTAGCTTTAGATAATTTTGATTTTGATGTAATCCGAAAATATCCACTCCTATAACACTCCTATTTTTTAAATAGATTTGCTTCTTTCTTTTTGTTATTTTAAAATTATTATTCACATATTCGACCAAAAATAAAGTTTTAAAAAATAACTTTAAAATTGCGGACAAAAAGCAGTCTGAAATACATTCCGTATTTCATAAACAAACACATCCGAAAATATGACGTATTCCCCTATTTTCTAAGTAGGCTAGCTTTTCTCGCGCATGCGTAACAGCTTCCAGGGACCTTGCATCCGTGGTCGGACAGTATAACATTCATGCAAGGGATATTATTCCCGTACAGATACTTTGCAAGAAAATACAGTTTGCAATACTCACAATACTTGAAAGTCAACCAGCAGTGTTGTGACGTAAACTTTGGACCTAACAAGAACTCGCGTAGGTTCGAAGCAACCTAGCTCCTCCCTCAACACTTCGTTTCTTTAATCTAGCTGCTTGGTATTTATACTAACCGCGTATGCCCCCAATTAGCATATCTTAAGCGGATTTTTTAGATTTATTCACCTAAAAGTTCGATTATTGTGAATCAAATCTTATGTAAACCTTACAAGTTTTATCTTTATTTGATAGTTTTGCCCTAGAGCAAAAGTACACAAACTGTAGGTCGTGACCCACAGTTATAGACAATATTAAATTTTAAATAATAGACAATATTAATGTACAATATTAAATTTTAAAAATCTATTCTTCAAACGCATTCTGAGATTCATATATAAGTAGTTACTGTCCTTTTAAAAATGCTCTCGAAGTTTTATCTTTATTACATAGTTTTTCCTAGAGCAATGATGCACAAACTGTGGGTCGCGACCCACAATTATTGAAAATATTAATAGACAATATTACATTTTAACATTTATTCTTCAAAAGCATTCTGAGATTCATATATAGGTAGTTACTGTCCTTTTAAAAATGCTCTCGTAGTTTTATCTTTATTAGATAGTTTTGCCCTAGAGCAATGGTGCTCAAACTGTGAATCGCGACCCCTAGAGGGGTCTTTAAAAAATTGGAGGGGTCTCGGATAGTCGGAAGTAAATTTATATCGTACTGATATATTTAATCAAAACACATGCTTTAAACTTTCTATAATTACATATTTTTAATATTTTTATTTGTTAAAAATATATGATATCGTTAAATAAGGTGGAATACAGTCTTAGGGCCTCTTCACATGGAATACGTCAGCGTCAACGTTACTCGCATTGAAATATATTTAACCAATAACAAACCTCCAAACGATTAGCCGTGAAGTTGTTAAGGTCTGTGATTGGTTTAAAATATGTCAATGCCAATAACGTTGACGGAATCTATGTGAACAGGCCTTTACAATGTTATATTGTTTCCATTCGCCTTTTAGCTATATTTGCGAGACTGGATTTTTAAAATTAGTCGTCAGAAAAAGCAGACAACAATGATATGAGAATAGCATTCGAAAGCATTTCACCAAATATTGATCAAAATCTATCGGAGGTCCAGGTTCACCGTTCTGCTTAATTTTTTTCTATTTTTATTTTATATAGATAAATGAAGTTTATAAATTTTAGTGTTTTAATATGTATCTTATAATTATAAAATCATGCTCTTGTAATTTTAATATTTGTTAATATTTACCAAATGAAATATAAATACGTCTTAATGTTTAAATAGAAAATTTTAGTTATATGAGTTTTAGCAAAAAACAAGTGTAGGTGGTAAGGAAGACATTTTTTTGTAGTTTTTATTATGCGAAGTAAATATTTACCTAATACTTACAGTTCATTGGTTTTTCAACCAGTTTTCAATATATTTTATTTGGTTTTTCTATGCTTTTGTTCACATTTTCTCAAATTTTAGAAAACATTTGCTATTGCCTATAAATTGTCATAGGGGTCACGTGATTTTTCATTTAAAGAAATCAGGTCACGGATGAAAAAAATTACGTACCACTGCCCTAGAGTGTAGTTTTGTTTAATTTTTGGTTAACCCTTTCAGGGGTAACAACCTCCACCTTTTGAACAGTGCAGTTTTTCTCCCCATTTTTTTTAACCTAAAGAATCTTGAAAATTTTTCCAATTAAAGGTTGCAAAATGTTTTTACTTCTTTAAACTGATAACATATGGCAGTGCTAACCATTTTTCTGCTCATTTAACTGGAATACATTGAATACAAGTGAATAAAAGACTAGATTTAGGCGTTTGCACTGTGCAAACAGTGCCCCTGAAAGGGTTTAAGGGGGGGGGGATCACCCTTGCACTCGCAAAAATACACTGATTTTACTACCAAGCTTAATGTGATGTCAAACGATTAATTTGTTATTAATTAAAACCCAATTTTAGGGTAAATTGTACAAAGCTTTATCTATTAGAAAACAAAAGCAGAAGTGTAGAGGGATTATTATGAATTATTTTATGTAAAATAAATTAATGTTTTATGAATAATGAATTTTTAGTCATTATATTGCGCACAGATTATTTAAAAAAAATAAGGGATATGTATTAAATTATTTGTACATATTATATCCATATATTATACTTTAATCTACACCTAAAAAAATTACCATATTTCACATAAAAATATTTTTTCGGGCAAAATTATTGTATTGTACAAGAAATATCATAAAATTCTTTAACAAAAAATTGTTGTAAAAAAATTAGTAATATGTAATTACGTAAATTTAGGTGGAAATTTTATAAACATGCCAGATACACATGTATTCAAAATTTTAGCCATTTGTGACCATTAGTTTTGAAGAAATAGTGCGCACAAGTCTGAAAATAACAGTTTTTAGAAAAAGTCATATAAAGTTTAAAGTTTTAATAAATTACTTTACTATTAGCTTTACACATTTGGCTATAAAAATAGGTTCTAATTGTAGTATCGACTTCATGTTTTTAAAAGATTCCATACATTCCATTCTTCAAAATTAAATCATAATAAAAAATTGAGTTTTTTGAAGGTTTTAAGGTAATCTTCCCCCTTAAAAGGGTCACAGTTTTTCCACTAAAATCCTTTAACATAATAAACTATAATCTCCGTCAGTGAAACCCGAGTGCCGTTGTGGTACTAAAGTTCAGATATATACCAGGGCTAAATTAGCCACTGGTTTCTGTATATGTCATGTTAAGAGATCTGTCTCAGATTTCTATCTGAAAATTTCTCAAAACTATCTTGAAAGTAGTTATCTACACCTTAGAACTTAGCTATTCCCATTATTAAACGATGAAAATTGAGTTTCAGCCTATCGATGAATTTA
The DNA here is from genome assembly GCA_907164885.2 of Dolomedes plantarius. NCBI lineage: Eukaryota > Metazoa > Arthropoda > Arachnida > Araneae > Dolomedidae > Dolomedes > Dolomedes plantarius. The sequence goes on along the minus strand of OU015499.1, from coordinate 32,720,254 downwards.
TCTTATGAAAGTAATGTTATAAGACGAACTTTTCATGATATACAAATAAATGTTGTTGTTGTTCGTAATGCTCCATTGCCAGAAAGATTCCAGACCAGGTCCATATAGGCTAGCGGGCTGGTGGTGCGGGTCTGTTTTTAATGTCACCACAAGGGTTGGAGTCTGATTGAGCCAGGTGCCAGCTCAATTTTAACCGAGCACCCCCAGGGGTGACATCTGGGGGGATCGTACCCTCCCTCCTCTCTCTGACATCATAGAAGGTTTTTTCGATCTACGGATTTAATGTGCCTATAACCGAACTAGACACGGAGGTATTTAATGACGCTTGCCGGAATTCAAATCCCCTTAGTACCGAAAGCCGACGCGCTACCACTAGGCTGCCTCGAGCCCTATATAAAAATTAATAGACATACCGTAAAATATTGACTATAATACGCAAACGTGTATAATTCGCATGCTTGATTTTACACGAAATTACCGGAAAAGATTAAAAATCGACTATAATACGCACCCATAAGTTTTCAATATTTTATTTTAAAATTGCACAAGTATTTATTAACATAAATAAAATTTGTTATAAAAATAAACGAAAACGTCAAATTCAGTAGAAAAAAACTTAAATTTTTAATTCAAAATGAACAATACTATGAAATTATCAGTCTTAATCACTTTCACTAGAATACAGCTCATCTATTGTTTGTCGTTTATTCAATGTTTAAAACTACATTTTTTTGGTACACGAGTATAATACGCATCCTCAATTTTGCGGACCAAATTGTGAAAAAAAGTGCGTATTATACTCAAGATTTTACTCTACAAATTTTTATTTCAGGCCAATTTCAACCCAATTAAGAAACTAATCTGTTTTATTCTAGAAAATGTCTTCTAATAGTTTCTTTTATGCAGATATAGCGGTAGATAATATGTGGAATGCATCAGTTAAAAAAAAAAACTCTCTGACAATTACGACGGGTGTGAAATAGTTTCAGTTGCAAAGATCAAAAACTGGGACTTGCCGGTCTTCAGTTTTACCCTTTTTCTAATTTAAAAGTTGCTTATTTAAAAGATTACTGACAATGCTTTGAAAATTTGTTGTGAAGTGGTACATACTCTTATGTTGAGGATGAACATTTATCCTTGCATTTATTGTCATCATCTTCATCTTCCTTTTAACAGGGAACAGAGAAGCAAAATTTTTACAACAATATCTCAAAGTGTGTTGCCTAAAAGTGGTAAAAACGGAAAAGCAAAATAAACCACTAGCAAATATTAGGATATTATGTTACTGAATTCCATAACTTATAGTATTTTACTGGTCCTTTCCACTATACAGCAAGAATAAAATGTAAGTATCAAGCATTTATGTTCCTTTAAAAGCCTCTGATACAACTTTAATTTCGCATTCGCTAAATTTGTTCTTAATGAATATCTAAAGGATTCTTACCTGCCAGACGGTTCTTGAATAAAGTCCAGACTTATGCTTTTTATCCAAGTTTTATTTACAGTGTACAATCACAACAACAGGTAACATAGAATAGAACATCGTGGTTTTTTACCTGTTCTCAGAACAAGTTCTCACTACTTTCATAAAAACATTAATCACTTGTCAGAGTGCACGCAGCGGCCTCTAGTCAGATTAGAGTTTCAACAGCCTTATTTTTAAATAATACCCTCCAATTTTCTATAAATAGAAATATATAGAGAAAATGAAACAGTTTAAAATTAGATTCTTGGGCAGTTTAGACGCTTTAGCTGTATTTTTGCTACTCACTCTCTGTAGATAAAGCAATAAGTCATCTGACAGTGTATGGGGTGAACGCAGTGATCTAAGTTCATTTAGGCTACTGTGTCACTAAAAAATTCAAAATGGTATAAGTTATTCGATTAGATTTCACAAAAACTCGGTGAAGGAAATGTTTCAATGTTTAATTTGTTGCCAAAAAGAATATGGGGAAAATCAGTAAATACTCTCTTGACCTTTTACTTTGAAGCTTTTCGAACAATAGATGAACAACTTTAAAGTTCTTGGAGAATTTCTTCTCTCTGAAAATATAAACTGAGAAAGCCTTGAAAATATAACATGCAATTTTTGATTTTAAACCATAACGACTCATGTTGCGTTTGGAATAATCAGACAAATATCTGGATATCCAGGATCTTCACTGCTAAGAAAATAAAGGTCTGAGAATTGTATCCTTGTGAACCGATACATGTCTAAAACAAATTAACTTTTTATTAAAGCACAATAAAACCTTATTTATCCAGACTAACTGGTATCATAGGCAATTTGGATAATCCGGGTAATATGGGCAATAAGCAAAAAAAAATTCTTAACTTAGCAGACTTACCATTTATAACGATAAAAAACTATGTTTTGTAACAAAATTACATAGTATTGTTTACAAGATATTTTTTTTTAACCTATGGCTTTATTTGGAAAATTAATCCATATTTACAGGCAACACAAACAGCAAAGAACTAAGCATTGAACAGATGCATAAAGCACAACAGTGAACAAAGTCAGATAAAAGGTGTTAAAAGTTCATAGAAAGTTCATCATATCTCTAGCGTCCCAGTATACTTTGGTAAAGTTCTCACTTTTTTGGGCTTCCGGATCAAGTCCTGGGCATGTAAGTAAATGATCTGCATTCATATTGCTAGCCCTGCAGACCTGGCATTCACTTTTAGTTAGGATACCAATTCGGTTTAAATGTTCTGCTAGACAGTCGTGGCCTGTTTTCAGTCTGAAATGTGCCACTGCTTCTGTACGGGATTTATGACTATAGTCTTTCCAGCTGTCCTGGATCTCTTCCCAACGTTTCCCTTTAGATAGCAAGTTCTGCTCTGTCTTAAGTTTTAAAGAGATTTTGTTGTAGATGTTTTTCTTTATTGAGCCTGTAGACATTGGATGAGTTATCTGTTGTTCTAGGGTTCCCTTCTTTGCTAACGAGTCGGCTCTTTCGTTACCTTCAATGCCAAAGTGCGATGGGATCCATTGAAACACTATAACTTTATTATTGCTTTCAAGGAGTTTAATATTTTGTTTTATTTGGGAGATACCAGGCAATTCAGTGCGACGATTCGTCGTAACAGCCTGTATTGCAGCCACTGAGTCCACCAAAATTACAGCTTTAGTAAATAGGTTGGTATTCAATATGAGGCTGTTCATTGCCAATGAAATTGCTTGGATTTCAGCATCATAGCTAGACATGTCCCCTCCTCCAGAAGCAGAATGAGAAAATAGTTTGCTATATACCCCGGCACCAGTCTTATCTTGAAGCCTAGAACCATCTGTGTAAATTCTTGTCCATTCAGACTCAGGGTATTTTTCATCTAATACACACAATGAGGTGGTTCTTAAAATTGGTTCCAGAATTCCTTTCTTGCCCGAGTTATCTATTTCCAGGTGATTTTCAATGTCCATAAAGTCTAGGGGGTTTACCAAGTTTGTATTCAAAACCGTCAATTCTGTAACATCAAATTCATCCAATAATTTTAGACAACTCTCAATTGGGGACACCTGTGTTTTTAATATGCCCGTACCTCCATCATTAATCCAATTCGCCTTCTGTAAAGCTCTTAATCTAATGAATGTTCCTAAAGATTGTCTCTTGATTTCCGTGGCGATAGGGAGATTGTTGGTGTATTTCTGCATGGCCAAGATCGGAGTTGTTTTGACTGCTCCTGTAATGATTCGGAGAGCTTTATTTTGTGCTCTCTCCAGGATATCCATCTTAGTTTTTGGTATAGAGAGCAGTACTTCGCATCCATATTTAATGAATGGTTTTATATAGGTGTTGTAAGTTTTGTTTAGGGTCTGTTGGTTACAACCCCATTTAGCTCCTGCGAGTCTTTTCATAATTGCAATTTTATTATCTACTTTTTCTGTCACGTATTTGATGTGGTCATTAAAATTCAGTTTGTTGTCCAAGATCACTCCTAAATATGTGTTGCTATTACTTTTGCTGAGAGTGACATTATCTATGTACAGGTTAAATTCTGCATTTACGTGTCTCAAAGAGAAAAATTGATAAGTTATTTTGGACTTATTAATAATCATGTTGTTGTCCAATGACCATGTATTCAGTGTCTTCAGGGCTTCATTCATTGTCTTTTCAAGAATTCCCTTTTGATCTTGATATTTTCTTGTGTTTTTAGCCTCTTTCCAGATGACTACGTCATCTGCAAACATGCTCCCTTCAATATCTTTGATTTTCCTTAGCTTAGTCACCAAGTCATTTATATAAATATCAAACAGAGAGCAACTGCTAACTGCCCCTTGGGGCAGTCCTAATTTGCTTTGTTTGTATTTTGAGACTTCCTCATTCCAGCAAGTTTGGATCCATCTTTGGGCTATGAATCTTTTGTACCAGTTGATCATGTTGCCTCCAATACCATGATCCCGGAGTTTGTCAATCAGCTTCCTTCTCCATATGGTGTCATATGCCCCCTGAAAGTCAACATATACTGCCAGGGAACTGTTATTTGAATTAAAGCCCGTTTTCACTTTATGTATCAGTTTCATTAAAGAGTTTATCGTTGACATATTATTTCTGAAGCCGGCTTATTCTTCAGCAAGGCATGACCTTGATTCCAGATAGTAATTTAACCTTGCTGTAATCATTTTTTCAAAGGTCTTTGCCAGGAAGGAAGTTAGTGCTATTGGTCTATAAGATCCTATATTATCACGTGGTTTGCCTGGCTTTAAGATAGGTATGACTTTGGCCTTTAGCCAGTCAGTTGGTAAAGTACATCTCTCGTTCCAAAACCTGTTGTAAATGTTCAGAAGAACCATTCGTGAGTTCTGACCCATGTGGATCAGAAATTCTGGGAATATTTTATCTGGGCCTGGTTGTTTCTTCACTTTTAGATCTTCTATGGCCATATTTAATCCTTCCATGGTGTAATTTTCCTGAAATAATTTTTCTGTATCGACTATCTCAGGGTATTTTTTGTTCTGAGCACGTTTTATCCTTTTGTTCTCTTTCCCTTTGAATTTATCTAAGGAGTATCGACTAGCAAAGAAGTTGTTAAATTTGTTTGCCATAAGTGCGTTGTCACTAATTTCACGGTTACCCGACTTGATAGGATAGTTACTTCTTTGCGTTGGTTTATTGTTTAGTGTGTTTAACAGATTGTACGCCTTTTTTCCATCTTTTATATAATCTAAATCATTAATGAAGTTGTTCCAGGCCTGTCGTTTGGCTTCCAGTACTTTTCTTTTCATGATTGCACACTCTTTGCGCCAGTTTTGAACGTCCAGTCTGTGCTCTTCGCTGGTCTTTCCGTCCTTTTCTTCTGCTCTTTGCCTAGCTGTCTCTCTTATTTCTCTTTGGATTTCCAGATCCTCGTTCCAAAATGGCTGGTATTTTTTCACCTTGCCTCTCGGGATATGTTTTTTCGCACAAAAAAGGAGGGACGTTGTGAACATTGCTAGGGCTTGATGTGCCAAATTGTAGTTGTTTATACTTGCTACCTGTATGTCAAGATCTTCGGTAAAGGACTTCCAATTTGCCTTATTAAAATTCCACACAGTTCTTGTATTTCTAACTTTTAGTTTTTGTTCTATGGTGATTGAAGTCTTTATCATACGATGACCGCTGCCAGGGTCCCTGAGTACAGCTTTTTTGGTGTAGTCTACCAAATTTGCTGAAACCATAGTGATATCCGGGTTAGTTGAACTGCCCGAGAAATGTATGAATGTTCCAGGATCATCTTCCTGGTTTACAAGATATAAATAATACTTTAAAAAACTTTTCACATCATTTCTTAACAAGAATTGGTAAGTCTAGTAAAGCTTTCTAAACAAAAAGAATCTTATTACCATAATTTATTGCACTATTTATGCAGGAACTGTACATTGAATCAAACCAAAAAGCGAATATTTGGCGTACTCGTAGCATCTTTTACATGGGATTTTAATCGATGAAAAATATAGTTCCACAATTTCATTCATTAAAGATATAACATTGTATCTAAAGAAAAACTTTATTGTAAAATCTGTTGAAGTTGGAAACAATGGTAAATTATAAATCAATGTTCCTAAAATACCACTGATAATTACTGATTATTACAAATCCACATATGAGCAGTTGTTACTCTCTGTAATATGGTACCAGCATTTATAGTAGAGCGAAAGACTATTCTTCGGTCTTTCGCAAGATTTTACTTATACCTCCCTTAAATTCATTCACCCTTAATTCAAAGATGAATTAATTTTTGAAACAGAAGTACCCATAAAAGTGAACGTTTTACTTAAAACGTTTTACCCATAAAAGTGAACGTTAAATATTTGGAGAAAGCAAATTATAAACCATTTTGAAAGACGAGGACCTGCCCAAAATTAAGAGCTGGAAGATTTTGTTAAAATGTTTTTAATATATTGCAAATTTGTACAGATTTATGTAATATTTATATATCATAAATATATATACATTTAAGGGGACAAGCGACTTTCAACCTCGGTTTTTTTTAAATTTTCAATATTTTACTCTATATACAAAATGAGAATAATTAATACTGTTTTCTACTACATTGAATACCCTAAATTCACAAATAAGTATTTTGTGAAAGAATAAGACCTGTTTTTCAAAAAATTCTTCAAAATTGCTAGAAATTTTCAAAATGATCCATGCGTTTTAATTTTCTTCTGATTTCTTCCAAATTTCTCACGATTGTTAATTATAGTGTTTATCACAAAACTGTGCATCATTCTTTGAAACCACACTTTTTTATCAAACTTATAGACCATAATATGAAGTAAAAACATACAAAAACATAAAAAATAACAAGTAAATTTAAAATAAAATATTTTTGACTTTTGATTTATACAAAAAAAAACAATAATTATATATATATATATATTTATATGATAAACCTATATTAAAAAACTGAAGGGTTTTTAACATGATATGGTATGTGCATGGAGCATTTTGAAAAATGCTAACATTTTTGATATTTATTTTTTTAAAGAGGCATTAATCTGCCAAAATTTCTTTAATTTCAATTGTAGGGGTCTTCATTTGAATAAAAAAGAATATCAATTGTTCTCATTCTGTATAGAGAGTTAAAATTGAAAATATAAAAAATCGAGGTTGAAGGTTCTTTGTCCCCTTAACCCTTCAGCGGGCGCGCCAATTTTTGGAACACAAGCAGGAGCGCGTGGTACAAAGTGCAACGTCTCTTTCAACCCCGATTATTCCTTTTGAAATAAACTTTTTTTTTCAAATTGAAAATAATAAATCTGAGTTTTATGACAAGATATAAAATGTTGATAATATTGAGATATATTTATAATTGAAGGCCAAAGAATGCAGTTACAATCGCCTTATTTCAAAACTGTCCGGTTTATTGAATCTAAGGACAACTTAAGAATGTATTCCTATTATTTTCAAAAACCTAAAAAATACTGAGAAAGTCCATCTTAGTGATATGCGAGATACCGTGTAATAGCTGCACATTTGATCGAGTACATCAACTCCTGCTTTTGTCGTATTGTATTACAGTATAATAGTTGGTTTACCACGGTTAAATCACGACTACCAATGAATAGAAAGGAATATAAGGGTCAGAAAATGAGACCTGCATTAGAAAGGGTGTAGCTAGAACTTGAAACTGCTTAGAACATTCAAACCTTACATGTAAAAACAAACCATTCAAAATTACGAAAATGTTGCACTCTGTACAAGTGTGTGCCCGCTGAAGGATTAAAAAACTCCTATGATTGAGCAATCAAACATCATCATGTCAGAAATGACACGAAAGTACTACATACTCAATTTCATTCCGAAAGTTCGTTTGGATTCTTTTGAAACTTTTTCTATACGTATTTTCTTAAGTTGCTCCTTAATAATTCGGTCTGTGTTTTTGTTTTGATATGAGGAAGTAGGAAACTTCCTCAAAGGGTTGACTTAAAGTTGGCTGTGTATAATTATATGTACATTAGGTGTTGTGCAACGTTCATTGTTTCCATGAAACTTCAAGAAAACACATAATAACACACGACTTCTTAATATCTACTGAAAAACAAATGGGCGGTAAACAGTTTCAAACTCTTAAATGCTGTTGTAGTTGTTGTTTAGCAATGTGGGACACTAGTCAATGAAGACATTCGCACTTTTCCGAGAGTATCATTGGTTGCTTTCAATGGGGCCAGTATACAGATGATCCAACACCACACCCTGGTGCCACCTCACTTTAGACCACCCCGAGAAACGATATCTAGTGGTCTCGTACCTTCTCCCCCTCACTGACTTCATAGAAGGACTTTCCGGTCTAATGATTTAACGTTAGTCGGAATCTGACCGTTCCGGTGCCATTATAAACCTAGGCGGACTCCTCAGCAATTATGCCTATAAACATATGGTCTGGAATACTCTAGGCCATTGGGCATAAGCAACAGAAGAAACAACAACGTGCCAATACACGACCTAGACACGAAGGCATTTGATGGCGTTCGTCAGGATTGGAACTGAGAAACATCCGTCCGAAGCTCAACGCGCTACTACTAGGCTACTTAAGGCTGCTTTATAATAACCCTATTGGATTCCCGCACCTCAATGTTAACCTCTGGAGAAAATGTGTCCAAGAATTGCCGAGTTGGATTTAAAATTTTAAATAAAGAATTGTGCTCCATATTAGAGCAAACAATTTTATACCTTGGGGAATTTTTCGTTTAAAAAAATACAAGAATTTTAAATTTTAAGTTATTCGGGGAAAAAATCAGTTGTAGTGTGTTTTAAACGCTCATCAATTCCTTTGGAGGACGAAATTTATAAAATGAATCGTGTTGAAAGTGCAGAAAAGTACGGGCTATCTGGAAATACCAATTTTATTGGATTATCAGCCTTCATGTAGTTGTCAATAGTAGACATATTTTCTCCGTAGGTTAACACTGAGATGAGAATCCAATGAGGTCAGTACATAGCAGCCTTAATAAATAGTTCTTCCCAAATGCAGTTGTTGCCCACAGAAACAGTCCCGCCTACGTTCCTGGGCTTCATGAAGAACTATTTATTAGTTCGAAACTAGTTGCCACGCTTTTATTTCTAATTCGGAATATTTAGCAGGCGTGTATTCCTAATTTTTTTCTCTAGTAACCCCAAGACAATCGTCTACGGGAGGCGTGTTTTGCTAAGGGCTCATTTTATTAGAAAACCCTTTAAATATGATATTTCCACGATTGTGTAATGTCAGTAATTTAATGAAGTATAATTATTGACCAAGTAAGGTATTGAATTGGGAATTCCATACAGTCATACTTTCACGTTTAGTCGCAATTTTTAAAAAAAATGATTTGGTCTTGGTTGTATATTTCAAAATTTTCTAAAGACAGACGAGAAATTTCCATTCGTAGGCTAAAATTATAAATGGCAAGGGACTACTACATCGAAATATCAGGTACATTTGCTTAAATTTGTATAGTTATTAGTTTCTTCTGTAAATATATGACATTTCCGCTGTTTTGAAATACGTATTTATAACATTTATTATACATGATTAGTTGAGGAATTAAACTTAATTTAATTTACTAACAGCCACTGTTCTGTTTAGCAGTTGTTTAGAAAATGAGTTTTTCTGAAAACTTATACTTGTTATATCTGGCTTTTGCTTCTATGTACAGAAATATGGAGAAATTTTATCGTAGCACAAATAAAATGAACAAGGAAGTTTATAATACAGTGTCCGGGCTAAATGTACCCAAAAGTTATGGCTTATTTTTACGGAACTACCCATTAAAAAATTATTTAAATAGTAAGAGCATCTCACCATGCTTTCATATCAATCATAGATGTCGATCATAGTATCATAGATTTCGATGTGTGTACCTTTTGTAGCACGACAAACGTCTAAATGGTAATCCAGTTCTCTCCAAGTATTTCGTAGCATATCAGGAGTTATTACACGAATTGCTCGAATGATACGCTTTTTTAACTCATCCACAGTTTCAATTTTTCGTTTATACACAACGTATTTAATGAATCCCGCAAGCAAAAAGTCTAATAATTCCTGATATGCTACGAAACACTTGGAGAGAACTCGATTACCATTTAGACGTTAGTCGTGCTACAAAAGGTGCACACATGGAAATCTACAATTGATATTGAAACTTGGTGAGATGTTCTTTCTACTGAAATAATTTTTTTAAGTTCTAATAGGTAGTTCCGTAAAATTAAGCCATAATTGTTGGATACTTTTAGCCCGGACACCCTGTATCACAGAAAGAATGAAATATCATGAATTATAAATAAAATATTCGTACGCCTTTAAAACGTTATTAACATTTAAAATAATCCATTTTTCTGCTGTAATAGTATTAAAAAGGAATTCTTTTCATTTCAAATGTTTTTGTCATGTTTATATCGTATACTAAAGTTATTTCTTTTACAGTGATCAGAGAACAGATTTAATTTTTTTCTTACTCTCAAAATTATAAATGTCTATTTTCCATTTATGTAGAGCAGAATAATTATGAGACTTGCCTTTGAAATAACTTTACATAACCATTATTTACAAACCATTTTCTAAGTATTCAGTATTAATGCCATGACGTACGTAGGTTCGTTAAATTTTTTTTATTGACATGAATTATGAATGACAATTTTAGAAGATTTTTCTGTACACCAGTACACTAACTTCTAGAACCTCTTTTGATAACAAATCTATTATCATTAACTTTGTGTACATGTTTGTAGATGGATTCCTCGTCATTATTCATTTTACAAAATACCGATACATTTGTTTCTCAGCGCTTTCTATAGCTTCCGAAAAGAGACTGTTTCACTATATTTTTCTTAAGTTTTATGCTAAACATTTTTTATGATCGGTGTTGAACATCTGGAAGAATAATAATGGGCTGAATATTTTTAACTTTATCTTTTTAAATTTTTAAATTTTATGTTGCATGTCATTATAAAAATCTTTGTCTGGTGAAGATATGCCATATGTAATGTTTGTAGTAAATTTATTCCTTTTAATTTTTAAATCAGATTAATTCTGTAAAATATTGTACAACAAAACCCCCAAAACTACAATTCAGTTGAATCATGCTGAAAAACTTATCTGCTATGTCTACTGTTTCTACATGAGAGAGAGAAAAAGGTATTTAAATGAATTGTTTGAAATTTATCAACATATTTGAATAGAGAAATGCATTAAAATTCAGCTTCGATATTAACAGTCTAATTAAAAGAAGTTGTACAGATACTAATTAGGAAAAAATTAACTAGCGTACTGTTTGTATGAGATTTCGCGCCAGATCGCTATTTTCCATCAATCATTTAAAGTATTTCTATTTTTAGCAAAATCTTTCTTTTAATTTTTAAATAAAAATAAAGTTATAAAATTTTGTATAAAATATCTCTGAAACTTTAATACAGTTAAGTCGTGCTGAATAGTCACGCTTTCTCGTCGTTTTGTCTTAGAATAACAAACTTATCAAAAATCATAAAGGTTTAAAATGCAGTTTTAATTACTTAAAGACTGATGAAAAGTAATTGTAGTGGATATTCTTAAAATAGAAAAAGAAATCTGATGCGAATACAGTTTACGTCAGATTTGGAGACAATTTTATTTTCAGTTAACATTTAAAGTATTTCTTGACTGTTTAGTGTCTTGGCATAACAAACCTATGAAAAAACAAAAAGGTTCAAAATGCAGTTTTAATTATTTAAAGACTGATCAAAAGTAATTGTAGTGGATATTCTTAAAATAGAAAAAGATATCTGATGCAAACCCTGTTTACGTCATATATTTAGCCAGTTCTATTTTCAGTTAACATTCAAAGTATATCTCGTTTTTTTAGTGTCGTGGCATAACAAACCTATCAAAAAGCAAAAAAGGTTTGAAATGCAGTTTTAATTATTTAAAGACTGATCAAAAGTAATTGTAGTGGGTATTCTTAAAGTAGAAAAAGATATCTGATGCGAACTCTGTTTACGTCAGATTTGGTGCCCTTTCTCTTTTCAGTTAACATTCAAAGCATATCTCGCCTTTTTAGTGTCTTGGCATAACAAATCTATCAAAAAGCAAAAAATTAGTTTAAAATGCAGTTATTATTATTTATAGACTGATCAAAAAGTAATTGTACTGGATATTCTTAAAATAGAAAAACAAATCTGATGCGAATACTCTTTACGTCAGATTTGGAGACAAATTTATTTTCAGTTAACAATCAAAGTATTTCTTGACTTTGTAGTGTCTTGGCATAACAAACCTAGCAAAAAACAAAATGGTTTTAAATGCAGTTTTAATTATTTAAAGACTGATCAAAAGTAATTGTAGTGGATATTCTTAAAATAGAAAAAGAAATCTGATGCGAACTCTGCTTACGTCAGATTTGGAGCCATTTCTCTTTTCAGTTAACATTCAAAGTATATCTCGCCTTTTTAGTGTCTTGGCATAACAAATCTATCAAAAAGGAAAAAAAGTTTAAAATACAGTTTTAATTATTAAAATCAAAAAGTAATAAATTTAGCAAAAGTAATTGTAGTGGATATTCTTAAAATAGACAAAGAAATCTGATGCGAACAATATTTACGTCAGATTTGGAGCCAGTTTTATTTTCCGTTAACATTCAAAGTATCTCTTGCCTTTTTAGTGTTTTGGCATATCAAACCTATCAAAAAACAAACAGATTTTAAATGCAGTTTTAATTGTTTAAAAACTGATCAAAGGTAATTGTAGTAGATATTCTTAAAATAGAAAAATAAATCTGATGCGAACTCTGTATACTTCAGATTTAGTGTCAATTCTATTTGCAGTTAACATTCAAAGTAAATCTCGCCTTTTCAGTATATTTATATAACAAACATATGAAAAACAAAAAGGTTTTAAATGCAGTTTAAATTATTTAAAAACTGATCAAAAATAACTGTAGTGGATATTCTTAAAATAGAATCTCTACATCAGATTTGGAGCCAATTCCATTTGCAGTTAACATTCAAAGTACATCTATCCTTTTTAGTGTATCAGCATAACAAACCTTTCAAAGAAAAAAAAGGTTTAAAATGCAGTTTTAATTATTTAAAGACTGACTGAAAGTAATCGTAGTGGATATTCTTAAATTAGAAAAAGAAATCTGAGGCGAACCCTGTTGACGTCAGATTTGCACAAAATTCTATTTTCAAATGACATTCAAAGTATATCTCTCCCTTTTAGTGTCTTGGAATAAAAAACCTATCAAAAAAGTTTAAAATGCAGTTTTAATTATTAATAGACTGATCAAAAGTAATAATCTCTAAATAGAAAAATAAATCTGACGCGAACTCTACTTTCGTCAGATTTCGAGCCAGTTATATTTTCAGTTAAAACTAAAAGTATATCCCGCCTTCTTAATGTCTTGGCATAACAAACCTATCAAAAAACAAAAAGTTTTAACCTACGGTTTTAATAATTAATAGACTGATCAAAAGTAAATGTTGCTAGCATCCTGATAAAAGAAAAAGAAATCTGCAATGAGGTTTGTTCATATAATATTATTGGTAATCAATTCGTTTTTTCCACTGGTCGTTCCAAGTTTTAGTTAAGTTTTCTGTGTCTTGGGATAACGAATCTCTCAAATTCAACCAAATTCAGAGCTCTAGTAACGAAGTCCGTTCTTTTCTTCATTCAGAATTACTTCCACTTTATTTACCCGATATTATCTTCTGAGTTTAGGAAAAAGGCCAAGAATCGCGAATGGAATTTTTGTACGGTAGTATTTGGTTTGGAAGGAAAAGTTTATCTTTATCAGCAAGATATTTCTGTTACAGTAACAATGAAAGTGAACCTTTGTTAGAAGTAAGAAATTGTTATGCATTTAAACTTCCATGCTAAAGATACCAATATCCTATCTTATTTCGTGTATGTTTGTTTATTGTTTTGGGAAAATTATAACAGTGAGAGTTGACCCTATAGCTAAAAAATGCGTAGGTATTTATTTTGTTTGTTGTTTAAATTACCGTATCTTCAAATTTACGGAAGGATTTTTAAAAAGAATATTTTGTATTATGTTAGGTATATAAAGATATTTCCAATTTCTTACTTAATAAAGATAAAAATATACATATTAAATAAATAAATAAATATATATATATATATATATATATATATATATATATATATATTTATATATATATATATATATATATATATATATATATATATATATATATATATATATATATATATATATATTTATATATATATATATATATATATATATATATATATATATATATATATATATATATATATATATATATATATATATATATATATATATATATATACTAGCTGGTTACCCGGCGTTGCCCAGGTATTTATTAATATCAATTTTTTAATACACAGGAAAAGGAATGAATTCTACCTGTAGTTTAAAATCTTAAGTAATTTTATTTACAGGTATTTAAAAGTATATGAATAGTATACAAATGATAAAATAAAATTACGAACTCACTCTATTATTTAACTCAAAACTTGATTGTAAATAACATTTTTAGTTTCCTAAACATCTCAGTGACTCCGTAAACTATGGGTTTAACACTACTCTCGGACATTTTGGAAATTTTATTTTTCATCCCTTCTTCACCCTCCCCCCTATGCTGATGGGGTAAACTTGCACTTAAATGACATCGGGAGCGTCACTAATCATCACAGCGACCCCAAAATTATTGGATTCGTCATTACTGTCATACATTTTGGACATTTTGTTTCCGCCCTCTCCCCCCCCCAATGCTGATGGGGGCTAAATGTGCACTTAAACGGCATAGGGAGTGTCCTAATCAACTCAACTACCCTGAAAACTATGGATTCGGCACTACACTCTGTCATTTTACACATTTCATCCCCCCTCTTCTTCCCCCTCGTTCCCCAATGCTGATGAGGGCTGAACTCTGACTTAAACGGTATCGGGATTGTCACTGTTCATCTCAGCGACCCCGAAAACTATTGATTCGACACTACTCTCGGTCAGTTTGGACATTTTATATTCACCTCTTATTCCCCCTCGCCTCCCCCCCCAACGCTGTTGGGGTCTGAACTTGCACTTAAATTGCATCGAGAGTGTCACTGTTCATCTCAATGGCCCCGAAAACCATGGATTCGACACTACTCTCGGTTATTTTAGACATTTTATCTTCTCCACCCGCCTCCCCCCTCCCCAATATTGATGGGGGGGGGGGGGGCTCGCTGAACTTCACTTAAACGGCATCAGAAGTGTCGCTGCTCCTCTCAGCGACCCTGAAAACTATGGATTCGACACTAATCTCGGTAATTTTGGACATTTTATATTCCCCCCCTTCTTCCCCTCTCGCCCCCCAATGCGAATGAGGGGAGCTGAACTTGCACTTAAACGACATCGGGAGTGTCACTATTAATCTCAGTGACCACGAAAACTATGTATTCGATACTAATATCAGTCGTTTTCGATTATTTTTACATGTGCCCCCTGCCCCTCTAGGGGTGTTCCCCCCCCCCCCAGTGTTTCCCGCGGGAGTGAGAACAACATCTGTACAAAATTTCATCTCAATCTGATGGACCGTTCGGGAACGCATAAAGGACACACACACAAACATTCTCTTATATATATATATATATATATATATAGTTTAATGCTAATTATTTTAAATGAAATAATTTTACCAAGACAAAAAATCTTTTTTTTCTCAACTCACTTAGGGCATTTTGAAATGAGCCTGACATCTTTCAACTAAATTGGATAATCGGCATACTTAAAATACCTATAATTTGGGAATGGTGCACCCTTTTTATTTAAACTTGCGGCATTCTGTTCATGTCAGAAATAATTTACGCTTACAAATGTAATCTTCTGCATTGTTTTCACCGTACTAAATTTCAGAAAAACAGATTTATAAAACTGTAAAATGTAAGCATTTGGATTTTATTTTATAGCATAAAATATGTTTCGTCACTTTTGACTACTTTTTCATTACTATAATATGTATTATGCCGCTTGTGTTTAGTTAATAGCACATTATATGTATGAAATATACATAAAAATCTGAATTGGGGGCAAAATTAAATTAAAAAATATTTTCATTTCCCTTAATACTATCATTTAATCGGATCTTTTAATGACGGAAAAAGTATGCGATAATTTTTTATAAGATACATAAAGAAACAAAACATACATATATTTGCAAAACATAAAGCATTTTAGAGGAAATTTACATTTATAGGGTGTCCGGGCTGAAGGTATCCAAAGGTCATGACTTAATTTTACGGAACTACCCATTAGAATTTTTAAAAAATTATTTAAATAGAAAAAAATTCTCACCAAGTTTTAATATCAATCATAGACTTTGATCATTGTAACACAGATTTCGATGTGTGCACCCTTTTGTAGCACGTCAGACGTCTAAATGGTAATCCTGTTCTTTCCAAGTGTTTCGTAGCATATCATTAGTTATTACACGAATTGCTTGAATGATACACTTCTTCAACTCATCCACAGTTTCAATTTTTTTTTATACACAACGGATTTAATGAATCCCCAAGCAAAAAGGTGTAATAACACCTGATATGCTACGAAACACTTGGGGAGAATTGGATTACCATTTAGACGGTAGTCGTGTTACAAAAGGTGCACACATCGAAATCTATGATACCACTAGCCGAAATCTATGATACTACTACCTGAATACTAATGCTACGGAGTACATTCAAATTATATACAACGGTCAATGTATGCAATTAATGCCAAAAATAATATATATATATTTATAATAAATGCGACGATCAATGTATACAATTGATGTAATTAATATATATATATATATACTAGCGAACCCGACAGACGCTGTCCTGTTCAAACGTTGTAATTCTAGATGAAGTAAAAAAAAGCTGAAAAAAATAAAATAAATAAAAAGAATAATTTTTAAAAATAATAATTTTAAAAAATTAAAATAAAAAAATAATAAAAGAAAATAAAATAATAATTAAATAATTAAAAAAATAATAAAATAAAAGCTCAAAATATAAAAGTCTTAAAAAAAAAGCCGAAATAACAGGTCTAGCAAAATTTACACAATGCTGGATTCGAACCCGGGTCGAGAGCATGGTACTTTACAAATTGGCGACCTTCCGAACGCGCCACGATGACACGGTGTTCTAGTGGGTAAAGTGAAACATATTCGCTATTGGAAACTTGTTGTGGGCTGGTGATTATACATGTTAGAGGAGTTTTTAGTCAGAAATAAGTTAGCAGGATAGAAGCTTAGTCTTTAGCTCTTCAATAGACACAAAGATATAGGCGAGGAGGATTGCAGTAGCGATTAAAAAAGATCTCGTGTCACTTAACGTGGTTGATTCGAATTTTCCATCGCGTGTCGAGAGTATCAATATGCCGTTGGATCTGATCCATTTTAGAGTATAAAATCTGACTTGAAAGATTATTATTTTTATTTATTATTCTGGTTTAATACATGACTTGAAACTTTTTGATTTTATTTATTTTTATTTTTTCTCTCGCTGTTCGCTAACTAAACCTAACGTGGACGCCATTATCTAGAGGTGTGATTTCACAAACTGTAAAAAGCTTCCATTTACCGGACGCACCCCCTTATAAATTGTTGGTTTTTTATTAATTAATTAAAAATATAAAAACATATTCTATCGGATCAAATTGTGAATCTAAACCATTCTCGAATCAACTAAATTGCACACACAAAATTTCATAAAAATCAGTCCAGTCGTTTAGGAGGAGTTCAGTTACATACACGTGGACAGAAGAAATATATATATAAGATATATATACATATATATATATATATATATATATATATATACATATATATATATATATATATATATATATATATATATATATATATATATATATATATATAAATAAATGTATTCCCATGAATCGCATGTCTTTGCATTTATACACGTGTATATGTCCGGATTCAGGAGTGGGTTAGTATCACGAGCCCCTAAATCTGCTGACCCTACAAATAATAGTCACATGTCTACCTCGCCCTCGCGCGTTTAATGTTGAAAGGTGATATTATTCCGAGCCGTTCTTCTGACATGAACGGATGTACTTTTGTCGCTCTAATAAACGATTCGGCCAGACTGCTTCCAAATTTTTATTCCTTTCAGGCTGAGTCTAGCTACAGCTATGAAAATGTGAGCTAGTTTTCCCTTTCAGGTTATAATTTAAGGACGTGATGTAATGGGTATGCTACTTACACACACGCACACACACACACACACACACACACACACATATATATATATATATATATATATGTGTGCGTGTGTGTAAATATATATAATAAAAAATTCATTTTATTTTAATGATACCTTCAGAGCATAAGAAGCACCCCAATTTTAACTCTATTTTTTATGTAAAAAGATGCATCTTATGGTCCGAAAAATTAGGTAAATAAATTTGCCAATAAAAAGTTTTTTTCACATTCAGCATTACCACAGTTTTTGTTAATATTCCATACTATATGAAGGCCTTATTTGAATAGTGGGCCAACTCCATTTTTGTTCATTTTGTTCAGAGCCTTAAAGTCTAATGAGTGCTAAAAAATGGCTGCTGAAGTCTGATTTATGGTGCCCTCTGTTGGCAGCAGAAATAAGCTGGAGGTGTACTAGTTTTAAAATAAGATAGAAATGACTTGTATGAACATGAAAGTGAGGCTAACCAGATTTTTTTAAAAAGAGGATTTCTCCCACTATTCAAATAAGGCCTTCATATAATGTTTCTTTATTAGGGGATTGATTCAACAACAAAGAAAGAATGTATTTTCATTTTCCATTCCTATTTTTGTTTTAGCAACGTACAAACTTTTTATCTTAGGTATGGGAATTTTGTCCATCTGGTTTTTCAGTCAAAAAACTAAAATAAAACTAAACTACAAAACTAAAACTTCATTATTATATTAGGATTGGGACCATGTATAATTAAAATTGCCGATTTTATCAACTGGAATACATTAAATCTTTACTTTCATGTAAACTGGTATTTCTATGGAATATAATTTCAAAACCAGGAATTTCCATTTTAATTATCGTATAACTTTATGATAATTGAACATGGAAAAGGAAAAATTAATATGTGAACCTTGATAAAAGAGTTTTACTTATTACTGTTCTTTATCATCTTATATACGTATATTACCATTTTTATAATCTTTTATATATTTCAGGTTTTGTCACCTTTTTTATATACGGTTTTTCACTCCTAGGTCTTATCGCATTTTTTACCGCTGTTGTCTATTATGTTTACCTAATCATTTTATATATGTGATTTGGTTCTACTATTGACATGTGTTTGGCGCAGCTTGTCCTTTCTGGACCTTGCGCCATTAAACCTCAACCAACCTACCAACCAATAATACCTTCTTCTATATCATTGCTTTCATCACCTCTAAAAATTTGATTGTATATTTTATTTTACCTTACTTTTTTATGCATGGTTGTTCCGCTTTTGTCTTGCATTTGGCGCAGCTTATCCTCTCTGGACCTTGCGCCAAAAATCCCTAATCAACTAACCAACCTACAATCGATAATACAGCTAAAACGAAATGACAATTTTGCGTTAACCTAAATAGAAATACATCACTTTATAAGTTCCTAAAAAATACAAAAAAAAATGTACTTATAAGTTCTTATTATTGCTTAATTAGAAATTATTATTGCTTATTGTAAAGTTTCTTACCATGGTGTGTATTTTGTTTGTACAATAAAATCAATAAATTATTAGATTTATTAATCCTCATATGCACATACTATCAACGTGGAATATACAATTTTATAAAAGTATGTCATCCAAATATGAATTTAATGATAGAATAGATTACTTCATGCTAAATATGTATTTACCCTCTTTTTGCAGCACTGAAGAGGCCAATGTCCTTCTTCGCCACCAGAGGAAAGCGTCTGGATGATTCTGCTCTAGATAAACTCTCCAAGCTGCATTAGAAAACTTTTTCTTCTTTATTATTATAAAAGCTTCTGTTTCTTTGCCGTTTATTTCAACCTTTTCTGAAGCCCTTAACGAGGAGGACTTTAATAAACTCCCGGAATGGTTCATAACCTGTAAAAATAATACATAATGTTAAAATATTGTTAGTAGACAGGAAATGGGATAAAATTGGATCGAAGAAATAAAAATAAAACATTGTAACTGTTTTTTGTTTAATTATTGCTCTGTTTTTCTTTTGTTTGATTTTCTCTGCAGATGTGGCTGAACATAACAAGAAAACCAACCATTACTGGTTAAGGCAGAAGTGTACTAACCCTATTGGATGATTCGCTCACCCCAATGTTAACCTATGGAGAAAATGTGTCTACTATTGGTAGCTACATAAATGCCGATAATCCAATAAAAATGGTATTTTCAGATAACTTGAACTTTTCAACACCTTGCAACAGGATTCATTTGAATGATAAACTGCGTCCACCAAAGGAATTGATGAGCGTTTAAAACACAATATACCAGATTTTTTCCCCAATAACTTAAATTTAAAATATTTTTCCCCTTGAAGCAAAAAACGATAAATGCCCCAAAGTGTGAAATTTCTTTCTCTATTACGGAGTACAATTGTATTAAAAAATCTTCTAATCCAAATTTTTGGACACATTTTCTCCATAGGTTAACAATGAGGTGAGTGAATCCAATAGGGTTAGTACACAGCAGCCTTAACATACCAAACATTACTGGTTAAAATACTACTGGTTAAATATAGATTTACTACAGTAATACAAAGTTAAGCAGTTAATTCCTGCTTGGAAAGGACAAACACAGAAGTCTCTCTTAAATAAACTATTTTAGCACTATGAACGCCTTAGTGAAATCATTTTATTAGACCTATTAGAATTCAATAGATAAGACAAATATTTCGCACAATTTTTCATCAAGAATCTTTCAAGAACGATATTTAAGATCTTACTAATTGTGTGAAAGCAGAAACAGTAAGTCTCATAAAATTTATGAGTAGTATAGTTACATATTAAGATCTTCAGCGTAGCATAAACTATAAAACACTTAAATGAAGACCAAATTTTACTTCCGACTTCCTATAGATGTCTTGATGTGGAATGTCTGCAATTGAGGCGAAGTTATCTGTTTTAGAAAGAACATCAAATTCTAAGATATTTCAATACCTTCGCTTGTTTGTTGATAATTCTCGATTAGATCGTTCGACTGAATGCTTTTGAAACAAAACAAAAAAAAATTTCTTTAAGAAACATAATATTTTTAACTGTTTAATTTGATATGTGCCATCGCATATTTGATACTTAACCTTTCGGGGGGAACATGATTATCTACCTGTGAGGCAGATATAGATAGAATATCTCTTTCCCGGGTATTCCTAACCAGAAATTCATAGGGTATTTGTGGTATATTACATTTCATGGTAGCCACAATCATCAAACCATTTCTCATTAATTCTTCACCAGCTTCTATTGAACACAACCAATTACCACTGGTTATATTACGGTTCGTTTTGTATAGGCATTTAAGAAAATCAGTCTTACTCAGCCTTAGTTTCAAAACAGGTAGCATAAAGCAGGTTTGGCCAAAGTTGTTCCCAGAGCCTTCAAAAACTCAAATCTTGAAAAATTATCAGTCTTACTGCACATTTTTAAAAAAATGTATGAAGAATATCTGCCTGACAGTCAGATATTTAATCATGCAGTAGTGGAAATATCTGTCTAGTAGACAGACAATGTTCTAGAAAAATGGCCCGTACCTGAACCATAAAAGGCTTGTGTCACGAATTCCCCGTTCTCTGCTGAAGACAAGATGATGAAGCACTTGTAGGCTCACAGTACCCAAGGTCGAAGGATTGGGCCCCCAGCGTTGAATAGAGAAACCATAACTGTCTGAAAGACAGATGCTCATATCGAAGGGTTAAGATGATGAAAAAGAGGAGATGACTTTACTTGAGGCTCAAATTTATTTACAGTCTAGTGAGACACCTTTTACTAAGTTGTACCTCAAGTAAATTGGATTCGTTCTGTAGTGGACTGTATTAACTTGATCAATAAGAAGAGATGCCTATAGTTGTGTGACTCCTCTTAATAAATTGTGCTTCATGCAGTTCTGGCATCGTCTAGGTGTATGAATTTCGAGCCAAAAATTCAGGATAAAGATTTGTTATTTTAGTAGTGGATTGATAACTAAATTTTGTCAATCAACTTCGAAAATTTTGAGCAGCCCATAAATTCTATGGCTTGTAGGTCTGTCTGTCTTTGCACAAGAGATTTTCTTCATTTGGGTATTTTCTCGGAATTTTTTGGAACAATTGTAAGGTAAGAAAGCAAATTAAAAGATTAAATTATATACACTGATTTTAATATGATAATTTTTTTTTATGTTTTAACTATTTAAATGTAAACTTAGTATGACCTTAGAATCCTATTAAATGATCTTTAAATATTGTTTTAAGAAACTTTATCCAATGCTGAGGAACCTGTCGTCAAACATTCGCCTATACTACGCCGCAAATTTACTGCCCATTTTATTGTGGGAGCACCATATAGGCGGAAAGCATTACCCCCTATGAAGGGACGACACGAACGGAGGCATTTTTCGTGGCGCGACGCCAGGATTCGATCCGAGCACCCTCAGCACCAAAAACCAGCGCGCTGTACCACTGGGCCGTCACAAGCCCGTTTTAAGAAAATGAAATCAAGGAACTCAAACAATGTAAATAATTCAATACAAAATAATATACATAAAGAAGGCATAGACAGCCAAACAAATACACAGAAAAACTAGCCTAGCATTGAAAAATTTTAACTTTTCAATAAAAGATTGGGCAATTGAAACACATCCTCATACTGAAAAAAGACAATTATAACTAGCAAAATGTGAAAAATTCATCAGAGAAATAACTTTACTAACAGGAAGAATGCAGACAAAATAAACAGAAATCCTGCACTTAGAGCTAAACGCACCATAAATGCAAGATTCTGTAGCAGTGAAAGAACTAAACCATCTAACGAGACAACATCATCAGGAGGCCTAAGCGAATCAGTTACCTCAGGGACGAACTTCCTAAATAGGATGCAGGTCTAACCAAAGACATCCCAAGGCCCCGAGATCCCCATGGAAACAAATGCATTTATGGTGCGTTTATCTCTAAGTGTAGGATTTCTGTTTATTTTGTCTGCATTCATCCTGTTAGTAAATATCTTTCTCTGTTGAATTATTTACATTTTACTAGTTATAATTGAAATGAAGGAAATTGCACCTGTTAACCAATAAATCTTTACAATGAAAGGCGTACTTACACATTCATCTTTTATCCAAATATTTTGTTTATTTATTCATAAAATCTATAAAAAGGATATCTAAAAATGTTGATTTAATATTCTAGAGCACCGCACTTTTTGGACCTTGGTGTTAAAACGATTTAATGGTTGTTTTTGGGTGTAAGATTGATTTAGGTGTCCTGTGGTCACATACTCCAAATCTACAACAGAAACTAAGAATGAAATGTGTAATACGTATCATAATACACTTAAAAACTATATAATCTTAGTCTGATTTGATGCAACTCCAACTACGATGTCTAATAATGACCGTAAATATCGAACCTCTAATGATATTATCATTGCTTGCTTCCACTTTGATATAACATAACGGACGCATGCGCTGAAAGAGACACAACTACAATTGTAGAATATCTGAATAAAGTTCCCTGTTAAAGGAAAAAAATCAAGTATTTCCCGAATTGCGAAGCAAAATTTTTCCCCTCAAGCAGTAAAAAACATGGTTCTTCCCGTTAAGGTCTGTATTCAGTGGAACTGTAATTCAACATTCGTATACGTTTATGTTAGAATAAGAGAGGTAATTGCGTTAAGTTAAGAGTTCCGTGGACCGGGAATATAGACATCTATTCACAGTAGGACAAACATATACAAGCTACAAAAGAGATAGAAACAGAATGACTCACTAATAAAAGAAAATTACATCTATTTATAAACTTATAGAGGATCCCAGAAAGAGCCAATAGTAACTTTTAATAAGACATCTTTGATAAGAGATCTTTGATAAGAGAACAATTCAGAGAGAAGGGAATGAACTCAGATCAGATGATGTCGTCTCCGATTAAATTACTAACA
Organism: Dolomedes plantarius; assembly: GCA_907164885.2. Taxonomy (NCBI): domain Eukaryota; kingdom Metazoa; phylum Arthropoda; class Arachnida; order Araneae; family Dolomedidae; genus Dolomedes; species Dolomedes plantarius. The sequence continues at coordinate 32,696,164 of OU015499.1, read as the reverse complement.
CAAAATAAGAGAGGCAATCGTGTTGAGTTCCGTGGACCGAGAAAATAGACATTTATTTACAGTAGGCCAAACACAGACAAGCTACAACAAAGATAGACACAGACTGACTGACAAATAAAAGAACATCACACGTATTTATAAACTTATAGAGGATCACAGAAGGAGCCAATAGTAACTTTTAAGGAGACACCCAATAGAAAACTAGGATAAGAGAACAAATCCGAGAGAAGCGAAAGGACTGATGGTGTCGTATACGATTACATGGCTAGCGGTTTATAAAAATTCCATTTATCCAATTGAGTCACATCAAACACACTGCTTGGTTTTCTCAATGGAATGGCTTATAATGGGAGTAAATTCTAGATTGTGATTTTGGAGCAAGCGAAAGAAGTAAATTTTTACTGAGTAATCTACACGCACGCAGTTTTTGAGTTCCCTATCGCTTTGTGTATTTACGTCTCTGTATAAAAAAAATGTGAGCAACGCATGAAATAATGGTTTTCAGCATTACGTTATAGGTTGATAGGTATCTCCTTCAGGCTGCTGTGTACTAAACCTATTGGATTCACTCACCTCACTGTTAACCTACGGAGAAAATGTGTCTACTATTTACAGCTATATAAATGTTGATAATCCAATAAAAATGGTATTTTCAGATAGCCTGAACTTTTCTGCACCTTGCAGCACGATTCATTTTATAAATTTCGTCCCCTAACGGAATTGAGGATCGTTTAAAACACACTATAAAAAATTTTCCCCAAAATAATTTAAAACTTAAAAATTATTTGCCTTTTTTTTAAACGAAATAAACCCCAAGGCGTAAAATTTCATTCTCTATTGCGGAGTACAATTTAAAAGAAATCTTTCAATCCAAGTCTGCAATACTTAGACACATTTTCCCCATAGGATAACATTGAGCGATTCCAATTGGGTTAGTACACAGCAGCTTTCAGTAGTATAAAAACACTGAGGCAATTGCACAAGCTGACTCTATCGTTTAACTCAACCTCAGTAATGTAAATTCAACTCAAACCGGCTAGAGACAACCTACTTATAATGTTTGCAAAATTTTATTCACAATGTATAACACATCAGTTTGGGATCCCTGGGAAACTTGTTAGAGAAGCATTATTTATATGTGAAGCATTGTATCCAAGGTAGCATAAGTCCCAAGTGTCAAGGTCGGCTGATGGGACTGATCCGATGTTACTGCTACGGAAGAAAAATTGGTCATGAAACAGACACTGCCCAACAAAGGTTAAGATCTTTCCGGAGTCATACTATCAAGTGTCAAGGTCGGCTGATGGGACTGATCCAATGTTACTGCTACGGAAGAAAAATTGGTCATGAAACAGACACTGCCCAACAAAGGTTAAGATCTTTCCGGAGTCATACTTTCAAGTGTCAAGGTCGGCTGATGGGACTGATCCGATGTTACTGCTACGGAAGAAAAATTGGTCATGAAACAGACTGCCCAACAAAGGTGAAGATCTTTCCGGAATCATACTATCTTATAAATCAACATTTGCTTTAAGGGTACAAGGGACCTTGAACCTCCCTTTTTAAAAATTTTCAATATTTTACTCTAATTACAAAATGAGAATGATTAATATTCTTTTCTACTAGATTGAAGGCACTTAGAATTCATCAAAAATTCTTCAAAAATTAAAGCATTTTCCAAAATGCTCCATCCGAATTTATTTTCTTCTGATTTCGTCCAAAGTTCTGGGGATTGTTTTAATTTAAATGTTTGTCCCAAAACGGTGCGTCCTTCTTTGAAACCACAAATGTTTATTTTAAAATTTATTTACCATTAAATAAAGCAAAAACAAAAAAAACAGGCAATTTTTTAAAAATTATTTATGGCTTTAGATAAGTACAAAAAAATTCAATGCACACACACACACACACATATATATATATATATATATATATATGGTAAACTTATGTTTAAGATTTTTAAATGATTTGGGATGCACAGGGAACATTTTGAAAAATGCTAGCATTTTTTAATTTTTTTTTTTAAACAGGAGTTTTTCTGCCAAAAAATCATTATTCTGAATTATAAAGATCTTCAGTGCAGTAAAAAAGAACACAAATTATTCTCATTCTGTTTGTACAGTTAAAAATTGACAATTAAAATTCCATGTCGAAGGTCCATTATCTCTTTAAAGAATCTAACTGCAAACAATAGGCTCCGGTATTTTAGGTCTTGAAAGCATTACAAATAGTCTATGTTGGTCATACTCAACATTTTCTCTATCGAGCCACATATCTGTAAATATATTTACTACGTTACGTGGGCCTCAACAAAATGCACTATAAGTCATAATGCAATAATGTAAAAAATAAAACTCAAAACCTAAATGTATTCACGCGTATATTTTAAAAATGAGTGCGATATTTTTATGTTGAGAAGCTGTTGACTATTTTATACAAATCAGGTTTATGCTTACCACATACTACCCTTAATACATCATCAAGGTCAGAATCAGTAAGCTGATTTCTATTTACGTTCATCGAGTAATTCATTTTGGAATTGTATTTGGATTTATTTAAGAAATGCCACACACAAATTAGCACTTATGGCATTAGTACACGAGCTCTCCAGTATTTTTCTACAATACAATTAAAACCACTTAGTGCTGAGCAGACGTCCAAATGTTCGGCTGTCATCGGTTGACTTGAGTCCCAAAGAAAACAGACAGGAGAATTAGCAATGCCAATACGGAAGAGATGAGACCTCAGACAGTCATGTTTTGTTAACAGTCTAAAGAGTGCAACAACAGCTTTTCTTGGGGCATCAGGAACACAAGTGGTGTTCTCATTAAGAATTGCCCAGCTCTTGCCGTTAGATTCTTCCGCGGCTTCTAATTTAAAGTTGTGTTTGAAAGTCCTATTTATTAAATGTCATAAAGAATGAAATGTTATTGCTTTCGTGGATCTCTGGGACATGAAGGCTTTCTTGGCAAGTAGGTGCGCATGTTCGTTTCCCACAATGCCACAATGTGCTGGTACCCATTGGAAGGAAATTAAAATTTGGAACTGGATGATTCACAAGAATGCGTTGGTGCGAATAATGTGAGCAGCCAGTACCACATTTTGAAGAGTTTTGCAGACTGTTCTTCTTTTAAGGCACTACAGCCTGTTGCAGGCCAAGGCCGTCCCAATCAGTTTCCGCCATCTTGTCCTATCCGAAGCAGTTCTCCTCCAGTCTCCTTTATATATGATTTTTATGTCACTCTCAACAGAATCGAGCCACCTAATTGGTGGTCTTCCTCGCTTTCTAGTTCCCATGGGTTTAGCAAATGAGAGCTTTTTTTTGGATTTGTGCCCTCAGTTCTAAATAAATGACCTAGCCATCAAATCCTGTGGCTTTTTATGACCCTCTCGATGTCCGGTTGTCTGTATTTTTGGTAAATTTCATAATCAAACATTGATCTCCATACAGCATTTTCACAATGTTTTTCTTAGTATTTTGCACTTGAAGATCAATAGAGGCGTTCCCGTTGAAAAGAGGGTAAGTGCCAAAATTTACGAAGAGTATTTTTTCACTGATACAAGGGATTTTTCAAAGCTAATGGTGGGGAAAAGGGGGAAAGTGCCTAGCTAGTTTGTTTTAGTTCTGTGTTACGTACTTACCTCCTTTTCCACACTATTAGCCTTGGAAAAAACTCTTGTATTAGTGAAAAATAGAGTTTGGAAATTTTGGCACTTACCCTCTTTTCAACGGGAACTCCTCAATAGCTTATTTTCAATAAATTTAGTCATTTCCTAGTATTCACAGCCATATAGTAAAATAGGTCGTAATAGGGTTTTATTTTTCAGGCACTCATTTACAAAATTATGTTTACAAAAGCACCTGCCTGATAATGAGTATGGGTGTTCCGGACCGCTCATGAAAGCTTTGAATGCCACATGCGGATCTCGGGCCGGAGTTTGAGTATCGATGATTTATGTAATGTAATGCTACAGTAGTATGAGATCGAATTTCAAAATTTACGAAGTTAACCAACTTGTTTACTTTAATACTAAGTGTATCAAACTTACGGTTTCACGCTCAGATTGTTAAACTAGTTCCATGATTCATTTTAGAAAGATAATACTTCTAGATATCATGCTTACTTTATTGCTATATTTTAACAATGCTTTAAAACAGTAAGATTAAGCCTCACAAAAACTAGCAAGTGAATAGGGAGCCGAAATTTAAATATATCTCTGCAAAATTTACTTAGGGAATTCAGTGTTACTAAGAGTCACATTCATTCATTCTGTTTTAATTAATTCTATTTTTAAATTGTTTTCCTTTGTTAATTAATGGATAAGATTTCAGATCTGGCTTGAAACAGTTAATTACGTTAAAAGGCTTGGCTTCAAACAGACGTAAAACAACAAGTTTTTATTAGCAAAAAAAATTAAAAAATTAAGCTTCGATTGTTTACTGTTATTGTAATGAGTAGTTAATCAAATTATTCAGCACTTTCAAATAAAGCAATTTTTTTACGAGGTTACAATTTTGGAGCTACTAATTTTAAATAAGACTTTTCCGGTCCTACAAATGCAATACTAGCTTTTGCTAGATTTTAAAGATTTTGTGTTTATTTGAAGTTGTAACATACTTAGAGGCAAGGCCCGATTTAGAAAATTCTTTACTATAAGCACAACTCGGGATGGGGGCCCACAAACACTTATGTGGGCGTAAAATTTCCAAAATTCACACAGAAAAAAATAATCATGAATCACTGTGAAAGTACCATTCTACCAAGAATTGCCTATTTGAAGTGTAGAAGCCTAGAACATTATCAAATAACAAAAAGCAATACAACATATTAACTTCATCATTAAAACACCAATACAATGCAACCAGAAAAACTTATTAATCCCTTATATATTTCCCGTGTGATACTTTGTGGTACTCGGGAATTTTATGTGTTTTTTTAATAAAAAAAAATCCCTTATATACACTATAACATACATATGAGGAACTATACATATAACTATACATATGATGAACCAATCAATCAACCAAATTTGAAAGGATATATAAAAAAATTGCTAATAAAAAAGGTAAAATAAAAAAATGAATGGGGAATTTTTTCCTTTTAAAATTAAAATTTTTTGGGGTCCTTAACATTCCGGGGCCCCTATGCCCGGGCCTACCGGGCCTAATGAAAAATCAGGGCCTGCTTAGAGGGGATTTTTTTAACAATATCTCAATGCCTTGACTATAATATAATCTTCCTAACATTCTTACCTCTAACATCTTTAAAAAGGTGATTGAAAAAAATTAACTTATCAGCTTTGACTTTAATATTTAACTATATTTCGTTATCACGTTTCAAAAACGGAGCTTGAATGTAAAATATTCTTAGCTTTAAATTCCTTTTATAAAGTCATTTAAAATAAATAACATTATTGAATTTTAAGAGGGATTTTATTACTGCAGTTATATATATATTACATTAAGAAAAATTGCAAATCTGAAATTTTCAAACCAAAATTAAAAAATATTTTCTTGTCAGGCTTTGATATCGAATATCCACTTCAGGCTGTTGTGTATTAACCCTACAGGATTCGTTACCCTCAATGTTAACCTATGGAGAAAATGTGTCTAAGGATTTCCGACTTGGATTGCAAGATTTTTTTTAAAGTTGTACTCCGTAATACAGATAGAAATGTTATATCTTGGGGCATTTTTCTTTTGTTTAAAAAAATGCAAAAAATATTTAAATTGTTCGAGGAAAAATTCTGGTATAGTGTGATTTAAACACTCCGGAATTCCTTTGGTGGACGAATTTTATAAAATGAATCCTATTGCAAGGTGCAGAAAAGTTCAGGCTATCTGAAAAAAGAATTTTTACTGGTTTATCAGCATTAATGGTGCTGTAAATATTAGACAACCTTTCTCGATGTCAATGTTATTTCTCGTTTCCAGATTTGAAATTTTTTCCTTTCGCACTTGTACTTAGCTTAAATATTTTAGCTTTCGCCCATACTGAATTTTCGTAAACCCTATATGTAGTGAAACGAAATGACGAAGTATGAAGCTGAAGCGTTCTAGTATAAACAAAGCATTTTTTCGGAAGAATATTCCTAAAGAATATATATAACGAATAATTGTAAAAAGTTAATGGTATGTGGTCCACACATAGTTCTCACTGAAAACAATGTTTGCACTTAAGTGCATTTTAAAGAGCTTTTAGAAAATATATTATAAACCGTAAATAAATCTATGATGGTTACAAAACCAGATGCAACATATTTTAGCTGCTTTATCTGTGCATTACTGAACACCTGTTATTTAAATTTTTATATATCGGGAATCATAGTTTACCAGGATTTAAATATTTAAACAGATGTATCTGAAACACGTTGCAAGGTAAGGAAATATTGCACAGCTTTCCTTTGTTATATTTTTATTTGACTGTATGCAGGATTTTTGATTTAAAATAAAAAGTCATTTTAATATTTATCTCAAGCGAAAATTGCCTTAAAGAAAATTATTTTTTTTACTACTTGTAAAGTAATTAAGTTTGTAAATCCGGTAGAAAAGTTCTTTTTAAATTCTTCATCTGCACAAAAGTGAACATATTATGGGAGAAGAGCTATTATGTACAGGGTGATTTTTAATAAAGTGACACTACTCAGAGGAATTCCACCAAAATTGATAGAGGGACTAAGGAAAACATATGAAAGAGCTCCCATGAAAAAAAATTGCTTCCAAAAGTCGCCGATAGGGGAAGATATGCCGCTGTTGTTGTCAGCGCACCCGAGAATTTGCATAAAACGCAAGCAAAACATTAAAATACAAATTCATGACTACGTACGTAGTCGACAGCAGCGCCAGTATTTTTTGGGCTATAAAGATCGGTGCGGAATCTGTTGCGCCATTGCTTTACAGAAGAGAGGGTCATCAGTCGGTTTTTCCATTTGCATGGCCACTTCACTCCCCGGACCTAACCAATGTGATATTTTTCTGTGGGGTTATTTAAAGTCCAAGGTGTATCTTGGGGGAGTCTCTAACTTGGTGGCCCTAAAGGGCAATGTATCCTGGACTGTGATGAACATATCTGGTGACATGTTACGCTCGGCCGTCGAGAACGTAGTGTTCAGGAAGCAGTTTGTCGTACACCAGAATGTTGATCACGTTGAAGGAGGGAGAGGTGAATTTGCAGCATAAAGCGGTGTTCCCGTGCATTTTTTTTATCCATTTGTCTTGTTATTACAACTTTCTCGGTATTCACCCCTTATCTTTATAGCCCGAAATACTGGCGCTGCTGTCGACTACGTAGTCGTGAATTGGCATTTTGGTGTTTTACATGCGTTTTGTGCACATTCTCGAATGCACCGACAATAACATCGCTAAATTTTCCCTGTCGATGGCTTTGGAACTTATTTTTTCTTCACGGACACTCCTTCACATGTCGTCCTTAGTCCCTCTATTAATTTTTAATTTTGGTGGAATTCCGGTTGATAAATCACGGTACAGATGTGTGGCTCTGAGTAGTGTCAGTTTAATAAAAATCTCCCTGTGTATATATATATATATATATATATATATATATATATATATATATATATATATATATATATATATATATGTGTGTGTGTGTGTGTGTAATGCAATCCGGGGAACATCAGGTATATCCGTAGTCTTGTAGTCATGTAACCAGGGCAGGCGAAAGTAAGGACCAACTCAATCAAATCCAGACACGAGGAGTCAATCACATTTCTAATATTTATTAAAGTTAATTTCTTTTTTGAAAGTTTCCATTAACATCAATTGGATTTGGAGGGACATCGCGGATATCGGGGAAAACTCCCGGCAGCGCAACGCCGCGACGATATGGACGGAGAGTTAAAAATTCTATATGTTAATGGTTTGGGAGCGAACACATCAGAACCCAAGAGAGACACCGAGGAACGCTTAATTTTTTTGAAAAGTACAGGCGCGCTAAATTTTAATTGGTTAAAAATTGACATCTGACCTCATCAAACCGCATCGGACGAGGTTGTGTGAGGCTTCTAGAACATGCCTTGTTATATAACATGTAGCGGCGTGGCTTGTTTAAGGGGAAAACTAATAGATAACTTTTTAGTATCTAGATCAAAATCAAATCGAGGGATAATATTCTGTTGCGGTAAGACAAAATCAATGAAGGGAAAGGTTTATCGTTTTATATATATATATATATATATATATATATATATATATATATATATATATATATATATATATATATATATATACATATATATAACTATAAAAAATTATGTAACACCTTACAAGTGGGGTATTATGCATATCTTAACCTACTTGCCGGGAGCTATTTTTAATGATTTCTGGAGGCACACTACTAAAAAAGTTATATAACATTTGAAGGTGCCATCAAAATGAAAAAGTTTTTCATTTATGTTCATCACTAGCTGAAATCCCGGACTTCGCTACGGAGTACATTCAAATTAAATACAACTATCAATGTATGCAATTAATGTCAATATATATACAGGGTGGTTCAAATTAAAGTATTCCTGTTTGGGACGCCCTGGCGAGAAAAACAGTGGACGTAACGTCTTCATATTTGGAGGGTATACATATTATGCCATGGGGAATTGATTGGGGAACAAAAAATTGTTATCTCTAACAAAGACCGCTAGGTGCAAATGACGCGCTGCAGTCGGTTGAAGGTAAAGAAAATGAAACATGACTGTACGAAGAAAGGAAAGAATACGAGGTGTCGGTAATTAACTTTATTAGTACAGTTCGTTACACAAGAACTGTCGATCATACAGAAATGTTAGTGAAGGCGCAAACGAAAGGCTTTCGCGTAGCAACAACAGCACACAAAGATTTCACAGGTGGTTTTCATTGTGTCCACCCCGTGCTTCATGGCCAACGCGTGACACCGTGTTATAGCATGATCCACAGCTGCGTGTAACTGGTCGGGACCGATGTTGCGTACGTGCAAGAGGATGTTATTCTTCAAATTCGTCGGATTTCCTGTTTCCCCGATAAACGTTATCTTTGAGGTAACCATAAAGCCAAAAATAGCACAGGGTTAAGTTGGGTGAACGTGGAGACCATCTGGCAGGAAGTGCACGGCTAATAATGCGATCCTCCGTAAAATGACGTCGCAGCAATTGGTGAACCTCATGTCCAATGTGAGCAGGGGCACCACCTTGTTGGAATACCGTTGTAGCGAGACATCCACGCTGCTGGAGTTCTGGAATGACCACACCTTGCAACATAGACCGATAGCATGCTGCAGTCACTGAACAGGTTTTTGGTTCCTGCGGGGTGATTTTCTCGAAGAAAAATAGCCCAGTCATAAAGGTCGCAGTGAAGCCAACCCATACAGTCACATGCGATGAATACAGGGGCATTTGGAGGACCGAGTGAGGATTCTCAGTGGTCCAGATACTGCAGTTTTGTGCGTTCACTGTTCCGCACATGGAAAAGTGAGCCTCATCGGTCCATACAATGTTCCACGGCCAATTCTGCTCCACCTCCATACGTGCCAAGAATGTTAAAGCGAACGTTTCACGCAGATCGTAATCGCCATGTTTTAACTCTTGTAAGCGATGGAGCTTATACAGATAGGCTTTGAGAGTTTTCCGCTTGCACCTCCATACCGTAGTGTGTGACAGTCCGAGTTGCCTTGATACGGCGCAGGCACTGCATGTTCCTGCTGTGTTCGAATTTACCTGCTCAACGACAATCTCTCTCTCCCTCTCTCGCTCGATTCCTTTTCAGTACTCTGTGAACTCAGCTCACCAATCCGCCTACAGTAAATTTGACCCGGGAGTACAGCAGGATGATAATGTTATATTTTATAATGTTAAAGTTTGTTTAAGTTTGAAGTTATTAAAGTTGTTAAAGTTTGTTTACGTTGAAGTTATTAAAGTACCACACTACTCGCCGAATAAGGGCGTCGACAGATATTAAACATACAAATTAGTTGCAGACATTGACCGTTGCATTTAACTTGAATATTTTCTTCTATATTATTTTGTCTAAAAATATCCGTTACTATTTTTTATAAATATATTTTTGTTTTTTGGCATTAATTACATACATTAATCTTTGTATTTATTATCTATATATATAAAACAGTTTCGAAACTGACTGACTCACTGACTGCTGGGCATACAACGCACAGACCAAACTGCTGGACCTAAAGGGCTAGAATTTTGCATGGCGATTCTTCTTATAGTGTAGGGTGGCACTAAGAAAGATTTTTGAAAAATTCTTCTTAGATTTTTTAAAATTAAAATTTTTAAACTGTTTTAGTAACTTTTTTTAAATTTGCATTTAAAATAACAGTTTGAGGGTTATAAAATTTATATCACGAGAAAGATCATAAAACTTCTTTAAAATGAGATCTTTTTCGAATCTTTACCTCCATTTTCTGATTTTTGGTGAATTTTTAAAGATTAATTTTTAGAATTTAATTTATTAAATGCTGATCGCGTGATTTCTTTTTTCTGGTACGTTAAGTAAATTTATCGTCACGTGCATAACAACTAAATAGACAAAAAAAAAATTTTTCTTGCTAATGTGGTAGACGATTGGACATTATCCAAAAAAATATTAAAATACAATAAAAGATATGTTCCTCAAACTGTACTATATTCTTTAGTATGTCCTATTAAATTCAATTTGAATATTTTCTTCTACATTATTTTGTCTATAAAAATATCCCTTGTGATATTTTTATAAATATATATTCTTTTTACATCAATTGCATCCATTGATCGTCGTATTTATTATAAATATATATATATATATTTGTCATTAATTGCATACATTGATCGTTGTAATTAATTTGAATGTACTCCGTAGCGAAGCACGAGTATTGAGATAGTACGATATACTACTGTGACACTTACCTGTGTTCTAAAGTAAAAGTTTTGCAGTATTTCTAAAAATAACTGAAATATTCCACAAAAAGTGAAAAATCCCTGATTTTTAAAAAAAAATTATCTTTTTTTAAGTTCAAGTACCTGTAGAAAGATTAACATATACAGCTTAGCTTTTACTTCAAAACGTAGTTAGTAACATGTAAAACACCATTGCGAAATTGTATTGAAGTATATTGGAAACTTTTTAAATGATTAGCTTTCTCGTTTACTAAAGTAACTGAAAAATTAGTTTTCTAGAAAGAGCAATTAAAGATGCTATTTCCGGTCTTTCATTATCGCTTTCAGTTTATTAAATTGGCCATAAGTTCTAATCCGAGGATCGTACGAATAAAAGTAAAGCAGTTTTAGATTCCTAAAAGATTGGCCTTTTGAAACTCAGTAATAATGAAATTTTGCCACAAAATACCCATTTCAACGTAACCGGATAGATACCTTAAAACAGTGTGGTCCAACCTTTAGTTACCCGAGGGCCAATCAAACTTTAGTAAAGGAATGTGAGGGCCAGAGCCATTCCAGAAAGAAAACGAATTACATATTGTATTCAGAATCTTTTATTAAAATTTATATTAAAAGAAGTTTAATATACTAGTTTAATATACTTTATTTTTCAGTCGAGAAATCAATGTGATAATTGGCACTGCTTTCCTGATACAAGTTTATCAACGTCCACTGTAAGTTCAGTAAGGCAAAGTCTCAGGCTCGATTCCAGTGAAGCACTTTCAATTAGATTTCTCGTTTTTGATTTAAATTGTTTGAGAGCAGAAAAGCACTTTCGCACACGTATGGACTGCCAAACAGCGAGAACATTTGCAAAGAGAATATGGCCGTTACTTAAATTTTATGAATCGGCATTACATTTAAGTCTTACATTTAAGTCATTACATTTTAAGTCTTAAAAACTTAAAGCAGTAAGTAAACGATTTTTTTACAAATGTTAAATTAAAATATTTTTCCAGTAAGAAGGAAAAGGGCCAACAAAAATGAATTGATGGGCCGCGGGTTGCACCACACTGCCTTAAAAGAAGAACGATATGCAGGAAATGGCATACAAATTGCTGAATATCCTACCAGTAATTCCGAAAGATCATCGAACCGACATACTAAAGCATTTTCATGACGAACCGACGGCTGGACACCTGGGATTCCTTAAAACCTATGACAGTGTCCGTAAGAGGTTTCATTGGCCGGGTCTATATAGGAGTGTGCGCCAATACGTCAGTCATTGCCGAGAATGCCAACGAAGGAAATCTGTTCCACAACAGCCGCCTGGGCGTCTAGTACCAATACCTCCCGCCGAGTCAGCTTTTCAACGGATTGGCATAGATCTACTGGGAAGATTCCCGAAGACGAATCGACGAAATAAATGGATAATCATTTGCACCGATTATTTAACTCGCTACGCTGTTACAAGACCTCTTCCAAATGCTGGTGCGCCGGAAGTAGCTAAATTCCTTTTTGAAGACATTATTTTGACGCACGGAGCCCCGAGAGTACTAATCAGTGATCGAGGTCAGGTCTTTCAGTCAAAAATGATTCATGAACTTAATGGGCTGTGTAATATCTCACGTAGAATGACAACGGCATACCATCCACAGACGAACGGGCTGACTGAACGTTTTAACAAAACGTTAACGGAAATGCTCTCCATCTATGTCGACTTAGAACAGAAGAATTGGGACGTAGTTTTGCCGTTTGTTACCTTCGCGTACAACACTGCTAAACAGGACACGACTGGCTTTTCCCCATTCTTTCTGTGCCATGGAAGAGAAGCTGAGACTACACTTGACACCATGTTTCCATGTGTTGACGGTAAGGAGGAAGATGACTATGTAAGCGACTTAATTACAAAAGCTGAGGAGTCAAGACAATTGGCCGGACTCCGAACATTAAATGCTCAAGCAAAGTATAGTCATCGTTATGATGCCAGACACCGGATGGTAACTTATAAGCCTGATGACCTAGTGTGGGTTTTCATCCCGATAAGAAAAGTTGGACTATCAGAAAAACTATTGAAGCGATATTTTGGTCCCTATAAGATTTTGCGGCGGTTATCTGACGTCACTGACAAAGTGGAAGGTTTTGACCCTACTTCAAGGAGGAGGAAATCGAAAGAAGTAGTTCATGTGCTCCGGATGAAACCGTATTACAACCCGGACGCTTAAGACGCTTATTTGGATGCCGATACCGACAGCAACAACCCAGAAGCAGAAAATGTTGAACGAGAACAGTCTCACGACGTACCATCCAGATCTTATGCGGGTCCCCTTACCTCTGTCTAGAGCAAAAATCACGTAGCATATCATTTTAATACAAACAGCGAGGCACTGTTTTGCAGGGAGGGAGCAATGCCACATTTCACCGAAACAACGGTGGCTCAGAGGTATCGCTCCCGACGTCTAATCTAAAGGTCCCGGGTTCGAAACCAGCCGCCGTCGGGGTGCCAGAACATCGTTTATTTTAATTTGCTCTGCATGCGAGCTGTATGCAAATTTACCTATTATTTATTTCAGTTCCGGTTCCAGAGGTTTCTGGAATATTTCTCACACTTCCGGTGGGAATGTCGGGAAATATCCGGAGGTGTATTTAAGGTAATGTTCCCCGCAAGCTGGTGAATAAAAACTGTCCTGAGCTACACTTCGTATCAATTCTGTGTTCCCCAAAATCATCGTGACAATATCCACTCATTTACTGCAGACTATCTCTGTCTGATCAATAAACGCCTGTGTTGATCAACATTGGCAGTGTCAGAAGGCAGACATTTCATACATACCTGTTTCAAAGCGGCTTGTCATTCATGTTTACATAACATTAGCTACACTAGTAAAACACTCTGACTAGATTGCTACGTTTGTATGTACTCATTAGCAATGCCATTTTGTTGAGAGAGAAACAACTCAAATCACTTCTGAGGATATCTCTAGATACATACGAAAGAAATGTCATTGAAAGAAGCGCATATTATCGGAAGATGTAACTCTGATACCGGAATAAGATTCCAAATGAAGAAGCCCAGTTATACAACTATTTATTTACTAGCTGAATACCCGTACTTCGCTAAGGAGTACATTCCAGTTAAATACAACGGTCAATGTATGCAATTAAAGCCAAATATATATATATATATATATATATATATAAAATAAATGCAACGATCAATGCATGCAATCCATGTAAAAAAAACCAAAATATATATTTATAAAAAATATCATAACGGATATTTTTATAGACAAAATAATGTAGAAGAAAATATGAAATTTAAATCTAATAGAACATACTAAAGAATATAGTACAGTTAATATAGTACAGTTTGAGGAACATTTCTTTTACTGTATTTTAATATTTTTTTCGATAATGTCCAATCGTCTGCCGCATTAACAAGAAAAAATAAATAAATTTTTGTGTATTTCGTTGCTGTGAACGTGACGATAAATTAATTTAAAGTACCGGAAAAAGAAATCAAGTGATCAGCATTTAATAACTTAAATTCTAAAAATTAATCTTTAAATATTCACTAAAAATCAGAAAATGAAGCTAAAGATTCGAAAAAGATTTCATTTTAAAGGAATTTTTATTCAAATTAAATATATATATATATATATATATATATTCAAATTAAATATAATAGGACATACTAAAGAATATAGTACAATTAATATAGTACAGTTTGAGGATTATATCTTTTACTGTATTTTAATATTTTTTTGGATAATATCCAATCGTCTGCCGCATTAGCAAGGAAAAAAAATATTTTTTTTTGTCTATTTAGTTGTTATGCACGTGATGATAAATTTATTTAAAGCACCAGAAAAATAAATCACGTGATCAGCATTAATTAATTAAATTCTAAAAATTAATCTTTAAAAATTCACCAAAAATCAGAAAATGGAGGTAAAGATTCGAAAAGATTTCATTTTGAAGGAATTTTTATGATCTTTCTCGTGATATAAATTCTATAAACCTCAGATTATTCTTTTAAATGCAAACTATTAAAAAATTACAAAAACAGCTTAAAAAATTGAATTTTAAAAAATCTAAGAATAATTTTTCAAAAATCTTTCTTAGTGCACCCTTACACTATAAGAAGAATCGCCATACATAATTTCAGACCTTTAGGTCGCGTGGTTTGGTCTGTGCGTTATATGTCAGTCAGTCAGTTACGGAACTGTTTTATATATCAATATAGATTATGAGTATGGAAGTTAGTTTTGTGTAATCAGAATATTGCAATGAGAATAAATGATATAAAAGGGTAAATATGAAGGCTGGTGTGTATTAAGCCTATTGGATTCGCTCACCTCAATGTTAACCTTTGGAGAACATGTGTCCAAAGATTGCCGACTTGGATTTAAACATTTTTCTTTTATTGTACTCCGTAATAGTGAAAGAAATTTTACACTTTGGGGCATTTTTCATTTTTTAGTGCAAATAATATTTTTAGATTTAAACTATTCGCGGGAAAAAAATCTGTTATAGTTTCTTTCAAACGCTCATAATTCCTTTAGTGGACGAAATTTATAAAATGAATCCTGATGAAAGGTGCAGAAGAGTTAAGGCTATCCGATAATACCATATTTATTGGATTAACTGCTTTTACGTAGCTGTAAAAAGTAGACACATTTTCTCCATAGGTTAACATTGAGGTGAGAGAATCCAATAGGGTTAGCACACAGCAGCCTTAAGGAGGTATGGATAGAGAATATGTTGAGTTACGTATAAATATTGAATTATTTAACTTATGTTTCATAGTATTCTACTATTTTAGGTTCCCTGGAATTCTCCGGTTACATATTAAAAGAAACTGCTGTCGTATACTGCACGGTTGAAAGTGGTTGCTTGAAAGTGATGGGGAATATATCTGTAAGGCATGAAAATAATACAGTATTTCTTAAGGAAGTTTGAAAAGACGGGAAGTTTTAAACTTCTTTACGCAAGGAATCTGGGAGATGAGCAGTTTCCTCTGCCAAGAAAGAATTATATAGAGAATATTTATAGAGAATCATTTGAGTTACTGGCAGGGTGGGATAACTCTCATGATCGGAGAGTTATTGAAAATTGCTTGGGACGAGTTCAATCTAAAATTCATTGTAGGAAATTTATTCAAACCATTGCCACTTCCTAAAGCAGTTTCTTTTTCAAATGCATATTTACCAGCGTTATTTGAGAGTTAATTAATGTCTATTTCATTAAGGTTAACACTGAGGTTAGTGAATCCAATAGGGTTAATTACACAGCTAACTTAACAAGTAGTTTTAGTTGTGTTTAGCAAGCTGGGCTTATTGGTGCAAAGGAAGAGTGGATAAGCTGCACAAAACGACAATAAACTTTTAACAAGATACTTGCAGGGTGCCCACCTATATCTGTTACCCCCCCCCCCCCTTAACTTCTAAACGGTGACAGCTTAGGCCATAAATTTGGTGTTTAGGTATAATAAAAAGGCTGGGCGCTACTTGATGAGACAACTTGCAACGCCATCTATCGGCAAATTTTGGAACCGATTTTATTTAAAAAACGGTACGAGATACGGAAAAAAGTTAATTACAAAGTTCTTCAGCATCATCGATTTAGTAAGAATAGACACATTGCTCACATTAATACTCAAAAAACAAATGTAGAAAATGATCATCTAAATCGTGGCCATTCGAAATCCTGACCAAACAAATGTTCAATTTTTCCTCGTTCAAATGAGACGAGTACCGAGTAAACGTCGAATACCGAAGAAATTTTTTCACGTCGAAATGCGACGAGTACTGAAGCAGACGAGCACCTAGGCATGACTGTACTATGTGTTAAAATATACGAAAAAAGTCTAAATTTTATTGATGCATTTATTTTTAAACTTTCTCGCTTGTGTGACAAGAGTTTTCGATGCGTCCTCGCTAGAATTAAAACACTTTGCTACAAGTATAAATAATTAATAACTTTACACATCTGGTTTTTTATTATTTTATGCATAGGAACTTATCTCACACATTTAGCCATCCATAATTACATACAAAATATTTCAATATTAAACTGAATAAACAGATTTTTTTAAACCGAAATTTTAGATATACGGGGTAAAAAAGGAATTAAAATGTTAACGTTTTCTTTTGAAACACCTATTAAATTGAATTTCTTAGAATATGGTTAATTCACGCACGTTGGAGAACATTCGTAAAAAAATTGAGTATCTTATGCGTGATAAACTTATAAAGTTATTTTCATTAACAGGAAACAGAGTGGTAAATTTTTTACACAAGAACAAATATCGCGAAATAGAACGTTTAAATTAACTGAGTTTGATATCTTTTTTTTTGTAAATTTTATAAATAACGCATCACAAATTCATTCCATGATTCTGGAACTGTTTGCATTTAAGCCCTTCTCAGAATAGCATTTCACGCAGCTAATGTTTTATAATAAAAAGAAGGGATAAACTTGTACAAGCGGCTAAAACATTTCTTTTTTTATTGCGTAAACAGTGCACTTTGGAGAGCAATTAAATTGAGTTAAAAAATATCATTTGCGTGATTGCCAAAAGAGCAGATAACATTCCATGAAAAACCCTCAGCAAAAAAAGGTTTGGAGTTTGTTTTTTTACGCTTCTTTGAACTCTCGGAAGCTACGAGTGTGTTTATCTTTTAATTCGAAATCTCTGACTAGTAATTTGAAACACTTAACTCGTTATGGAATATAAGAATAGTTTAAAATTCAATTTTCAGTTATTTGATTTATTTTGAAGAAATAGTTTTCTATTATCTAATTTTCCCGATGAGGGTATTATTTTCACATTAACAGCCTATTACCTTGAAATGATCTTGGGTTTGATACTGTTATCTTTTTTGACGTTGGATTTCAATTTGTATGATGCATAAAATGAACAAATTTCTGTAACTAGCCGCTGTGCGACCAGCATGGTCGCTCTTAGTTTTATACTTTCTTTTGCAAAACAACTCAACTGAAAGAAGCAAATATGAGGAACGTTACCTTTACCTGTCATCATAAATATGCGTTGTTATGGGGTAGTGGGATCTCAGCCAAAAAATTTACGATTATTACAAAATTCTCTATAAGGCTGATTCTAAATCATCGTGATTAAAAAATGTGAATTTCCTTTACTTCAGAACATAGTTAAAGATAAGACTGAGAAACCGACCACCAATGATTTCAAAAATGACATCCCTCTCTCTATGTACTACTTTTCAAAATCAAGATGTCTACACTTTATCATTACATCGAATAAGAAATTATCGGAGAAAAATTTTTTTAATTAAAAACAGGAGTAAAAATTTAGCAAGTACTAAAATAGAGTGTGGATTACACCACCCTATGTATGTATTATTGTTCACAATTCAAATATCTACACTCAATCATATCAAGTAATAAATTGTTGGAAAAATTTCTTCACCAATAAAATGCAGTAAAAATTCAGCAAGTACTAAAAAAAGTGTAGAAAATTTACTCTTACTTACTATTAAGGCATTATAATGCAATTAATAGTATTTTACGATGATATTCCAAAAATTTCTTGATATAGTACACAGTTGAGTATTTCAGAAGTAGGAGATACTACAGTGACAGAATCAAAAGAACGGACTCAAATAAACTTACATACAACTGTCCATGACTAAACACCGGATTTGATAGGTTTAAACATATTTTGTCAAAAGTTTGTCCTCTGACATACATTTAGAAAAACCGATGGAACAAATGAATCAATTAAAATGATCTCGTGAATAAATTAAAATTATTCACGAGTAAAATGCAACAATTGAATTGTACCAAATTACATGCTATCGTCGAGCCGCTACACACACGTGGTTGACCGCTAATGTTTACATCTGGTAGTTGCAGCCGTTGCCATTCGGAGTGTAGAAATATCGTCGATTTTTGTGCCGCATACCTACGCGTTTTATATATACAGATTTAAACATATTTTGTCAAAAGTTTGTCCTGTTACATACATTTAGAAAAACCGATGGAACAAATGAATTAATTAAAATGATCTCGTGAATAAATCAAAATTATTCACGAGTAAAATGCAGCAATTGAATTGTACCAAATTATATGCTATCGTCGAGCCGCTACACACACATGGTTGACCGCTAATGTTTACATCTGGTAGTTGCAGCCGTTGCCATTCGGAGTGTAGAAATATCGTCGATTTTGTGCCGCATACCTACGCGTTTTATATATACAGATTGGAAGAAAATTGAAAATAATGTTCAAACGAAAAATAGTTGGGTTTAGATTCTACAGGAAATCCTGACGCTTCAATCTCATTCTACCACGTTTGTAGTTCCTTGAGATTATGCCAGATTCGTGTCCTTTAAATCAGACACAAACCTTTATATCAGAAATATACTTTGCTTACTGCGAATTCCTCCATACCGAGGATTGGTTTGGTTTGGAATATACGAGTGTATTTAACTTTTAATTTTGAAATCTGTGAGTAGTAATTTGAAATACTTAACAATTTAAACTCGTTATGGAATATATGAATAGTTTAAAATTCAATTTTCAATTATTTGCTTGATACTGTTCTCATTTTTATGTTGGATTTTATTTTGTATGAAGCATAAAAGGAACAACTTTCTGTAATTTGAACAAAATTGAAAATAATGTTTAAACGAAAAATAGTTGATTTTAGAATCTACATTAAATCCCGACGCTTCAACCTGATTCTTTACCACGTTTGCAAACTGTATAGTTCCTTGATATTATGCCAAATCCGTGTCACTCAAATCAGAAACAAACCTCTATATGAGAGATATGATATGCGTACTGCGATTACCTCTCCATACTGAGGATTGGTTTTGTTTGGTCTGGAATATTCGAGTATGTTTAACTTTTAATTCGAAATCTGTGACTTGCTATTTGAAGCACTTAACAATTTAAACTCATTATGGAATATATGAATAGTTTTAAATTCAGTTTTCAATTATTCTTAGATTTATTTTCAAGAAACAGTTTTCTGTTATCTAATTTTTCTGGGGGGATATTATTTTCACCATTTACAGCTGGTATTTTGAAAAATACATCTATTATCTTGAAATGATCTTTGGGCTTCATACTATTTTCATTTTTACGTTGGATTTTATTTTGTATGATGCATAAAATGAATACATTTCTGCAATTGAAACAAAATTGAAAATCATGTTTAAACGAAAAGTAGTTGGGTTTAAATTCTGCAGGAAATACCAACGTTTCAACCTGATTCTTTACCACGTTTCTAAACTGTACAGTTAATTGACATTATGCCACATTATTGTCACTCAAATCAGAAACAAGCTTCTATATCACAGATATGCTATGTGTACTGCGATGTCCTCTTCATACAGAGGATTGGTTTGGCTTGGTTTGGAATATAAGAGTGTCTTTAACTTTTAATACGAAATCTGTGACTAGTAATTTTAAATATGATTAGTTTTAAATTCAGTTTTCAATTATTCTTTGATTTATTTTCAAGAAACAGTTTTCTGTTATCTAATTTTCCTGGGGGGATATTATTTTCACCATTTACAGCTGGTATTTTGAAAAATATTTCTATTGTCTTGAAATGATGTTTAGTGTTCATACTATTTCCATTTTTACGTTGGATTTCATTTTGTATGATGCATAAAAGGAACACATTTCTGCAATTGGAACAAAATTGAAAATTTTGTTTCAACGAAAGGTAGTTGGGTTTAAATTCTGCAGGAAATCTCAACCTTTCAACCTGATTCTTTACCACGTTTCTAAACTGTACATTTCTTTGACATTATGCCACGTTCATGTCACTCAAATCAAAAACAAGCTTCTTTATCACAGATATGCTACGCGTACTGCGATTTCCTCTCCATGTCGAGGATATGTTTGGTTTGGTTTGGAATATAAAAGTGTGTTTAACTTTTAATTTGAAACACTTTATAATTTAAACTCGTTGCGGAATATATCAATAATTTAAATTCAGTTTTCAATTATGCTTTGATTTATTTTCAAGAAATAGTTTTCTGTTATCTAATTTTCCCGGGAAGGATATTATTTTCACATAAACAGCTGGTATTTTGAAAAATACTACTATTATTTTAAAATGATCGTGGGCTTGATACTGTTTTCTTTTTTACGTCTGGTAAATTTTACGTTGGATTTCAATTTGTATGATGCATAAAATGAACGAATTTCTGTAATTGGGACAAAATTTAAAATCCCTGTGTAACAGATTTGAACTTTTTTTCTGTCCTTTAGATGAAATTATGTGATTCTGCATAAACAAAATGTAATTAATAAAATAATTTTAAAAATACAGATATATTACTATTTTTTTCTGTTAACACACTACTTGGGGTACTGAAAATGTACTGAATAAAACTCCAAGCCATGAGAAATGGGACAGAGGTATCATTATTTAAAATAACATTTTAGAGATTTTTAGAATATTTCCCTAATTTAATTTATAAAAGCAGCTGTAAAGTTTCAAATGATGCTTTCATATACAAATTTAACGCTTATAACTTTTTTAATTACCCTAAAATATATATGTAGCCAAAAAAATTAATTTATCAATATCACTGTACAACAAATTTGAACATTTTTCTGTACTTTAGGTGAAACTACGTGATTCTGTATAAAGAAAAGGTGCTTGATTCATAAATCAAAACCAAAATGGTCCATCAAGTACCGCTTTTGTAGGAGACCCACTTCTCATATTTATACAAATTGGTTACAGATAAATGTAACTGAGGCTTGATTATAGAAAACACAAACACTAAAATAATTTTTTTTGTCCGTTTCCTTTTGTAGACATGTGTTGGTGTATACCTGATAACAGACCATCGATATTCAGCTAGGATATTTCCATTCCATCGTCCACTGAAACGCTTTTCAAACATAGAGATGTCCTGGTGAAAACTTCCCAATGTCCACCATTAATTGCGCCAAGGTTATGAGGAAAGAAGTCCAGATATGAGTCCAAAAAGTGTAGTTTTAAAGACATATTGCAACCTATAACACGAAAGCATTTCACCATGTCACCAACAATATGTTCATAGTTTTCAGCTTTCTCATTTCCAAGGAAACGTGAGCACACTGATTTTAATGCCAGCCAGGCTTGTTTCTCTGATTGTGACAGTTTTATTTTCAAACTCTTCATCATGAAAGACTGCTTTCATTTGTGGGCCAATAAAAACCCGTTCTTTTACCTTTGCCTCACATAAACTTTTGAATTTGTTCCTGAGATGCAAGAAAGCCACTCCTTCTCTGTCCAGAGTTTTTACAAATATTTTCATCAAACCGAGTTTAATGTGCAATGGTGGAAGAAAGACACATTGCGGATTCACAAGTGGTTCATGTGATATGTTTTTGGTGCCAGGAATGAATTTTTTTCTTGGAGGCCACTGTTTACGGATGTAGTGATTTTTTCTGTCACGGCTGTCCCATTCGCAGAGAAAGCAGCCAAATTTAGTGTATCCCTGTTGCATGCCTGTTAATATCCCAATGATTTTCAAATCTCAACAAATGTGCCATTTGAATGTCGTGTACTCAATTAACTTCAGTATAGCACTCATAACTTCGTAAGTTTCCTTTGTATTTGTAGAATATGCTACAGGAACCGACGGACAAACACTGCCTATATGGAGGAGCATGGTTTTGAGACTACGTTTGGACGAGTCAATAAACAGGCACCACTCTGCTGGATTATGTTCATGTCCCAATGCCTGAAATAGGCCATTCACATCACAGCAATGTACGATGTCTTCTTTCTCCGCAAAATATTCTAATTTCCAGCACAGAGCGCGCTTGCCGCTACAATATATATTTCCATTGATGAAATGTGGATTTGGGGGAAAATTGTGCATGGTAAACAAAAAATTAATCACAGATTAGTTGTTTTCAGTCAAAAATATACAAGGAACACACATTTACATCTGAAGGACATCTTTCATGTTGTACAGTGTAATGTTTAAACGGAAAAAAAGATGGGTTTAGATTCTACAGGAAATCTCGACGCTCCAACCTGATTCTGTACCACGTTTGTAAACTGTATAGTTCTTTGACATTATTCCAGATTCGTGTCACTCAAATCAGAAACAAGCCTCTATATCTGAGATATGCTACGCGTACTGCGATTTCCGCCATACCGAGATTTTGTTTGGTTCGGTTTGGTTTGGAATCTACGAGTGTGTTTAACTTTTAGTTCGAAACCTGTGAGCAGTAATTTCAGACACTTAACAATTTAAACTCGTTATGGAATATATGAATAGATTTAAATTCATTTTTCAATTATTCTTTCATTTTTTTTCGAGAAATGCTTTTCTACGTGTTACTATCTAATTTTCCCGAGGAGGATATTATTTTCACATTAACAGCTGGTATTTTGAAAATACTTCTTTTATCTTGAAATGGTTTTGGGCTTGATAATGTTTTCGTATTTACATTTCGTACATTTTTACGCTAGATTTCATTTTGTATGCGGCTTAAGATAAACGAATTTCTGTAATTGGAGCAAAATTTAAGACAATGTTTATCTATATATATATAAAACAGTTCATTGCTGACTGACTGACTGACAAATAATGCACAGACCAAACCGCTGGACCTAAAGGGCTGAAATTATGCATGGCAATTTTTCTTATAGTGTAACGGTGCACTAAGAAAGATTTAAAAAAATTCTTCTTAGATTTTCTTAAATTAAACTTTTAAGATGTTTTTGACGCCAACTGAAACTTTTTTTTTGAACTGACCTTTTGGCAACTTTTTTAAAGATTTCATTTAAAATAATAATCTGAGGGTCATAAAATTTATATCATGAGAAAGATCATACGAATTCCTTTAAAGGGTAATCTTTTTCGAATCTTTACCTCCCTTTTCTGAATTTTGGTGAATTTTTAAAAATCAATTTTTGGAATTTAATTTATTAAATGCTGATAACGTGGTTTCTTTTCTTTTTGTGATACTTTAAATTAATTTTTCGTCACGTGCATAACAATAAAATAATTTGACAAATAATTTTAAGATAAAAAGAACATTTTATATACCATGCTTTTAAATTTTCTTTTGAATCATATAAACTTGACAATTCTATGTATTAATAAATACTTTTTTAAATTCTTTTTTTATGAATTATCCCATTAACTTGAAAGAAAATGAAGTTAATTGGAAGTTAACTTACATTTAACTTTTCGTTCCCGTTTTGGCCGATAGATGGCTGCACCAGTCTACAAGACAAAATTAACTGAAAATAACTGAAAATGATTTTAATTCTGCTTAAAGATGGCTAAAAATATTAAAAAATACATTGTCATCATGTTCTGAGCTATTCTAAAAGTTTCAAATGTCTAGCTAGTCGGGAAGTTAGTTAAAAATCGATTGCAAGATTTGTACTGGACAAACACACACACAAACACACAAACAAACAAGAAAACAAGTTAATAAAAACATGCTAAAATATTAAAATACGGTAAAAGATAAAATTTAACTACTAGACTAATTGAGATGGAAGTTTTTTAAGAATTTAATTCAAATTAGTATGTTTTATGGATATTAAACAAACAAATTAATTGCATACATACATTGACCGTTCTATTTGATTTGAATATTTTCTTCTTCATTATTTTGTCTGTAAAAATATCCGTTACGAATTTTTATAAATATATTTTTTCTGGCATTAATTGCATACATTGACCGTTGTATTTATTATATACAGGTGGTTATCAAAATAATTGAAACACCTATCAATATTTGTGGCGTTTATGAATGTGCTTCGTGTTCCTTAAAAAACGACTCTGGCCACCGGTATTTTTTATATAATATAGTGTATGTATTTCTCTAATATCAGATAACAGTAATGAAGTCGTGCTTTTGGAGGAAACATCTTAAAATGTCAAATCTTGCAGACCTTGAGAAAAGGGCAAATTGTTGGAGCGCGTTTGAATTGGAGTATCTTTTACTGCAACCTCTAGGTTAATGTGTGTTTTTCGAGCTATTGTATCGAAAGTCATGATAGCATACAGAGAGCACGAAAAAGCACCCTTTGCCAAACAGAATAGTGGACGAAAGGGAGAGCTGAGGGAAAGAGACGGACGAGGTATTGAAGCGGATTGTGACATGAAAGAAAACAATTGCAACGAAAATGACCGAAGAGCTGAATCTGCATCTGCATGTTCCAGTATCAACCATTAGAGGTAGAAGGGAACTTCACAAACAAAGCATTAACGGAAGAGTAGCTATTCCCAAGCCACGTATAATAGATGCCATACAATATATCGTCCACTATGGCGCCACGAGCGTAAATACTGGTCGAGTAATATTTCGAGAAACGGCATTTGGTCCAACGAATCATTGTTCACATTGTTCCTTGCAACAGGACATGCGTATGTCTGGAGAACACCTACACAAGCGTAAGATTCTGGCTGTCTCATCTCAACTGTCAATCATGGAGGTAGATCTATCAGAGTTTAGGAGGGCATCTCATGGTTTCCTTCAGGCCCTATTGTAACCCTAAAAGCGAGATTGAATGGGAAGGACTATATCAAATTTTTAGCTTACCAGGTCCGTTCTATGGTGAAAGCATTGTTTCTTGCAGGAGATGGCGTTCTCCAGGATGATAATCCCCCTAATAAGATAGCTAAATCTATCAAGTATTGGTTTGAAGACAGGAAAAGGAAGTCAAATAACTGATCTTGCCCTGTACAATCCCCCCGACTATATATCATCCAACCACCGTGATCTGTATAAGCGGATAGAGCCAGGTTTCGATATCCACCACAACATCTCTACAGGAACTTTTATAATTTTTCCTTGAATGGTATAATATATTCTTAACCACTATTAATGACTTGTATAATCCAATTCGAAGTTGAATTAGGTAGTATTACATGACAAAGGTGCTCCCGAGCCGTATTAATAAAGGTTTTCATGATATTTCTTAGTGTTTCCATTAATTTGATAACCACCTGTTTACATATATATATATATATATATAGGGCATTAATTGCATACATTGACCGTGTATGTAATTTGAATATACTCTGTAGCAAAGCGCGGGTATTCAGCCAGTAAGCTTATATGTTTATAATGTTTATGAGTTATAAGCGATAATTTTTGCCTTCTCCCAGTTCTTGATGCCGATGGTTTCTTTTCGTTCAGGAGAAAAATTGTAGGAAAGCGAAAATTAGTAGCAAAGCATTGTAAAATGAGGGTTATAGAATCAAGTGTCTGTGCCTTAAATTTTATTTCATTAATGAATGGAACCTTTGAAGGAATGGTGAAAATCTGGAATTTTGGTAAAAATTTGCCATCATTGTGAAACCCGTTTGACTGCAGTTGGGTTGGCTAACTTCGTAGATCCACTGTTATCCATTTCTAGTATGTACTGTCATATATAGTTACACAGAATCTCTAATGAATTAATACTACTTTAAAATACACGTAGAAAATTTTTTGTTTGGTTGGTTGATTGAATTTATATAGCTCAAAATCTTGAAAGTATATACTGCACCAAATCAAGAGACGAGCAATACATAAGCGATATAAACATGGAGACATAATTGCAAATGTATATGAAGCCATGTAGAAATGGATGATAAAAAGGGACAAAGAGAAATTTAAAATAAGGAACCATATGTACAAAAATTAGATAGTCTTTTCAAAGAAAATCGAAATGAATCGTAATCGTATTCTGATAAGAAAAAGAGCACATCAATTCTAATAATGTAGTTCAATAACCAATTTGGAAGCCTCCAAACTGTGAAATCAGTTCTAAGTTGTTGCACTAGTAATTACTTAAAAATGTATTTTCCCTTACATAATTTTCTTTCCTAATTTTGGTGCTTTCTTCTCTCATTTCTGCTGCGAACTTTTAATTTGAAGCAACATTACGTCTTTAATGTTTCTAATTTTTCTTTCTTTCCTTTACATAATTTCTTTGCTAGTTTTGGTTTGTTTTCTCTCATATATGTTGTAAATTTTTAATTTGAGGTAATATTACGCCCTTCATGATATTTATTAAATTGATGACACAATATTTAAAATCAGTCGTGCATTTAAAGAATGTTTACCAAATAATTTTTCATAAATGGTTCTGCATAATGTTTTTAACTTATGCATAACATTAAACTGCTTTATCCATAAAATTAAACAGCTTTTGTCTTTTCAAAATAGTATTTGCAATGAAATTCTACGTGATTCGACATACATATTCTTCTTTAGAAGATCAAACGGATAGTCTAAGTTTCAAAGACAGACAAGCATTAGAAATGAATTCACCTTGTCTGGTTTTTTGATGCTTTGGATACGGTTTTGTGAAATCTTCAGCCATCTTTTAAAACTCCTCTGACAGTAGCTAAAATTTCGCAGGGATTTAATACTCACTAATTCTATACGGGATATGTATTGTATACTAGAATATAAAGAATACGAAGATGACTACACTCAAAGATTGAAATATAAAGATTTTAATGAATATAATAAAGTGTCGGCAAACATTATTAATTTAGTAAAACCATGTCATTTTTTAGTTTATTTAACATTTTTTACAAGTAAATTTATAAATATACTTGATTTTAAAAACAAATCATCAAACAAGTACCTTATTTTTCGCACCATACGAAGCACCTTTTTACATAAAAAAATCGACTTAAAATTGAGTACGTCTCATGGTTGGAAAAGTAACATTAAAATATAATGAATATTTTATTATATATATATATATATATTTATATCTTAATATAAATAATATTTCAGAGCTAGATAATTATAAGAAGAATGCAGACAAAAAACAAACAGAAATCAAGCACTCAGGGTTCCACGCACCAGAGGCAAGATTCTGTAGTAGTGCCGGAACTGAACCAGAAATTGAGGTAACCGACTGGTCTCGTCATCAGGGAGTCTAACCAAATCTGTCAATTTCTGGTTCAGTTCCGGTATTACTACAGAATCTTGCCTCTTGTGCGTGGAGCCCTGAGTGCTTGATTTCTGTTTGTTTTTTGTCTGCATTCTTCTTATAATTATCTAGCTCTGTTGGATTTTTTATTTTTAGTTATATTTGTCCATTTTCAATATGAGGATATGAAGCCCCTGCGCAATCTTTTATTGAAAAGTTTTATGTTTTCATTGCTAGTGTAGCTTTTAAGTTAACTTGTTTGGCAGACTATGCTTGCTTTATATATATATATATATATATATATATATATATATATATATATATATATATATATATATATATATATATTTATTTATTTATTATATATACTTTTTTATCATTATTAAGTAAGAAATTGAAAATATCCTTATATACGAAACAAACAAAATACAAAACATTCTTTTCTAAAAATTCTTCCATAAATTTGAGGTGCATCTAATCGTCTGGGGCTTCTTATGGTCCAAAAAATATGGTATATACCTCTGTATTTATAATGTACATAACTATCACTCCACCACAGTTGTAACTACAAACTACAAATTCTAAAATCAAAACTAACATTTGCTACGGCAGCAAATAACATGCAGATACTAACTCGTATATAATAAATATTTACACACACATATATACGCTCGCTATATGTACATATATAACACCATGAGTTCCTGAAAATTCATAGAGACATGTAGCTGAGATCAAAATCGATCGAAAATTCAAAGCTCGGCTTATCCTCGCATGTATTCAACCATTTAAGCTCTTCCCATCGTGGTTCTGTTCAAGTAAAGTGAAAACTAAATTTCTGGAAGGGGATTTTCAATACCCTGTAGAAATTATGCCCATCATATTGATAATTATTTTATTTCAATATTGTATTATAAATGTTATAAGTATTAAACCGATTTTGAAGCGGATTTTCTCGGATTTAACCCTAAATAGCGTCGCTACAACAGAAGTTATAATATTTTTAATCATTTTATTACACTATTATATTAATAATATTGTAAGTGTAATAACGGATTTAAAGCAGACTTTCTTGATTTTAACCCTCGATAGCGTCATTAAAATATAAGTGAGAATATTTTTAATTATTTTATTGCAATATTGTAATAGTAATGTTGTAAGTATTATGACGGTTTTAAAGCAGATTTTCTCGATTTTAACCCTGGATAGCGTCACTACAACATAAGTGAGAATATTTTTAATTATTTTATTGCAATATTGTATTAATAACGTTGTAAGTATTGAACCGAATTAGAAGAGATTTTTTTTTATTTTATCCCTAGATGGCATCATTACAACACGAGGGAAAATATTTTTAATTATTTTATTGCAATATTATAATAATAATGTTCAAAGAATTATACCGAATTTAAAGCAGATTTTCTTGATTTTAACCCTAGATAGTATCATTGCATCACAAGTGAGACAATTTTTAATATTTTGTAAAACAAAATTAAAATTAATTTTTGCTTTGAATAACGACTGTATCAAGGATTAAAAAAAATGTAATTAACATCTAAAAGTACTTGCGTTTTTTGTTTACAGATATTTTTAATGTTTATGAAGCATGTGATCCGAATATTATAACAATTCATTTAAGTTAAAAGGAGTTTTTCATAAACCTAGGATTTTTGTGAAATGTTTTATATAAGTACATAACCGTTTATAATTTTATATATTTATTGTCAAGATAAAATAATGAGGTTCGAGTTTTATTATTTGCTTGCTTAAATTTAAATTGTTTCAAAAGCCGTCTGTAAGAACTTTTCTTTCGAGTTTTGTTCATTAGTTTAAGTAACACATATGCACCAACACATTTGCTAGTCTCATATCTAACAACAAAAGTTATTTTCTAAAGACCCGAATTAAGTTTTTAATTCAGTTAACTCAGACAAAGCAAATAAATAAATCTTTATTTGCATCTATTTATTTTAAACATTTCGAAATTTTGTATAAAGTACAAACGTGAATATTCAATTATTCATTGTTTTTAAAATTAACTTTTCATTAAAATTTCTGATAATTTAATCTCAAAGATTAAATTAAGTCCCCCGCTGAAAAGTATCGTTCAAAATGAAATTTACATTAATTAATTCACGCGCTTATAATTCTCATTAGGAGCTTTCAATCACGGGACATAATTGAATTTATTTTTTAGTTCTAATTTTTTCCAGGCCAAAGCCAGCATTTATATAATTAATTTCTGTAAAGAAATTCCTTTTAGCGGAACATTTGTAGAATCAAAGCTGTTTTTCTTCATTACGCAAAGAAACGTAAATATGTATATGATAAATTATTCACTTGCCGCTGGAAATTAAAACACAGAATGGGAACAACATGAGGCTTACACTTTAATCTCCAAAATTGTAAAACAAATTAAATTTTCTCCATGCAGGTTGCTTTTAATACACACGCACAGACAGGGACGGCTGTAGATAATACTTATTACCTAGATATTCAGGAATTTAATCGTACCACACGACGCAACATTTTAAAGCTGCTAATCTTTTTCAACAGAAGCAGTTCAATATGTGCTTTCATTATGTTTTCATCGCTGAAAATATCATATTGCTAAGACAGTTGCTTAATGTTCGGCTTTTATGAATAAATCAAATTTAATAGAAAATTGAGATGCTAATTCTTTTCTGTCCGGGAAAAATCCTGTTAATTTTGCGAAGTTATTAAAACAGTTGACTCAAACAAAAAAGTCTTTTTTGATTTTTTAAAATGCCATTCTTAATTTTACGCTAATTATTTTAGCTCTTAATGGACAAAATTGAACAAGGTTTTTTCAAAGCAAGAGGGGTGCAATACAAGAAACCCTTTTAATTTTACATTCATCATTCTTTCCCAAACATAAAACTAATCCTCGTGAGCTTTAAAACCAAGGAAAAACGCAAAAGAAAGTTTTAGTTTTTAATTTCTCAAATAAACACAATACATTCTCTTATAATTCCCATTGGTGTAAAAAAAATTTTAAATGAAACCAGTCACTTTTTCAAGGAAAGATATCTTGTTATTAGAATTACATTAGTTAAAATTTTAATTTTTAATTTCTCAAATAAACACAATACATTCTCTTATACTTCCCATTGGTGTAACTGAATTTTTAAATGAAACCAGTCCCCTTTTGAAGTAAAAATATCTTGTTATATGATTTACATTAGTTGAATTTGCATTAGTTGAATTTACATACTCTTATACTTCAATTTGGTGTAACTAAATTTTTAAACGCATTCAGTCACCTTTTCAAGGAAATACACTCATGGACAAAAAAATTAGCGCACCAAGAAGGAGTCGTCAAAATGAAACGAAATTTTACATACGTAATGACTACTTTGATATAAGTAAATGATAAGAAAATCAAATAAAAAGGATAATTTATTTTAGAGAAAAAGGCAAAAGAACGGAGGAGTTAATACTCCGTTGGACCCCCTCTAGCGCGAATGCACGATGCGATACGATCGGGCATTGAGTCATACAAGTTCTGTATGATGTCTTGAGACATTTCGTTCCATATTTGCTGTAACCTTGCCTCTAGTTCGTTCAAACCCGTGGGATGCCCACCTCGTCGTCCCAAATGATCCCAGACATGCTCGATTGGAGACAAATCTGGAGATCGGGTAGGCCAAGGAAGGGTAGTAACAGTGCGGAGACAGTCTTGTGACACCCTTGCCGCATGAGGCCGAGCATTGTCTTGTTGAAAAATGGCTCCTGGGAGCCGTTGCATGAGTGGCAACACATGTGGTTGCAGGATTTCATGAACATACCGCTGGGCTGTCATGGTGCCACGGAACAATACTAGGGGTGACCGTGTATTGTAGGCAATGGCACCCCATACCATCACACCAGCTGTGGGAGCGATGTGTCGCTGTACAGCAGAGGCAGGATTGAAGCGTTCACCACGGGCTCTCCACACACGAACACGATTGTCATCACTGCCGAGATTGAATCTGGATTCGTCGCTAAAGACGACCTGGTTCCATTCCGCTGCAGTCCAGTTTCCTCGTGCGCGGCAAAACTCCAAACGGAGGCGTCGATGGGTGGGCGTCAAGGGCAGCACACGTAATGGGCGCCGCGATACCAACTGTCCTTCAGCCAGGCGCCTTCGTATGGTTCGAGAAGACACAGAGGCCCCTAGTGAAGGTGCTACCTGTGCCTGGATGGCGGCCGATGAAGCAGTTGGCTGTACGCGTGCATTTCTTACGATGTGGCGGTCTTCTCGACGACTGGTCTGTCGAGGGCGTCCTGAGCCTGGTCTTCGTGTACATGACATCTCTCGGGTCCACTGGTCCCAACACCTCCTCACAACACAATCAGAGCGGTCTAATTGACGAGCTACTTGCCTAGCTGACCACCCAGCTTCCATCATCCCGACGATTCTCCCCCTCTCAAACTGCGACAACTGCTTATATTGTCTTCGAACACGGCGTAATGGCATGTCTATTTCAGCTCTTCCTTTGTAAATGATTCAGCACACTCAAACAAGCTTTGGTTACCTGTTTTATACTCCACAGAGTACGATGTTCAACGCCCTCTACCGGCTATACGTAATGCGCAATCACGCTGCATTTCTAATCATTTGCATATGTCCCTGACATGTACCTTCTTTGCAAGTTTCGTTACGATCCCGCAATTATTTCTTGGTGCGCTAATTTTTTTGTCCATGGGTGTATTTCTGGTTATTAGATTTATATTAGTTAAAATTTTTTAATATCTCGAATAAAAACAATACGTTATCTTATACTTCAATTTGGTGTAAATAAATTTTTAAATGAAACCATTCCCCTTTTAAAGTAAAGATATCTGGTTATTAGATTAACATTAGTTAAAATTTTATTTTTTAATTTCTCAAATAAAAACAATAGTTCTCTTGTACTTTCCTTTGGTGTAACTAAAGTTTTAAATGAAACCAGTGCCCTTTTCATGGAAAGATATCTGGTTATTAGATTTACATTAGTGAAAATTTTATTTTTTAATTTCTCAAATAAATACAATACATTCTCTTATGCTTCCCTTTGGTGTAAATAGATTTTTAAATGAAACCAGTCCCCGTTTCAAAGAAATATATCTGGTTATTAGATTTACATTAGTTACAAAACCGTTTAGTTTTCTTCCAAACTGAATTAAGAGGGAATAAGAAATTAAATCTTTTCACTTCGAGTCGATATAGAAGGCATAATTTTCTTTGAACATGTTCATTTAAAATTTGCACTGTTAAGTTGAAAATGTCAAAAGTTCAAGGAATTCGCTCCCTGAATTTATTTACAGGCTTTGATTGCGGCCCATTCTAAGCTTTCTCTCTGTATGTACATTTATCGTGATATTTAGGGGCTGCTCGAAGCTCCTGGTTTTGTGGAAAGAATAGTACCTCTAAAATTCTGAACCTTAATAAACTTAATAACCTCATTGCTTAATAATTATACGTAATATATCACACATTATTTCTAATTATATCACGCATTTGTCATGATTGTGTTTCATAGAGTTCATTGAGTGTCTTTAATATTTTGAAAGACAATTTTCTTCGTTATTTTCGCTTTAAAAATTAAATTTAATCCTTGTTTTTTAACACATATTTTACTACGAGAGTACTATTAGAGACTTCTTCATTATTCCTTCCAAAGACATGACCTTTTAAATCATTCGTTAAATATTAGCTTCATACTTTCTATGAAATTTATGTTGGATATTTGCTAGTTTTTATATTGGATATTTGCTGGTTTTTATGTTGGATATTTGATGGCTTTTGCTGTATAGTTGCTGGTCCTATATAGTTCTATATTTGCTTTAAAATAAAGTAAAAGTAACGTAATGTTTGTTTAAATTATGACGGCTAAGAAGGGAATAATATATCTTGAGGAAGGCTAAAGCTATAGCCCAAAGAATTCTTTCAAGAATACTTTTTTTAACTAATTAGTAGTGCAAGTGTAAAGAAAGGGAATTTCTGTTTAATATTGGAATATTGAAAATTTTGGTACCATGAAGTGTATTGAGACCTTTTTGGAGAAAATAATCTCATTATTCAAATCTGCGTAACCTCAATGCAAGTGTTTCTGACATATATGATAATTTTTTTATATTTTAACAAAATTTGATATAATTGTTTATTTAATGCAGACACATAAACCTCTAATGGAACTTTTAAAGCATGAGTACACATTAATAATTTTTGCAAATTCAATAACAAAGTTATCTGAGGAACATTTCTGGAATTTTTCCCGAAACAATGAGTGGTAATTGCGCGTATTCTGTTCGTGTAATTCCTTTAATAAGGTTTTGAAAAACCCACCTATCACACTAAACTCATTTATAATTTTTTCTCTGATTAAGAAGAAGATATAGCCGGAATAGAATGAAATGTAAATAATTCAGCAGAGAAATGTATTAAATAACGGGAATAATGCAATGACAGTCAAACGAAATAAACAGAAATCCTGCACTTAGAGCTGAACGCACCATAAGAGTCTGTAGCAGTATAAGAACTAAACCATGTAACGAGACAACCGATCGGCCTCTTCATCAGGAGGCCTAAGCAAATCAGTTACCTCAAGGGGGAACTTTCTGAATAGGAGGCAGGTCTAACCAAAAGACATCCCAAGACCCCGAAATCCCCATGGAAACAGCTAGTCAAATAAGCAGAAATCCTGCACTTAGAGCTAAACGCAGCATAAATGCAAGGTTCTGTAGCAGTGAAAAGAAAACATACAATCCTAAAAAGAACTCAAATGAAAAGACAGAAATACCGGTTGTGAAGTGACGGTTATAAGATGACCATTATAAAACTGTTGATGTTTCAGAAAATCAAACATACAGATGCATGAAAATACTAAAAATAGATGAAATATTACTAAAAAAATTTAATGGAAGGGATACGTGATTGTTTTAAACAAAAAGGTTTGAAGAATAGAATTTCAGGATTAATCGCCTCTCTTTATAACACCTCTTTATTTATTAAGAACCTAAATTATACAAATAGATTATTCTATTCAGCTCCCAAAGAGCGATACAGATAATCTTAATACCAAGTAATATTAATTAATTTTCTCCCACTCTTAGATCAGAGGGAGTAAATTTAATTTTCTTTTTTTTTCTCGTAAGAGGAAATTCTCCCCTAATCTGGCTATTTATCTATAAGCAGACCTATATATCAGATGTTTCATTATTTAAGTTTAGAAATAATTGCAAAGGGAGAAGATAATTTATTCGTTATTTATCAGAGGTGCAAATTATCTATCTTTTAAATGAACAATATATTTTAAAGTTATTCTAAATTAGAGACTTCCTGGAACGATATATTAAAGTTTAACAAAGTTTTAATTTGATCATTTTCCAGAGTGCATTTTATGAGTGGGCAGTTCAGTTAAAGAGATTTTTTAATATCAAATTCATTAAACATTTAGAATCCACCTACACGTGACTTCCTTTCGTGTGTTAAATTCAACGCAACTAATTCAATTACGTTCTTTGAGGTCGAATTCATGAAATAAGGCACGCATTGTGATGCTCTTAAATATCACCTCTAGCCATTTTGCCTTTTACAAATGCATGTTTCAAACCTTTATGCAAAAAATGTTTTAAGTCTGTCTCATGAAACTTAACATTTAGGAAAGCTTTATCCGCATGTTTTACTTTTCGTTTTACTGCGAAAGATAAATTTTTGTACACTATTAATAAGATATAAAGGTTTTCTATATTACACTTTACATTACCCTCTCCACATCCCGATGAGGGACAACTCTAACGGAAAACTGTTGTACAACCAGAACATTTAAATTATTTGGTTTTTGTCCTCTATGAATACGATATAAACTTTTTTTTTTGCATTACCCTTTACATTGCCCTCTCCACATTCCGATGAGGAACAACTCTATCGGACAGCTGTTGTACAACAAGAACATTTAAATTATTTGGTTTTTGTGCACTATAAATACGATATAAAGGTTTTTTTGCATTACCCTTTACATTGTCCTCTACACATCCTGATGAGGGACAATGTCATAGGGACATGACAGTGGTGTCACGGCCAGGGGCAGGAGAATTGAAAATTAAGGGACGAAGTAAAATAATTGCTAAATGTAAGAAAGAAACATGGCAAATGACGGACAATAAAAAAAGAAAGGGAGAGAGCCAACAATATAGCGAAACGAAATATATAGATTGTGCTTGTAGCAAGCAGTATAAGATAAAAGTTCAAGAGAGTGAGTTGCAACGAATAGAAGAAAAGAAGAAAGGGAAGACTAAATTTATGAGGACTATAAAACAGGCCACCCTGCTTGATGCCGAAGCATGGGAAAATAGTTAAGTTAGTGGGAGAATTTTATAAATCCTGCCCTCGATGCATATTGGTGAAAAGAGGATTGAGAGGAGGCAACCACGGAAGAATGACGATGGCATAGTAATAATATGACCAATGGAAATTGTAAGAGGTGGAGTCAGCATTAATAAGAGAAAATAATATGAAATAAGATAGGAAGGCACATATAACCTAGGATGAGAATTAGTTAGAAGTTTGGTAATAGAAGTACTGTCAATCCGATGAATATGTACGAAGAATCCCCGATGATATAAATATAAGTCGTAGCCCATGCAGAGGAGCCCTAATAATTAGGAAGAGAGCGCCCCAGTGTCCCGTGCCAAGGGTCTGCAAGGAGTGAAGGAGACATATAACTGATGATGAGAGTGCCCTAGTGTCCCGTGTAGAGTGTCTGCCATGATTGACGGAGCCTTATACCAGACGAAGAAAGTGCCCTAGTTCCGTGCGATGATAATACAAAGTAGTTCGTCATTACGACTGCCAGCTGCCCATCATAGTGATCCAACAGTCATATTTCGAGGTACCGACTTTTGCGTTTCCTTTTGACACTCATGGACAAAAAAATTAGGTCACCAAGAAGGAGTTGTCAAAATGAAACGAAATTTTACATACGTAATGACTACTTTGATATAAGAAAATGATAAGAAAATCAAAGAAAAAGGATAATTTATTTCAGAGAAAAAGGCAAAAGAACGGAGGAGTTAATGCTCCGTTGGACCCCCTCTAGCGCGAATACACGATGCGATACGATCGAGCATTGAGTCATACAAGTTCTGTATGATGTCTTGAGACATTTCGTTCCATATTTGCTGTAACCTTGCCTCTAGTTCGTTCAAACTCGTGGGATGCCCAACTCGTTGTCCCAAATAATCCCAGATATGCTCGATTGGAGACAAATCTGGGGATCGGGCAGGCCAAGGAAGGGTAGTAACGGTGCGGAGACAGTCTTGTGACACCCTTGCCGTATGAGACCGAACATTGTCTTGTTGAAAAATGGTTCCTGGGAGCCGTTGTATGAGTGGCAACACATGTGGTTGCAGGATTTCATGAACATACCGCTGGGCTGTCATGGTGCCACGGAACAATACTAGGGGTGACCGTGTATTGTAGGCAATGGCACCCCATGCCATCACATCAGCTGTGGGAGCGATGTGTCACTGTACAGCAAAGGCAGGATTGAAGCGTTCACCACGGGCTCTCCACACACGAACACGATTGTCATCACTGCCGAGATTGAATCTGGATTCGTCGCTAAAGACGACCGGGTTCCATTCCGCTGTAGTCCAGTTTCCTCGTGCGCGGCAAAACTCCAAACGGAGGCGTCGATGGGTGGGCGTCAAGGGCAGCACACGTAATGGGCGCCGCAATACCAACTGTCCTTCAGCCAGGTGGCTTCGTATAGTTCGAGAAGACACAGAGGCCCCTAGTGAAGGTGCTACCTGTGCCTGGATTGCGGCCGATGAAGCAGTTGGCTGTACGCGTGCATTTCTTACGATGTGGCGGTCTTCTCGATTACTGGTCTGTCGAGGGCGTCCTGAGCCTGGTCTTCGTGTACATGACATCTCTCGGGTCCACTGGTCCCAACACGTCCTCACAACACAATCAGAGCGGCCTAATTGACGAGCTACTCGCCTAGCTGACCATCCAGCTTCCATCATCCCGACGATTCTCCCCCTCTCAAACTGCGACAACTGCTTATATAGTCTTCGAACACGGCGTAATGGCATGTCTATCTCAGCTCTTCCTTTGTAAATGATTCAGCACACTCAAACAAGCTTTGGTTACCTGTTTTATACTCCACAGAGTACGATGTTCAACGCCCTCTACCGGCTATACGTAAAGCGCAATCACGCTGCATTTCTAATCATTTGCATATCTCCCCAACATGTACCTTCATTGCAAGTTTCGTTACGATCCCGCAATTATTTCTTGGTGCGCTAATTTTTTTGTCCATGAGTGTAAAATTACCGACATTGCTTCTCAGTGTGTAGCCTTAATAACTAATATAGAGCGCGATGAGGAGGTTATTTGAGTAGAAAATGATAAGGAAATGACCGATGATTCGTAAAAAAAAATTTAATTAATATGATGTTATGTTTATATATATGAGTAAATATTGGTAGTAATGGAAAATGGTTACATGAGTGATTATGTTTATAAAATGTTATCATAATAAGTGAATGAATTAAATATATGAGTCGTAGTGATTTAATTTAGTAGTAATGAAGTTTTGAGTAATGTGTAAATGAAGGATGAAATATTTATTAGGATTGTATCATATTGTTTATGTGTTAATAATCAATAAATTAATTTGTCAGTGTAAACCAGAGTTGTTTCCATCATTTGGGAAGCACAATTAATCAATGTACTAACCACAATATTAAGCAATGAATTAAAAAAATCATAATCATCATTAAAAGTATATTTATTTATCTAATAAACCAATAAATTTAACTAAACTTCTCACCGCCACATTTGGTGCCGTCTAACGAAACATAAGGGAGGTTTTGCGCTAACTCTGGTTGAATTGATGAATTGATTTGTTGCATTGAAAGAGGTATTTTGAATGATTAGAAATGTGGTATTGAATATTTGGTATTATTTGAGTTAATATTTTGTAGTTTGAGTTAATATTGAGTGTATTTTATAATATTGAATTTTTAAGTATTGAGTTAGAATGTGTAAACCAATTATCAGTTATATGAAGTGTGTGAAATTAATTGTGATGATAAATTCAGAGATAGGTAGAATTGTGTCGCGAATGTGTTGCAAAGACATCGTAAATTGGAGAAATTAAAATAAGATAATTCCATAAAAAATTGAGAGTAGAGGTAATTTAAGGGAACTGTGGACCTTTATTTGAGCAAATCTTTTCATTGTAATACTGATTGTGTTATTGTAAAAAATATATATATTTCTCTAGATTATTAGTACCAAAGTAATTTTTTTCAAGTCAAAAATTATTTATGAAGCTTCTACGAAGTAATTTATAATGGGTAAGTGTAGTAATAAATTTTAAATCTGTTTTTCTCAAAACAGATTTTTCAAGGTTTTTAGATTTTTTAAATGCTCCATGCTACTTAATTTTTGTTCAAAATTCATGAAATTGATAAGGAAGAATCCTGATGCTGTTTACAAAAAAACTGGGTAAGCATTTTACAATTCGCCTTCTTTAAGGTAATTTAATTGGATTTATAACTTTTTTTAAAAGGCAAAATTTTGATGAAAATCGGGATGGAATTCAGAGAAAAATCTCTCAAAAATTAACTATTCAAGGTATTAAATAATTGATACCCAGATTTGTTTGTTATACAGTTTAAAGAGATTAAAATGCAAAATCGAGGAAATATCTCAAAAATTAAGTAGCAAGGAGCATTTTAAAATTTTGTTTATAAATTTGATAAATTTTTAAAAAATCTTAAAATTATAATGAGATTGGCAATTTCTTTTAAGGTATTCTATTTATTTATAGTGAAATGTATATATGTACAAAATGTCGTATCTCTATGATGAAAAGTAAAAAAAATAAATTTTAATCTCCACCGTTCCCTTAAATGAAAGATGGTTAACAATGGTCAGACGTGCGGAATGAAATTGGAATGAACGATAAAGTTTTGAAGTTTGGGTGATACTAGTAATCAGGCGCTATCAATATAGAATGTAGGAATGATTACTATGAGTTGAATAATAAGTCGCATTGTTGAAATATTAGGTAGGAAAGTCATAAAGAGTGTGTAAGAATATAATGATAGAGAGAAAGAAACGTTAGTTATCACAAATTATATTGAAGGGTGTTAGGTTTGTAGCAAAGTGAAATTTTAGAGATGTTGCGGAAGTGTGATAAAAATTGTTGCTCAAAATAAAAAATTGCAACGGGCGTTAATAAGAGTGAATATAGCAGAGGGCAGTGAACGAATAGGGTATTTAAGGAGT
Organism: Dolomedes plantarius; assembly: GCA_907164885.2. Lineage (NCBI taxonomy): Eukaryota > Metazoa > Arthropoda > Arachnida > Araneae > Dolomedidae > Dolomedes > Dolomedes plantarius. The sequence continues at coordinate 32,656,112 of OU015499.1, read as the reverse complement.
AGGAAGGATAAGTTTGGATGCAATATTGAATATAGAAATTTTTTAAGATTAGAAAATGGCACTAACAGTGAAGGAATTATTAAAACATGCGGCATTTAAGAAAATCATACACAAACCAGGTCAAAAAGTCGAGCACGTGGCGAAGCACATTAGAGGTATAGCAGCTACATATTTAGGCGCTGCGCAAGTACAATCATCGTCCATAGACCGAGTAATGTTAGATAAATTTGTAAAAACAATACGGCAAGATATAAGAAAGGAGTTAATGACATTTCAGCAGCTAACGTTTCAAGAGGCGATCGACATGGCATTGGAAATTGAGGGAGTTATAAACGTTGATGATCAAAAATATGATGCAAAGATTAATACTGTAGCAGTTAGCGAAAAGACAACAGGTAAAACACTGACAGGTTTCACGCTGGAAAACATAAATACATTCTATGCGAAGCAACATAAATACATTCTATGCGAAGCAACAAAAATTTGAAAATATAAAGCGAAAGCCCAAACAAACTATTTCGGACTTAGCACGAGGATTTGAGGAAGTTACGCTTGATTATTTTGGTAGCCAATATCAGGGACAAAGCGCAACGGAGAACGTAATGTTAATGAAACTTTTACAAGCGGCGAACGATGACATAAAATTAGAGATAGGCCGATTAAAGATAGAAAATTTTAGGGATGCAGTTAGAAAGGCGATGGGAATTTCGGGGGAAAAACATACAAATTATGAGAGAGACGATCAAAAATATGAATTACAAATTGATAGTGCAGCAAGTGAGGAAAAAGTGGGAGATATTGAGAAGGTGGAGGACAAGGAAAATGAAGTAAGAGTGCAAAGTGTAACACTTAGTGAGGAATTGTCAGAGATCGAGAAATTAAAATCCACAATTCAGCGGTTGGAGAGTCAATTGACGCAAATAACAGAGAAACAAGTAGATCAGCAATTAAAATTTCAAGAATTATTATCTGAAAATACAGAATTGCAGGGACAGGTCCACGTTCAATATTGCGAAAATACAAAATTAAGGGCAGAATTAGCTGCGGTACAAACGGTGCAAACAGAAAAACTTAATCAGGAGTTAGAATTGCAAAAATTAGTATCCGAAAATACAGATTTACAATCACAATTAATAGCGGCGCAAGAAGATGTCTACATTCAATGTTGTGAAAATAAAAAGTTAAGGGAAGAATTAGATACGATAACGAAGGTTACACAAATAAAATTATGCGATATATGCGAGCAGGATGATCACGATATTAAGGAGTGCGTCATATTTAAACAATTTAAAGAAGAAGAGATGGTGAAAATAGATCACAGAAGCGTGCAAAACGGCAAGATAATTATTATACGAAATCAAAACAAGCGAATATTGAGAGTCCAGATGATGTACAGGAAATAAGGCAACAAAATTTTCCGATAAATGAGCCTAACACGGTTTATATGGGTACCATAGCGGCAAACGATTATCATGATTATCAACAAGTAATTAAAAGGGATAGACGAAAATAATGGCGGACGAAATAGAGATTTGACTCAATTTAATTATTACGATCGTAGAAATAGGGTAAGTTTACGACACAATCAATACTAGAGAAGGACAACGGGAAAGTTTAGAAATCAGGTACAATATAGGCTTTATTATAATAAAAATTATTGAAGAGTTGGAGATTTAGCAACTTTACGAAATTTAATAACTCTTAGGGCTTTGAGGGCAGAATTGACAGGAATGTTTGAAATAGTAAGAATTTTTAGCGATGAAAACGCGTTATTAATATATTTAAGCAATCCAAGGGTGGTGATAAAAAGCAATTTAAACAAATTACAAAAAGCACGAGTGGTTTGCATATAAGTAAATAAATCAACTCATGAATTATGTGGTTACTTAATAAATAAATAATTAATAATGATAATAATAATAATAAGCAAATAAATTTAAAAATAAATAAAGAAAGAAAGAAAGAAAAAATCGAGCAAGTTGGGCATGCATGAATGAGTCACAAGGAATAAGTACAGTAATTCAATACGGGTAAGGTAAAACGCAAATTAATCACATGGTAAAAAAAATGATAAAAAAAAAGGAATAATTAATGTTAAAAAAAATGTGAAGCTGGGAATGAATCTATAGTACAATGAATTACAAGATAAAGTCCACAAAGCAAATGAAGCGCGAGTAAAGAGTAAATAACGTAACTAAGAGGCAATAACAATAAAAGAGTAATAAGTGAAGTATGAAAAGAATTATATAAGGTAATAAGTTACTAAACGACACGATAAAATATTTACAAATCAAAGAACATAAGAGCAATGGGTAATATATGTACAACAAAGTGTGTTAGGTGTGTCATAAAAATTAATAGTAAAATAAATATCCAATAAAGGTTTAAATACATACCTGTGGAAGTTGAGAATAGATTGAAGTGACGGATGAAAATTTTCAAGCAGGCAAGGAATTTAAAAGCAATTAGGCAGAATTTATAACCATCCGATGTCAAGTTCATTTAGGCGACGAAGGAAGTACATAAAAATATTAAAATACGAATCCATTAAGCATCAATGGTCAGCGGTAGCAAAACAACAAGGATAGTTACATAAATATGAATGGCAATAGAATGAGATAAATGGCATAGACCTTAGTTAATCAATAAATAATAAATAGTATTCGACGAGCGAACGCCTTACAAACAAAATACCGCAATAAAACGATTAGGCATCCGAGAGTGCTAAAGTTAAATCAATTAAACAATATACATTGAAATAAAAGATATGAATTAAAGGAAAATAAATAATGATACGAATATACCACGATGTAGACCATAATTGCAAAGACAAAATAGCTATCTGGTGCAAAAATCAGAGGCGATGGGGACAGATTTAAGTCCATAGTCTGACATCAAACCCACGAGAAGTGAAACCATTGGAAAATAACAGGACACCAGTATTCCGGCGGAAATGACCCAGCGAATTTCTCTCATATAATTAGAGACGGGGAATTCCGTAAGTTGTTGCCAGATAGGAAGAAAATAGTGCGAATCGCTAATTACTTCGCACGAAAGCTAAGAGGGGTAATCGATTATCTGTGAGATTCGATTTACGGAGATAAGCAGAGGAAAGAATTGTAACGAAAAACTGGTTTCGACGATTAGGACCGGGGTGCGAATGTTACCCGTGAACCGGACGAATTGTGTTGTCATAGTAACGTTTGACTGAGGCGTTTGACAGCTGGTAAACAAAGATTCTTAATGTTTTCATACTGCGTTTGCTCGGAATCGCGGAGTGTACAAGGAAAGTTAATGTGGTGTTGTAGTGAAACAAAGTTTACAGGTAAATAAGACAGAGTAATTAAATGAATACAACTAACATGAAATGAATACAACTAACATGTCTTTGCAATACTAATTAAATTAGTAGGTATTTTGACGAATTAGTAGCATTATGTGATTCTTGAGAATCAATGATGTGTAACAAAATATGAATTGGAAATGTTATCCATATGTGCAAAAAAAAACACATGGTAAAAGATTATAGACTTTCCATTATGTGTGTGGATAGTTATGAACGTTGGCGACAAATGTGGAAAAAATATATCTTCATAGATAATAAAAGATATGACTATGTGCCAAAAATCATCAGAGATTTTATCATACGGACAATCTTAAGAATATGAAAATGAACAATCTATGCAAACGTCATAATATAATTTTCAGAAGTATAATTCTTATTGAGCAACGAAGTTGATATTTTTTCAAACAAAATTTAGTGTATAATGAACGTGTGTTTTCTTTTATGTAATTATTTTTTTTGCATGCTAATTATTATTTGCAATTATTATGAAATGTATATGAATATAAGTTGTATAAAATTGTTAATGTCGTATAATATTGATCGTATAATATGGTCATAGGTAAATTTACTTGATAATTATTATTTGGTGGTATTTTGATGTGTGTACATGTTATTATGATGGTAATTGTTTATACTAAGGCTTTGGTACTTAGAAGGTTATTCCCTAATGGTAAGAATATGCTGTAATATTATGTTAAACCTAAAGATGGTTAGCGAAATTGAAGAGGTGAGATTACTAACTGCACCATGAGTTATGTAGATAATTAATTAAAGAAAAATGTTGTCGATGTAATAAGGAATCATATAAATGTAGATGATACGTACTGCTGAGGTTAAGATGAGAAGCTAATGATAGGTGTAAGAGGGGGAACGAAAAAGGTGAGAGGTACAACGATGATATGACGGAAGCCGAAGATTGAAGCAATAGATGGTGAGAGGAGGAAGAGAGACGTCAGTCATTTTTTTTGAGAGAGAGGGGGTGAATGTTATGCTTATGTATATGAGTAAATATTGGTAGTAATGGAACATGATTATATGAATGATTATGTTTATAAAATGTTATCATAATAAGTGAATGAATTAAATATATGAGTCGTAATGAATTAATTTAGTAGTAATGAAGTTGTGAGTAATGTGTAAATGAAGTATGAAATATTTAGTAGGATTGTATCATATTGTTTATGTGTTAATAATCAATAAATTAATTTGTCAATGTAAACCAGAGTTGTTTCCATCATTTGGGAAGCACAATTAATCAATGTACTAACCACAATATTAAGCAATGAATTCAAAAAATCATAATCATCATTAAAAGTATATTTATTTATCTAATATCCCAATAAATTAAACTAAACTTCTCACCGCCACAGACAACTCTATAGAACAACTGTTGTACAACTAGAACATTTAAATTATTTCGTTTTTGTACAGTATCAATACGATATAAAGGTATTTTACATTACCCTTTACATTACCCAGTACACATCCCGATGAGGGACAACTGTATCGGACAACTGTTGTGCAAGTAGAACATTTAAATTATTTGGTTTTTGTACATTATGAATACGATACAAAGGTTTTTTACATTATCCTTTACATTACCCTTTACACATTCCGATGAGGGACAACTGTTGTACAATTAGAACATTTAAATTATTTGTTTTTTTGTACACTATGAATACGATATAAAGGTTTTTTACATTACCCTTTACATTACCCTGTACACATACCGATGAGGGACATCTCTATCGGACAACTGTTGTACAACTAGAACATTTAAATTATTTGGTTTTTGTACATTATGAATACGATATAAAGGGTTCTATATATTACCCTTTACATTACCCTTTACACATCCCGATGACGGACAACTCTACGACAATTCTTTTACAACTAGAACATTTAAATTATTTGGTTTTTGTACGCTATGAATACAATATAATGGTTTTATAACATTATTCTTTACACTATATTAAAATTTTATGTATATACGTGTATGGCAAAGAAGTATCACAAAAAATATTTTCTAAAATGTCAGTACAATAGAGTAAAAGCGAGATTTTTTTTTTGAAAAAGGAAATGAAATAGCTACATCGAGTAATCTCTTTATAGGGTACGTTTCCCTTATCTGTACAACCCCTAACACCTTAACGCTGCTGGTTATTAACCCTATTGGATTCGCTCACCTCAATGTTAACCTATGGATAAAATTTATCTTCTATTTACAGCTACATAAATACTGATAATCCTACAAAAATGGTATTTTCTTATAGCCTGAACTTTTCTGCACCTTGCAACAGCATTCATTTGATAAATTTCATCCACCAAAGGAATTGAGGAGCGTTTAAACCACACTATAGCAGATTTCCCCCCCGATTAATTTAAAAATCAAAAAAGTTTTAATTTTAAAAAAATGCTCCTAGGTGTAAAATTTCTTTCTCTATTACGCAGAATAATTTTTAAAAAAATATCTTTCAATCCAAATCGGCAATCCTTGGCCAAATTTTCTCCATAGGTTAGCTTTGAGATGAGCGAATCCAACAGGGTTAGTGCACAGCAGACTTAAATTGCTTTCACCCGTAGACGCTATTATAAGCATTAAAGCGTAGACGTTATGACCATAGACTCTAGGATAATTAGGAACCGTTGAACTTTCTTGAAGTATCCGTAGAAGTATCTTTCCAGCAATGATAACATTCAGAGACTGATACATAATGGAGCGTGGTAATCCGTCTCATCCGTCTAACATGTGCAATTTTTTCATTCAAATATTTGACTCAGCCAACCTCACCGTATAATGGTTAGCGTCATCCGCTTTCGAGGAGGGGTCTTTGGGTGAAATCCCTACTAAAGTTTAAAGTTTGCTTTTCAGGCTAGAATTTTTTGGATTAGCTTGTGATAACATAATTTTGCATTATAATCACGAAACGAAATCAACCAGCTATATCCATATCTGGAAAAAGGTACAACACACGGATGGAGATGAGTTTTGAATTATATAACCGTCAATGTTTGTTAAATATCTCTCGAATTTTGTAATCATTTTACTTTTACTTTATAAATTATCTTAGCGTTTATAATATCAGGATTCTATCAAAAATTGAAGGCTTTGCTGCAGAAAGGAAGTAGCTCCATGCTGGAATAGTTTGTAGTTACATGTACTGTATTATGGTAAAAAGAATCTTTCGGTTGATGCCAAAAAGAGGTAGCTCCAATCGTTAGTTCTCGTGTTACTCAAGAGATGGATCTGCCTGACTCGTTAGTTACCTCCTTTAATCCTCAAATGTTTGACGTGGTTTGTTTACAGGAAGGTTACACAATTATTTATCAACAGTGGAATTTTTGGTTATAATAAACATAATACAGTGTATTGCTTAACTGGAAAATATAAAGATGTAAGGGAACTAGCCCGCAAATACGCCGCACAAAATGACATGTGGTTTTACATATGATGTGTAGATGGACTACAACTAGACAACGCACCAGATGAGCCTGGCGTCACAGAGGGGGAATGTGACGATTGGAAAATGTTTCTGTTTATAAAGTCCAAATATATGCTGCATTTCAACTGAAGTTTTCTTTAAATAAAATATTATGATGTTCGATTGTATTTTTTTGGGGGGTAATCATTTTCCTAGAAGTAGATAGAACATCCATTTGGTGGCGAGAAAGAGGTATGTCTAACAATCACACATTTGTTACGTCATCTAGAAGATATTATTTTTGAGTGAAAATACTGTCCTAATGTGTAAGAGCAACTAAGAAAATTTATAAAAAATATGATTTTCACACAATTTAGAATTTTGAATTAAAAAAATTTTTTTTTACGGTTTTCCAAAATCTTGAAAAATTGGAGTTGTCTACTTTTTTGCAGCAAACCCTTCAATTGACAATGCACAGATGAAACTGTCACGATCCTTAAATCAAATACAGCAATTGCTCATGAAACAAAGAGATCTAAATGAAAGGTTCGAGTGGCATAAAATAGATGTCTATAAAGTAAATAACCAATCTGTCAACTGATAAAAATTAAGAGATTTATTGTGAAATATGTCTTCTCTACAATAATTTATACTTGAGTTAAAATAAATATTAGACGCATAAAAATACTTTATCTTCTGTCTTTTTTATGATGCAGACAATTTATTTTACTACTAAACCTAATTTATATTCCTCATTTTTAAGCATAATCAATTAAAAATGAATGGATTTACTTTCAAAATAAAAACATAAAAAATTGTTCTTAAACAAAACTGCTTATGTTTAACTACTGTGTGAAAATACATTAATCTTACGTTTCTTATTTACATTTGACAGATAACTACGCTGTTCAGATAATTGATTCGAATGTTTGTTTGATAGCAGTTAATTATTTTCCCAAATTAATTTTGTTTTAGTAGTGCTTATAATGCTTCATAATTTTGGAAGACACAATCTAATTTTCGAGAATCCGGCGAGTTCTCCAAACATTTGTATGTGAACTGTCCAATGTGCTAAACGTTATTATTCCGTAATTTGTCAGCTGTTGAAATATAAATACCAACTAAAGCGTTTGGAATTTACTAGGAATTAATACATCCCAAACGTAATATGTAGTATAAATTGAATTCTAGTTACCAGATATAATTAATGAATGACATATGTTCAGGTTTCCTATTAGAGTCATTTACTCCAAGTTATTTGTTTACATAGATATAAGAGTGTGATAAGATTAATAATGCACGGGAGGTCAGCCTCTAAATATCTCATACCAAGACAAAAATGCTTTAAGGTATCTGTCCACAGTGAATGGGCCGTTTTGTTGCAAAATTTCGATATTTTTTTATTGCTCTATTTCAAAAGCCAATGATTTAGGATTCTAAATCTGCTTTGCTTTTATTTGTACGATCATTGGATAAGAACTTATGGCCAATTTAATAAACCGAAAGCTATAGTAAAAGACCCAAAGTAGCACTTTTAAATGCATTTTCTAGAAAACTCATTTTTCAGCTATTTTTGTAAACGAGAAAGCTAATAATTTAAAAAGTTTTCAATATATTTCAATGAAATTTTGTGATAGTGTTTTACATATTACTATGTTTTGAACTAAAAGCAAAGCTCTATATGTTAATTTAATCATTCTACTGATAACTGTACTTATAAAAAGATACTTTTTAAAAAAATCAGTGTATTTTCCCTTTTTTGGTATATTTCAGTGATTTTTGAAAGCATTTTAAAACTTTTAGTTCAGAACAAAGGTAAGTGTAACAGTTGTATATAGTACAAAGGAAATGAAAATATATTTAATTGAATTGAGTGTAGGGTGTCTGGCGTAAGCACTAAATTGTGCTAAACAATTATAAAAAATCCCCTCTATTTTAAAATCAATATGAAATTTTGACCAAAATCATTATGAAATGATCATTATGAAATTTTTACCAAAATCATTATAAAATGATCATTATGAAATTTTTACCAAAATCAATATGAAATGATCATTATGAAATTTTTACCAAAAGCATTATAAAATGATCATTATGAAATTTTTACCAAAATCATTATGAAATGATCATTATGAAATTTTTATCAAAGCTATAATTGTTTTCCATGATTTTATATCCCATTTGAACTAAAAATATATGTATTTAATCAGTACTGTATATTTTTGAAAAAATGTTCTCCGAATGTAGGGAGGTAACTTAAAATAAAATGAAATAAATAAAAATTAAGAGGAATAAAAATATCTTATGATGAAAATAAATAAAGAATATTATCAGGTAAGGTATAATCGTTATAAATTCACGTGTTTTCAAATAAAATTTTATCATGTTACAAAACATCTGTTAATTCAAATCTTTTTCATCTTTTTCTTACACTACATGGAATTAGAATAAAAAAACACATTTGATAACTAACAGGCACCAAATATGTGCCTGTGAGAAATCATTTCACAATTATGTGTTACACCAATTATAAATCATACACCAATTTTAACCTTAAGAATTACGGCACTGTAGCATAAGTTCAGCACCACACACAAATGAAATTTTAAAGCCACAAGTATTGAAAGAAAATTTGAAACCAGAAAACCCTATCTTAATTGTCCTTAAAATACATCCGAGTCTAAATACCATTTTTAATACTTTTAAACTAAGAAGTTATGGGGGAAATTGTTCTTACGTAGGTTTTCCTCTAAACTATTACACGCCTCCAAAAGATCCTCACTGTTATTGCAAATGTTTTTTATTCTATTAAGTTGTGGGAGAAAGATATAATAAATTTTATATTTTAAATTGCTATGGAAATTAGTAAACATAATAACCTAAAAGTTGAAATATAACCTTTTATCATATATCCCAATTTTTATTTTGCTATCTTAAATTTTAATTTTAATAACCAAATAAGCTGCATAATGATTACCTTCATTACTTTTGTTTAAAGTTAATTCCTTTGGGTAGATTTGATTTAGAAATTCCAAATCATTACAGTTGAAAATTATAAGGTCATCAATATATCTAAATCCGGAAACATTATTTAAGTTAAGAAATTTAGTTTCGTAAGAATGTAAGAAAATGTTTGCAAAGGCGATAGAAAATATTAATTGCATTAATTAAAATCTTTTTCATCTTTGTCTTAAACTGCATGCAATTAGAATAAAAAAGCACATTTAAAAATTAACAGGCACCAAATATATGCCGGAGAGAAATCATTTCACAATTATATGTTACACCAATTCTAAGTCATACTCCTATTTTATTCTAAGTTGTTCAATAAAGTTATGGCGTAAAATGGGTAAACAATATTTAAGACCGAAAATTGTAATATTTATGGAACTACAAAATTATATGATGAAATTTGAAAAATATATGATAAAATTATAGTACTATATTATAAACAATATTATACGATGGAACAGCATTATATGCTGAAGTAAATCATGAACATTTTAAAGTATTTTGCTTTATAGATATTTACGTTGATAGAAAATTTGACATTGGAATTAGCTTAGAATTTTAATATTTTCAGGCTATAAAAATTCAAAATCATATTTTTACCCAATAACACAATATGAATACAAAATAGTTCAATAAATGTTCTCTCAATGTTCCTATTTATAAAAGTATTTATCAAAAATTATTTCCCGGTTACTAAAATTTTGGTCGTTTACCAAGTATAATATCTAATAATTTTTACTGAGTGTCAGAGAAAAACATAAAATTGACCTATCTTAGACTTCAAGAATAATACTTCATTTGTTTAAACACATCCAGATCCCATTACTTTGCGAATAAATTCTTGTTTACTTTCTACAAACATTTGACTTTAACCCATATGTCCACAGAGAGATTTATATCTGCTAGTCCGAGTTTATTGAATCCTTTCTTAATAAATTTTAGTTTTTTGATGTTGTAGTTTTAAGGTACATCTTCAGTCTTGTGAGTTCTTCACTCGTGAGAATTCCCTTCGCTAGTCGTTAGGTTTTTTAGGATGCGCCGGAAAAATTGCATCCTTTAGATCTTTTGAAAGAGAAACCATTCTTTAATTTGAATTGATCCTTTGGTTTGAATATATTTTTGACTGAGTTCGTATTTTTGGTGAGTTTTTTTGAAATTTTCTGTTGATTTATTTTGCGTCTTTATAAATGCTATTGACTTTCTGTGTTCTGTGTGGGGATCTCGGGAACTTGGGATGTGATTGGCTTGCCTGCATCCTATCAGAAATATTCCGCTCGAGGTGACCGACTCGGTCAGGCTTCCTGATGAAGAGATCGGTCGATCGCCTCTTTGCCTTTTATGTTTTTGGTTTTTAATGGTGGTTTTAATTTTTAAAAATCTTTTGGTTTAAACTGTTTTCTGTAAAATCTTGCAATTTATGCTGCAACAGCGCTATTTTCAGATTTCTGTATTTTTTCGACTGTTAGTCTCAGTTTCGGGTTTTCTTATTTTATTTATCTTTTAGGATTTCTAGGTAAATGGTTTCTAGGCTCTGCAATTCCTCTGTCATTTTTCTTTGTGACTGAGTTCGAGTTTTTGGTAAGTTTTCTCGAAATTTTCTGTTGATTTATTTTGTGTTTTTATCTAATGCTGTTGACTTTCTGTGTTCGTTGTCCTGTGCCTGCGTCCTATCAGAAAAAATCCTATTGAGGTAACAAACTCGGTCAGACTTACTGATGAAGTGATGGGTCGATCGCCTCTTTGCCTTTTTTGTTTTTAGTTTTTAATGATAGTTTTAATTTTTTTATATCTTTTGGTTTAAATTGTTTTCTGTATAATCTTACAATTTATGCTGTTATAGCGCTATTTGCAGATTTCTGTATTTTTTCGACTGTTAGTCTCAGTTTCGGGTTTTCTTATTTTATTCATCTTTTAGGATTTCTAGGTAAATGGTTTCTAGGCTCTGCAATTCCTCTGTCATTTTCCTTTGTGACTGAGTTCGAGTTTTTGGTAAGTTTTCTTGAAATTTTCTGTTGATTTCTTTTGTGTTTTTATCTAATGCTGTTGACTTTCTGTGTTCGTTGTCCTGTGCCTGCGTCCTATAAGAAAAAAATCCTCTTTAGGTGACAGACTCGGTCAGGCTTCCTGATGAAGAGATCGGTCGATCGCCTCTTTGCCTTTTCTGTTTTTACTTTTTAATGGTGGTTTTAATTTTTAAAAATCTTTTGGTTTAAACTGTTTTCTGTAAAATCTTGCAATTTATGCTGCAACAGCGCTATTTTCAGATTTCTGTATTTTTTCGACTGTTAGTCTCAGTTTCGGGTTTTCTTATTTTATTTATCTTTTAGGATTTCTAGGTAAATGGTTTCTAGGCTCTGCAATTCCTCTGTCATTTTTCTTTGTGACTGAGTTCGAGTTTTTGGTAAGTTTTCTCGAAATTTTCTGTTGATTTATTTTGTGTTTTTATCTAATGCTGTTGACTTTCTGTGTTCGTTGTCCTGTGCCTGCGTCCTATCAGAAAAAATCCTATTGAGGTAACAAACTCGGTCAGACTTACTGATGAAGTGATGGGTCGATCGCCTCTTTGCCTTTTTTGTTTTTAGTTTTTAATGATAGTTTTAATTTTTTTTATATCTTTTGGTTTAAATTGTTTTCTGTATAATCTTACAATTTATGCTGTTATAGCGCTATTTGCAGATTTCTGTATTTTTTCGACTGTTAGTCTCAGTTTCGGGTTTTCTTATTTTATTCATCTTTTAGGATTTCTAGGTAAATGGTTTCTAGGCTCTGCAATTCCTCTGTCATTTTCCTTTGTGACTGAGTTCGAGTTTTTGGTAAGTTTTCTTGAAATTTTCTGTTGATTTCTTTTGTGTTTTTATCTAATGCTGTTGACTTTCTGTGTTCGTTGTCCTGTGCCTGCGTCCTATAAGAAAAAAATCCTCTTTAGGTGACAGACTCGGTCAGGCTTCCTGATGAAGAGATCGGTCGATCGCCTCTTTGCCTTTTCTGTTTTTACTTTTTAATGGTGGTTTTAATTTTTTTAAAAATCGTTTGGTTTAAATTGTTTTCTGTATAATCTTACAATTTATGCTGTTATAGCGCTATTTGCAGATTTCTGTATTTTTTCGACTGTTAGTCTCAGTTTCGGGTATTCTTATTTTATTCATCTTTTAGGATTTCTAGGTAAATGGTTTCTAGGCTGTGCAATTCCTCTGTCATTTTTCTTTGTGACTGAGTTCGAGTTTTTGGTAAGTTTTCTCGAAATTTTCTGTTGATTTATTTTGTGTTTTTATCTAATGCTGTTGACTTTCTGTGTTCGTTGTCCTGTGCCTGCGTCCTATCAGAAAAAATCCTATTGAGGTAACAAACTCGGTCAGACTTACTGATGAAGTGATGGGTCGATCGCCTCTTTGCCTTTTTTGTTTTTAGTTTTTAATGATAGTTTTAATTTTTTTTATATCTTTTGGTTTAAATTGTTTTCTGTATAATCTTACAATTTATGCTGTTATAGCGCTATTTGCAAATTTCTGTATTTTTTCGACTGTTAGTCTCAGTTTCGGGTATTCTTATTTTATTCATCTTTTAGGATTTCTAGGTAAATGGTTTCTAGGCTCTGCAATTCCTCTGTCATTTTTCTTTGTGACTGAGTTCGAGTTTTTGGTAAGTTTTCTTGAAATTTTCTGTTGATTTCTTTTGTGTTTTTATCTAATGCTGTTGACTTTCTGTGTTCGTTGTCCTGTGCCTGCGTCCTATAAGAAAAAAATCCTCTTTAGGTGACAGACTCGGTCAGGCTTCCTGATGAAGAGATCGGTCGATCGCCTCTTTGCCTTTTCTGTTTTTACTTTTTAATGGTGGTTTTAATTTTTTTAAAAATCGTTTGGTTTAAATTGTTTTCTGTATAATCTTGCAATTTATGCTGTTATAGCGCTATTTGCAGATTTCTGTATTTTTTCGACTGTTAGTCTCAGTTTCGGGTATTCTTATTTTATTCATCTTTTAGGATTTCTAGGTAAATGGTTTCTAGGCTGTGCAATTCCTCTGTCATTTTTCTTTGTGACTGAGTTCGAGTTTTTGGTAAGTTTTCTCGAAATTTTCTGTTGATTTATTTTGTGTTTTTATCTAATGCTGTTGACTTTCTGTGTTCGTTGTCCTGTGCCTGCGTCCTATCAGAAAAAATCCTATTGAGGTGACAAACTCGGTCAGACTTACTGATGAAGTGATGGGTCGATCGCCTCTTTGCCTTTTTTTGTTTTTAGTTTTTAATGATAGTTTTAATTTTTTTTATATCTTTTGGTTTAAATTGTTTTCTGTATAATCTTACAATTTATGCTGTTATAGCGCTATTTGCAGATTTCTGTATTTTTTCGACTGTTAGTCTCAGTTTCGGGTTTTCTTATTTTATTCATCTTTTAGGATTTCTAGGTAAATGGTTTCTAGGCTCTGCAATTCCTCTGTCATTTTTCTTTGTGACTGAGTTCGAGTTTTTGGTAAGTTTTCTTGAAATTTTCTGTTGATTTCTTTTGTGTTTTTATGTAATGCTGTTGACTTTCTGTGTTCGTTGTCCTGTGCCTGTGTCCTATAAGAAAAAAATCCTCTTTAGGTGACAAACTCGGTCAGGCTTCCTGATGAAGAGATCGGTCGATCGCCTCTTTGCCTTTTCTGTTTTTACTTTTTAATGGTGGTTTTAATTTTTTTAAAAATCGTTTTGTTTAAATTGATTTCTGTATAATCTTGCAATTTAAGCTGCTATAGCGCTATTTGCAGATTTCTGTTAATTTTCCGACTGTTAGTCTCCGTTTCGGATTTTCGCATTTTATTCAATTTTTTAGGATTTCTAGATAAATAGTCGGTTTTCCAATTCCAATGTCATTTTTCTTTTTACTGAGTTCAAGTTTTTGTTAGGGTTACTTGAAAATTTCTGTTGATTTTACCACGTTTTTATTAACTTGCTTTCTTGTTTGTGTGTTTGTCCAGTGCAAATCTTGCAATCGATTTTTAACTAACTTCCCGACTAGCTAGACATTTGAAACTTTTAGAATAGCTCAGAACACGATGACAATGAATTCTTTTAATACTTTTAGCCATCTTTAAGCAGATTTGAATTCATTTTCAGTTAATTTTGTTGTTTGAAAATTTCTTATAATTGCTCTATTCCGTATTTGATAATTTTCTTTCAAGTTGATGGGATAATTCATAAAAAATTTTTTTAAAGTATTTATTAATACACAGAATTGTGAAGTTTATATGATTCAACAGAAAATTTAAAAACGTGGCACATAAAAAATTCTTTTTAATTTGTAATTATTGCGTCTTTATCTAATGCTGTGTTGACTTTCTGTGTTCTGGGGATCTCGGGGTTTTGGGATGTATTTTCGCTTGCCTTCATCCAAAATAATTTTTTTCAAGTAAAAAATCATTTATGAAGCTTCTACAAAGTAATTTATAATGGGTAAGAGTAGTAATAAATTTTAAATCTGTATTTCTCAAACCAGATTTTTCAGAGGTTTTTAGATTTTTTAAATGCTCCATGCTACTTAATTTTTCTTCAAAATTCATTAAATTTATAAGGAAGAATTCTGATGCTGTTTACGAAAAAAAAATATATTGAAATACTATTTAAATAATAATTAATAATTTCTCTATAAATACTTTTTTTCTTAGCTGAGAAAACTACCCATCTCTCAGATTCCTTACGTGAAAAAGTTTAAAAGTTCCAGTTTTTACAAGCTTTCATAAGAAATATTGTATTATTTTCATGCTTTATAGATCGATTCCCCATCGTTTTCAAGCAACCACTTCCAAACGCGCGGTATACGACAGCATTTTCTCTTAACATTTAACCGGAGCATTCCAGGAAATCTGAAATAGTAGAACACTATGAAACATAAGTTAAATATATCAATATTTATACGTAACTCAACATATGCCCTCTACATACCTCCTTAAGTCTGCTGTGTATTCATACTATTGGATTCTCCCTTCTCAATGTTAACCTATGGGGAAAATGTATCTACTATTTACAGCTACATAAATGCAGTAAATATAATAAAAAATGGTATTTTTAGATAGCCTGGACTTTTCTGCACCTTGCAACAGGATTCATTTTATAAATTTCGTCTACCAAAGAAAGTTAGGAGCTTTTAAACACCCTATACCAGATTTTTTCCCGAATGATTTAAATTTTAAAATATTATTTGCATTTTTTTTAAAACGAAAAATGCCCCAAGGTGTACAATTCCTATCCCTTTTATGTAGTACAATTTAAAAAACAAAAATCTTTGAATCCCAGCCGGCAATCCTTGGACAAATTTTTTCCATAGGTTAACATTGAGGTGAACAAATCCAATAGCGTTATTACATGGCAGTCTTAAAGAACATTTTAAATTTAGGTCATGGAGAATAAACTTTGAACTTTTCCGAAATTTTGCAATCAATAAACATTTCTTGTAGTATTCCTATTTGTTTGATTCTACTTTAATCTTAAAAAGTAGAAGGATTCATTCAGAGGAGCTTTTTATATCCCTTGAATATCTACAACATTATAAGCCAAAATTTTACTTATTTTATCCCATTTATAACAATTTAAGAAATTACAAGTTAATTAATCCTTTCCAGCAGCTCTTGCAGGCCTAGTATAATAAAAGCAGTGATGTCCCTGAAATACAAATTTTGTGGATAACATTTCTCAGAAAAACCATTATCGAGAAATTTCCACCTGGCGACTTATATAAAACACCATACAGAGCAAAGGTAAAAATTGGAGGGCAAATTTTTAGAACAGACATGGAATCAGAAGCTCAAAATAAAGATAGAAAATCTTGGAAAATTTTAAAAACTATAAATAGGGTAGAAAATTCGGAAAATATATTTCGACTAGCTGAAAACCCGTACTTCGCTACGAAGTACATTCAAATTAAATACAACGGTCAATGTTTTCAATTAATGCCATATATATATATATATATATATATATATTTATTTATTTATAATAAATACAACGATCAATGTATGCAATTGATATAAAAAAAACGAAAAAATATATTTATAAAAAGAAATCGTGAGGGATATTTTTATAGTCAAAATAATGTAGAAGAAAATATTCAAATTAAATCTAATGCAACATACTAAAGTCCGATAATGTCCAATCGTCTGCCGCATTAGCAAAAAAAAATTTTTTTTGTCTATTTCGTTGTTATGCACGGGACGCAAAATTAAAAGAAAAGAAACCACGTGATTAGTATTTAATAAATTAAATTCTGAAAATTAATCTTTAAAAATTCACCAAAAATCATAAAATGGAGATAAAGATTCGAAAAAGATTTCATTTTAAAGGAATTATTATATTTCTTGTGATATAAATTTTATAACCCTCGGATTATTATTTTAAATGCAAACTTTAAAGAATGTTACAAAAACAGCTTAAAAATGTAATTAAAAAAATCTAAGAAGAATTTTTCAAAAATCTCTCTTAGTGCACCCTTACACTATAAGAAGAATCGCCATGCAAAATTTCAGCCCTTTATGTCCAGCGGTTTGGTCTGTGTGTCATATGTCAGTCAGTCAGTCAATTACGTAACTGTTTTATATATATAGATTACCACTTTTACACCTACCTGATCCGAGTCATATTAATTTTTATAAAGGAAAAATTCTGAGTTTGTCCGCCTGTTATTTAAATCAGCAAAAATAAACTCAGAATCCATGTGAAGGCCTTATTTGAATAGTGGACCAACTCCACTTTTTTTAAAAACGGAGTTAGTGCCACTTTCATGTTCATACAAGTCATTTCAATCTTATTTTCAAAGTCGTACACCTCCCGCTTATTTCTGCTGCCAACAGAGAGCACCACAAATCAGACTTCAGCAGTTATTTTTCAGCACAAATGTGTACAGCATTCTTTGTTATGCTCAGATATGTTATTATTTAAAAACAATGCAAAAAAAATCAGTGCTGATTCATAAACCCAAAAATTCCATAAAGGAACAGAGATATTTAATTAAATACTCCAAAATAAACTTTCGTTTCTTTAAACTAGATTGTTCGTCATGACCTATGAATAATCGTTCTAACACAGTGCTTCTCAATCTTTTTGTTTATGTCTAGCCTCCCCCCCTTTGGATATTCTTCATACCCTACGGCTCCTAAGTGTTCAACACATGTATTTTGCTAAACATCCAGCCCCCACCCCTGAATACCTCCAAAGCTGCCCCGGGGGAGCGTATCTCCCATGTTGAGATCAAATGCTCTAACATAATAGTTACCGGTGGCCTAGCACTATTTTTAAATATGAATTAACTAATCTATATATATAAAACAGTTCCCTGACTGACTGACATATAACGCACAGACCAAACCGCTGGACCTAAAGGGCTGAAATTTTGCATGGTAATTCCTCTTGGAATGTAGGGGTGCAGTAAGAAAGATTTTTGAAAAAATCTTCTTACATTTTTTTAAAATTTAATTTTTTTAAGCTGTTTTTGTACCTTAAACTTAAAAATAATTATTTTAGGGTTATAAAATTTATATCACGAGAAAGGTCATAAAAATTCCTTTAAAATGAAATCATTTTCGAATATTTACCTCCATTTTATGATTTTTGGGGAATTTTTAAAAATTAACTTTTAGAATTTCATTTATTAAATGCTGATCACGTGGTTTCTTTTCTTTTTGTTATACTTTAAATTAAGTTTGCGTCACGTGCATAACAGCGAAATAAATTGACAAAAAAAATATTAAAATACGGTAAGAGATAAAATTTAACCACTTGACTAATTGAGATGGAAGTTTAAGAATTTAATTCAAATTAGTATGTTTTATAGGTATTAAACATAAAAATTAATTGCATACATTGGCAGTTGTATTTAATTTGAATATTTTCATCCACATTATTTTGTCTATAAAAACGTACCAGTTACGACTTTTTTTATAAAAATATTTTTTTGTTTGTTTTTGGCATTAATTGCATACATTTTCCGTTACATTTAATTTGAATGTACTCCGTAGCGAAGCACGGGTATTCAGCTATAAAGGAAATAAAGGAAATTAAAATATAATAAGTTGAATTGAGTGTAAGGTCTCTGGAGTAAGCACTAAATTGTACTGAAAAATTATAAAAAATAAATCCCTATATTTTAAAAAGTTATGAAGATTTTTACCAAAATTATGCTTGTTTTCATGATTTTGTGTCACATTTGAACAAAAAATATATGTATTTAATCAATACTGTATATTTTTGAAAGAGAAGTGGTCCGAACGTAGGCTGATAAACGTAAACGAAATTTAATCGTATTCTAAGTACAGTCAAACCTGTTTCTGTGCGGTCTTTTT
Source organism: Dolomedes plantarius (assembly GCA_907164885.2). Lineage (NCBI taxonomy): Eukaryota > Metazoa > Arthropoda > Arachnida > Araneae > Dolomedidae > Dolomedes > Dolomedes plantarius. The sequence continues at coordinate 32,637,026 of OU015499.1, read as the reverse complement.
TTATGCGATTTTTTGTGTGATTTTTTTATTTGTGCGATTTGTTTTATGTGGTATATGATTATGTATGGAAAAAAATTTAAATTATGTACTTGGAATTATTTATATGAAATTCCAAGAAGAGGTTCAATCTCGTATATCTGGCTATCGCGACGTTTACAGGCAGCTGATCAAAAGACCATCGTCGCAAAAACTTATCAACAACTACATGGTAACATAAAATAAATGAACTCTAATACGTATCTTCAAGTGACGAAAGCGATTACGAACCAGTCCGTCAGAAGAATATGCGCGTTTTGGACTACGACGAGTTGTATCGAATTATGTACATTTTGAAAATTTCTTCGTGTTTAAAATGAGAAATTTAAATTTTTAAAAATGTTTCCATGTGTAATTTCATTATTTATTTTGTTTGGAAAGCACTTTCTCGCTATTTCGTATTGTTTTATTTTCTATGTGACACTTTTTTTTGTGGTCCTTCTCCATTGCATAAATTTTATTCTTTAACATGGTGCGAAAAATTATTTATTATGGCTATTTATGAAGTTTCTGAACATTTTTTGTGCGGTTCTATCTACCGCACAAAAATAGGTTTGACTGTACTACTAAATCTAGGATAAAAAAGAACTTCTCTTTTTAATTCTCCAACATATTTTTTACAAATGAAAAAATTAAAAATATTAATTTTTTTTTTTTTAAATGTGTTTTTAAATTAAATGGCACGAAATACTATTTTAAATATTTACCGTTATACCTGCCTAACTTTACCCACTATCTTTGAACAAATTATAACTTTCTACGCCAAGTACTTATTTTGAATCTTTTAATGAGCATTAAAATTTTAATTACAAAAAAAATATGGCTCAAAATAAATGATTCTTGGAAGAGTGAAAGATAAACACAATATCCAATTAACAACATTCTCAAGGTAAAATGAAGATAAAAAAAACGTGTTTCATAATTAGCTAAGATATTTACACTCTTTTATTTTAATATTTAATTTGTTGTATTACTTCTTGCAGTTTTGATGCCGAAACGAAAGAACTAATTAGTTATACAAGAAGAATTTTTGCTTATCCATATTGAATTATTTCGTTATTAGTTAATGAGATATTCACTTCCGAGGATGAATTACTTGCGGGTTTTATTTCAAAGAAAAATAGTTCTAAATCCTTCTCACTCGAAGTAAAAATTCTTTACAAATAATCTGATTATGGAACTCAGAAAAAAGGGTGCGAGAGTTACAGCAAGACTTCCGATACATCTGGGAAAAGAATTGGAGACAGCAACTTTTCAAGTTTGAGGTCTCTTATTCTTTCTACTTAACAAAAAACCTTAAGTTTGTTCGTCTCTAATTCAATTCATCTAAAATGGCTAGCAATAGCTTGATGTTTGTAACAATGCAATTCTCCAGATATGAGTAGACACGCGAAATAAATATCGTTATAATAAGGCCCTGGGATACCAAGTATTTTTAAGTCTGCAGTAGCTACACTTTTAAGAGGTTTGTGTTTATTATTTGCGAATGACTGATGATAAGATACTATCAGTTGATTATCCTTTTAATAAAAATTACTATTTTTTTGGACCACAAGACGTACTTCAAATTTGTGGGAGGATTTTCAGAAAAGAATATTTTGTATTGTGTTAGGCATATAAAGATATTTTCAATTTCTTACTTAATACAGATATAAAATATATATGATATATATAATAAATATATAGATAATATATATAATTATATATATATATATATATATATATATATATATATATATATATATATATATATATATATATATATATATATATATATATATATATATACAGTACTGTTCAAATTAATTGGGACAAGTTTCAGTTTTCCTCAAATTCGTCCTTTTCCAGGAATATCCTGCCTGAGACCGGTGTCAACTGGCCTTGGGAGGCCTTGGGGGAGGTTAGCCTTGATTAGTATAAACTGGTTTGACCACGTGATCATAACGCGTAGAGCATTTTCGCATCGGTTGCGTTTCAGCTGCGGTAAGAAGTGGTCAATTGTGGGTATGTTTTGTGAAATGTCACGGTTTCCCGCGTCAATGTACAAAAATGAGCCGAAATTGAAGATGTAAGACTGTATGAGACAGTCGAAGAGAGGAAAATAGTTGGAGATGGTATAATAGATATGAATAAAATTAGGGGATGCGAAATGCAGAGAGACACAACTAAAAAAAGAACAATAAAAGAGTCTACAGGGAGCAGGACAGAATAATTGGAATAAAATTTATAGTAGCAATAAAATGACCCCACATACAGGGATGTCAGCGTGGGAGAGTAAGAAGTTGAAAGGGAATACATAGATACTCCTACGAATCGTGGGAGAGTCAAGTATGGATACAGGTTGTAAACTAAGAACCAATAAGGAAAAGGGACGTCGAAAAAGAATCAAGGTAGATAACCAGTGGAAGGTTTATGGAGGTGGATCAGGAACTGGAAGCCAGAAAATATTTCAAAAAGAAAAAGAAAAGAAAAAATTATATTGATGATGAAACAGCTCCGATGACTACAGACATGTTCGTTTTGATTTTTTAGTCGGAGGATTGATCAGATTGGATGCGGTTGTTAGCTCCCGCCGATCGGCCAGTAGTAGAATGGAAAGGTATCCAGTGAAAACCTACGTGGGAATGACAGAAATTATACTTTAAACGATGAACAACGAGCGTGCTCTGATGACTTAGTCGGAAGTGTACGATAGAAACCGTTGTAACTACGCAGTCAGCTCCTGCCGACAGAAAGAAGCTAGCCCAAGCAGTCGCCTATGCAAAGATGATGATGAGAAACAATGACGAGCTCAGCACCTCGTCGAATATGAGAAGTGGAGACTATTGAGGCGGAATAGATGAGACGCAAGCCACATAACCTGTCATCGTCGATCAAACTGCACCGCAGACCGAGATCCCACAGCCCGAAACGATGCCCATGATGAGAGTGACTATGAGAGAGCTATGATGAGAGTGACTCTCGTACAACCATGTCGAGAAGCCATAGATTCGAGAGCATACTCTGAAAGAGAGGTACGTCTTTTGTTATCCAATCTATCTGGCAAATGCTCATGTCGCTCAATTTAAAAATGAATAATTCGCGCAGGTTAATTTGCGCATATGAGGTATAGTGTACATTGTACTGCGTACTGAGGATAGATGATATTAAATTAATGATATTAATGTTAAACTGAGTGTATGAGTTAAGTTGCCATACTTGTGAAGGGTGAATAATATTAAGTAACTTACTGATAGGGTTGATTATGACAATTTAATGAACAAAGTGTTGTATGAATATAAATGATAATTTTTAATAATGAAATGTTGATAATTATACAAATGATATGATTAGTAGAAAATGATACATGGTACAATTGATATGTTGATGTATTATTTAGTAATTTTCATGAAGGAAGTCATGTTGAAATATAATAAGTGAATATCTACAGTGGTGGCAAAAAGTCCTGAACACAGTCATTTTTTTGCCTAATTTTTAAGTTTGTCTTAATTGTTCGTTATGAAATTATCTTACTATCTTAAATATTGTTATTGATTCTAACGTATTTTTTTATGTTGATTTCAAATCTGTTACTAGTTTTTTTAATGCCGCAAGTATATTTTGTAGTACAGCTGCCTGAACACAAGAATGGTTAGTATGTACAGAATAACACAATATAAAATAACATAATATACGTAGTAGAATAACACAAAAAATTACAATTACGGTACATTTCATATACATTTTTAAAATTTGCTTGTTACATGTTTGAGCATCAATATTTTATGGACCCGCCGTTTACTTTAATTACGGCTCTACATCTTTTTTGTATGGAATGCACCAATTTCACAAGTTCTTTCTTGACAACATTGTTGACGGAAAATATTAAAGCTTCAATTAACTCGCGTTTGATTGAAGGTTTTTTTCTTTGAAATATCATAACCAATTTTATGCCAGGTTCTCTATCGGATTAAGATCCGGAGACTGTCCTGGCCAGATCATCCTATTCACAGTATTGTCTTCGAAGCATTTCTAGACTACTTTTGTACGGTGACATGGAGCATTATCGTCCTGAAAAATCCATGTCTGATTCCTAAAAAGATATCCCGCTTTTGGTAGCAATTTATTTTGTAGTATTTCAATGTAATCCTTGGCATTCACTGTTCCGCTCACGATGTGACGTCTTCCAACACCGCGAGAAGATATGCAGCCCTATATCATCACTTTCGTCGGGTGCTTTACTGTGGGCTTCAGACACTGAGGGCTGAATTCCTCACGAGTGCGTCGTCTTACATAGGTACTACTTTGGTTACCGGAAATACAAAACTGACTTTCATCATTAAATATTACCTGTTCCCAGTCTTTAATAGTCCATAACGAATGATCCCTTGCCCGCGTCAATCTCCTCTTGCGTTGAAAGTCGGCCAGTAATGGTTTTGGGGGAGATTTGCAACCTCGTAATCCAATTTCCAGCAGTCCGTCATTCACAGTTCTTGGGCACACATTCACATTCGATGTCAAAGTCCGTTGTTTCAAAATTTGCAGTGAATTAAGCTTTCAGTTTGAAGTGAAATACTGTGAACGGTGACATGGAACATTATCGTCCTGAAAAATCCATGTCTGATCCCCAAAAAGATCTCCCGCTTTTGGTAGCAATTTATTTTGTAGTATTTCAATGTAATCCTTGGCATTCACTGTTCCGATCACGATGAGACGTCTTCCAACACCACGAGAAGACATGCAGCCCCATATCATCACTTTCGTCGGGTGCTATACTGTGGGCTTCAGACACTGAGGGCTATACTATACTATACTATACTATACTATACTATATTATACTATCTTCTTTACCATTTTGGTATGCCTACTACGGTCATCATTCCCACTTGGTCGGTATATTACAAATTACACCCTAATTAAATATTCTACTCTGTCTTCAACTAAAGTTGTTTTTCTCGGTCGTCCAGATCGCTCTCTGTCCGCAATAGAATGTGTTTCAAAATATCTTTTCAACGTTCTCACTACAGTAGAAAGACCACATGGTACTTTAGGTGCAATTTGGCGCATAGAATAGCCTTCTTCCTTCAAAAGTATTATTTTGTACCCTTTATTATCAGGCAGAAATGAAAATTTACCCATAATTCCAATATTTTCCAAACATGCACTTAAATCTGGAACACACAATTGCTTTCAATACACTAAAACATGCTGCACATTCTGCTTTCAACCCCTCATCACTACAGACCTCTGATTGGTTGGAATAACGGAGCATGTCATTGTTTAAAAAAACAGTCACTCATTACCGTGACATATGCTTGTCTTACCATGGTTTTTTCAAAATATCAATGAAACTGTTTACTTTACATGAATTCTATAAAAAAATTTGAAATCAGCATGAAACAATACATTAGAATCAATTACAATAGTAAAGATAGTACGATAATTTCATAGCGAAAAATTAAGTGAAACACAAAAATTAGGTAAAAAAATGAGTGTGTTCAGGACTTTTTGCCACCACTGTATGTGTTTAATGTTCAATAAATCAATTTGTTGTTTAAACTAAGATTAATAATGTGAATGTCACAACTAAATAGTCAATGTATTAACACTATACGAAAAGGGTTGGTCAACGTTATTATATTGATTATTTATATTAATTAATTAATAATAACCTCACGATAAAAATTTCCCCCTCACAGAAGTTTTCTTTAAATAAAATACTATGATATTAGATTGTATTTTTTGCGAAATTTTTATCTTAGAAGTAGATAGAATCTAGAATCACACATGTGCCACGTCTTCTAGTAAATATATTTTTGAGTGAAAATACTGTCCTTTTATGTAAGAACAATTAAGGAAATTTATCAAAAAGAATATTTTCACACCACTTAGAATGTTTTATTTTCAAATGTTTTTACGGTTTTCTGCAAATTTGAAAAACTGGAGTTACCTCCTTTTTGCACCAAACCCTTCAATTTATTTCTTTGCTATTTAATACAGAAGAAACGGTGGATCTAAAAAGATCTAGCCTTCTTTCGAAGAATTTTCGCAAAAGAGACGTCGATTATCAATTCTTCAAATACAATCTGACATGCAATCTGACATTCAGTTATTCCGTTCATATTTTGTACATTTATTTGAAATGTTTTTCATACTTAGAAAAATATAGGAAAACAGTATTGAGGCAATGTTGTCTCAGGAAGTTATGTCAAAAAACATAGTAAGGAGAAATAATTTTTTTTCTTGTCCGTTTCTATATAAATATATCAATTCTGGCATAATTTCAAAACATTTCCGTAACACATTAATGTACAAAGTAAAAACAGACAGACAATATGTGTTAACCATAGTACATGAATTAAAAATCTACAGTTTTCTGTTAAAACTTGCATTTAAAAGTTTATATTTAAAATTTCAATTAATTTAAATCAATTTTAACTTTAGTTTAATTTATTTTAATTTAATTTTAATGTAGTTATTTTTTATTTTACCTTAATTTAGTTCAGAATAGATTTACAATTGAATTTTCACTTTTCATTCAAATTTAATTTTATTCATGAGATTAAATTAATGTAATTTTGATTTTTACTTCTATTTACATTTATTGAGGTAGTTTCGTTCTCCAAACATATAAATGAGTGTCTGGAAAAGATTTCTGAAGAATATTCTATAACTCGTCTAGTTACCGGTTCATGTACCTCTATACATTTTTCACTCGTAAAAAAGATATACATTCACGTATAAAAGATTTTTTTATACGTGGAATATTACGCATTTGCTCCTTAATATATCATGCACTCTTTTCTTTCAACGTTGGTAAAAACAGATCGTAGCATTCAAAACCAGATTTATAAAAATGCTACTTTGGAAAAAGAATAATTTTTTATTCCATAGAAGGAAATATTCCGAGTTTCTTCTCCTAGACGAAAATTTTTAGTCACGCACAAGTTTTATTTTCTCTACAATTTTATTTTTAATTTTTAATTTAAATCAAATTTTAAAAAAATTAAAAATAAAAATCATATTAAACTATCTGAATACCCATGCTTCGCTACGGAGTACATTGAAATTAAATACAACGGTCAATGAATGCAGTTAATGCCAAAAAAACAAACAAAAAATATATTTACAAAAAATCGTAACGTATATTTTTATAGACAGAATAATTTACAAGAGAATATTCAAATTAAGTCTAATAAAACATACTGAAGAATATAGTACAGTTAATATAGTACAGCTCGAGGAACATTTCTTTTACTGTATTTTAATATTTTTTGGATAATGTTCAATTGTCTGCCGCATTAGAAAGAAATATATATATATATATATATATATATATATATTGTCAATTTATTTCGCTGTTATACACGTGACGCAAAATTAGTTTAAAGTATCACAAAAAGAAAAGAAAGCACGTGATCAGCATTTAATAAATTATATTCTAAAAATTAATCTTTAAAAATTCACCAAAAATCAGAAAATGATTCGAAAAAGAATTAATTTTAATGGAATTTTTATGATCTTTCTCGTGATATAAATTTTGTAACCCTCAGATTATTATTTTAAATGCAAACTTAAAAAATGTTACAAAAACAGCTTAAAAATTTAATTAAAAAAATCTAAGAAGAATTTTTCAAAAATCTCTCTTAGTTCACCCCTACACTATAAGAAGAATCTCCATGCAAAATTTCAACCCTTTAGGTCCAGCGGTTTGGTCTGTGCGTTATCTGTCAGTCAGTCAGTCAGTCAGTTACGGAACTGTTTTATATATATAGATTATAATTTTTATTTCTTTAATTTTACGACATATAATTTTACATATACTTTTGATATAGTTTATATTTTGATATTGTTCATTTAAATTTCATTAATTAGTATATATACAAGTGTTATGAAAACATTAACTTAAAACTGGTTCCTGAGCATCCGATTTGAAAGTAGACGGAACCGGTTTTACTTCTCTCCTGCTCGCCCAATCGGACATTCTCCAGAACTTCTTACAAAGTTTTAAAAAAGCGTTGGCAACAGGAAAGGTGTGGAAATTTTTGATTTTCCGGTTGAAGGACGTTATGGTCTTCGAATTTTTTTCGGCGAGAGTATCCGTCGGTGTTCTTTTAGAGAGGGTTTTCTGAAGCACGTGGTTGCGCGAGTGACACAAAGGAGATACAACTGGTCTACGATGGATTTGTACAAATGTGGAATTGACCGATGTTTCTTGGTTTTCGTGCTAAGAATTGTGATGTACAAGTGCAAATAATTTTCGTGCTAAGAATTGTGATGTACAAGTGCAAATAATTTTCGTGCTAAGAATTGTGATGTACAAGTGAAAATAATTTTCGTGCTAAAAATTGTGATGTACCACGTGCAAACAATTTTTGTGCTCTCCTAACTTAAGTCTTAAATAAAGTGTGGTAAATGAATTCCAGTTTTATTCCTTTTTTTTTGCAATGTGCTGATCTTTTATAATCACGGCCACAACAAGAAATCATTTACAACAGGGTGTCTGAAAAAACCTTGACAAATTTTATAAATTCATACAAATAAAAGTACACAAGGTAGGAACAAGAAATTCACATATGTGTTACATTATATATTAGAGTTCTTTTAGTATAGTCAATGAATTTGAATAGGTGCAACTTTTGTGGCACGGAGAGCATCTAGTTCGTAATCAATCTCAGCCTATGTGCTCTCCAAAATGGATTCCGTAACGCATGAAATTGAAGCAGTTATGCGTCTTTTGAGTTATTGAACACTACAACCAACTATCAAGGACACTTCCTGTTTCCATAAACTATTTCTAATAAGCTAAGATGCTGTTACGACTTGGAGAATCTTTTCCAAATTTCGTTGCTCTTGCGTACAGATTCCGTTTTGCACTACCAGTCTACACATATTGCTTTCTCCGATGGAGTAGCCATTTTATAACATCCGCCTTCACGGAACAACTAGCGCTACCTGTTCATTTTTTTTACACAGAAAAAATCTCTAATATGAGGCATGTTCCGAAAGTAAGTTTCGTCATTTTTTAAAGAGAAGATGGTACATCAGGTGAAACAAACAATCGCCATACGAATCCACACTCGTTGATGGTTCAACGACAGGAGGAGCGTCAGCGGAGGAAGAATGATGCATGCGCAGAGCGCCGGAGAAAATAGAGTAGCAGCAGACCGGCATGCCCGAGGTTACTCGAGTACAAATCACGATGGCAGACAGACGTGTACTGACAACGTAGTCGCCAATGGAAGTGCGTACTGGTATCCAGTATGAATGGGCACGTGGGACCAGTGTGTCTGTCATCCATGAACGCCTACAGACCGTGTATGGTGAAGAGGTTATGTCTCGTCAAATGGTTGGTCGCTGGTGTTGCATGTTCAGTGAAAGAAGGCAGTGTGTGGAGGATGAAGGTCGAAGTGGGCCTCCCCCCGCATCCACGAATGAAAACAACATTGCTAGAGTACAGGACATGGTGTTAGCGGGCAGGCTCATAACGGTGTCAGACGTGGTGTCCACAGTGCGTATTGGTTGTGGTCAGGCCCATCACATGCTTCATGATGTGTTGGGTTACCGAAAAGCGTCTGCAAGGTGGGCGCCAAGAAACCTGACCCCGGATCACAAGAGTGCCAGAATGAGAATCATTCTCGATCACTTGATGCGGTACGCGTGAGACGGAAATGAGTTCCTGTTCAGAATCATTACAGTTAATGAGGCATGGGTACACCACTTTACCCCAGAAACCAAGGCCGCCTCAACGACGTGAAAGCATCCTAGTTCCCCAGTGAGGAAAAAATTCAAAGTGTCACCCTTCGCAGGAAAGGTTATGACTACAGTGTTCTGGGACGCGAAAGGTGTGATTCTTCTTGATTTCCTCCATCAAGGGATCATCAGTGCGGCACGCTACTACGGCACCTTCACCAAACTCAGGTCCGCCATTCGAAGAATGAGACCAGGGTTCTTGAATGAAGGTGTTGTGCTCTTGGACGACAACGCAAAACCACACACAGCAAGACTCACACAAGATCAGATTCGTCGCTGCGGATGGGAGAGATTGGATCACCCGGCCTACAGACCCAATCCCTCGGACTTTCATCTGTTCCTTGCACTGAAAGCCGTACTCTCGGGACATCACTTCAAAAACAATGCTGATGTGGAGTAGGCTGTGCGACAATTCCTTGCATCGCAGGGCACCGAGTTTTAACCGGGGTGGTTTATTCAAACTGACTGCACGCTACGACAAATGTCTCAATGTCGGTGATGACTATGTCGAAAAATATTGAAAGGTGTATAGTGCATGATGCCATGGTGTATTTTCTTCTGGCAATAAAGTTTTCGGGTGAAAAAAAATGACGAAACCTACTTTCGGAACACCCCTCGTATATACTGTAACACACCTGGGAATTTCCAGTGCTTACCTTGCATACTTCTTTTTGTATAAATTTTTAAAATGTGTCAAGGTTTTTTGAGACACCTTGTATATATCCAGTAGTAACATTTCTTTATTATTTTACGTACATCTAGAAATAAGAGGCTTTGAATCTTTATATGGAACTCGGCAGAAAGGAACCCCACATTTCTGAAGGTCACTAGTAAGACTATGGTGGGAGTAGGGTGGCGCGCAAGGTTATTGGGAGTCTATCGAAGGGTTCTATAAAAATAACGATTCTGTAGAATGGCGGCTCCAAAGGGGGGGGGGGTGCAGTAGGGGCAATTGCCCCGTCCCCCCCAAAAAAACCCAGCGTATTTTTTTCATGGACTAAAATTATATAAAATTATATATATATATATATGTGTGTGTGTATGTATCACAAAAAACGGGTGCGTTATGCACGCACAAAAGACAGCTCTGCAAACGGCTAACAAAGACTCGATCGGGGCACACGGAGGAAATTTTCATATGACAGAGGCTAGAAACCAACATGCAAAATCACTAAAAAGCGTTGGAACGGTACGTGTATCACAAAAAACGGGTGCATTATGCACGCACAAAAAACAGCTTTGAGAACGACCAACAAAGACACGATCTGGGTGCACGGAGGAAATTTGCATATGTGAGAGGCTAGAAACCAATCACAGAACACCGTTTGCCAGATATTCAGCATAGAAAACCGATAAAAAGCTCTCTGATCGTGCTTTTGTTAGCCATTCGCAGAGCCGTTTTTTTGTGCGTGCATAACAAGTCCGTTTTTTGTGATAGATGTACCGTTACAACGCTTTTTAGGGTTTTCACATGCTCTGAGAATTTTGCGATGGGAAAAAGTGGGCGTTGCAATTTGAAATTTTCGAGTTTCTATGCCTATAACTGTAACCGTGAGCGTCACTGTGTTGCCGTACACAGAATCTCGAGCTCATACATCTGAATAACTATATCTGAAATCTCATCTCGATAGGTTGAACGGAACGGCCGCTAGAGGTCTATAGGTCGTTTTTGTAGGCCGTTCGCAAAGCTGTTTTTTGGCCTTGCATAATGCGTCTGTTTATTGTGATACATGTACCATTCCAACTCTCTTTAGGGTTTTCGCATGCGCTGATCATTTTACGATGGGGACAAATGGGTATTGCTATTTGAAAAATTTGAGTTTTTATACCCATAACCGTAACCGTGAGCGCCACTTGGTTGCCGTACACAGAATCCCGAGCTCATACCCCTGAATAACTATAACTGAAATCCGATCTCGATCAGTTGAACGTAACAGCCGCTAGAGGTCCATATATCAGCAAAGTTTCTTTATGACCACTCGGTATATATATATATATATATATATATATATATATATATATATATATATATATATATACACTCAGGGACAAAAAAATTATCGCACCAAGAAATAATTGCGGGATCGTAACGAAACTTGCAATGACGGTACATGTCGGGGAGATATGCAAATGATTAGAAATGCAGCGTGATTGCGCATTACGTATAGCCGGTAGAGGGCGTTGAACATCGCACTCTGTGGAGTATAAAACAGGTAACCAAAGCTTGTTTGAGTGTGCTGAATCATTTACAAAGGAAGAGCTGAGATAGACATGCCATTACGCCGTGTTCGAAGACAATATAAGCGGTTGTCGCAGTTTGAGAGGGGGAGAATCGTCGGGATGATGGAAGCTGGGTGGTCAGCTAGGCGAGTAACTCGTCAATTAGGCCGCTCTGATTGTGTTGTGAGGAGGTGTTGGGACCAGTGGACCCGAGAGATGTCATGTACACGAAGACCAGGCTCAGGACGCCCTCGACAGACCAGTCGTCGAGAAGACCGCCACATCGTAAGAAATGCCCGCGTACAGCCAACTGTTTCATCGGCCGCCATCCAGGCACAGGTAGCACCTTCACTAGGGGCCTCTGTGTCATCTCGAACCATACGAAGGAGCCTGGCTGAAGGACAGTTGGTATCGCGGTGCCCATTACGTGTGCTACCCTTGACGAACACCCATCGACGCCTCCGTTTGTAGTTTTGCCGCGCACGAGGAAACTGGACTGCAGCGGGATGGAACCAGGTCGTCTTTAGCGACGAATCCAGATAAAATCTCGGCAGTCATGACAATCGTGTTCGTGTGTGGAGAGCCCGTGGTGAACGCTTCAATCCTGCCTTTGCTGTACAGCGACACATCGCTTCCACAGCTGGTGTGAAGGTATGGGGTGCCATTGCCTACATTACACGGTCACCCCTAGTATTGTTCCGTGGCACCATGACAGCCCAGAGGTATGTTCATGAAATCCTGCAACCACATGTGTTGCCACTCATGCAACGGCTCCCAGGAGCCATTTTTCAACAAGACAATGCTCGGCCTCATACGGCAAGGGTGTCACAAGACTGTCTCCGCACTGTTACTACCCTTCCTTGGCCTGCCCGATCCCCAGATTTGTCTCCAATCGAGCATATCTGGGATCATTTGGGACGACGAGTTGGACATCCCACGAGTTTGAACGAACTAGGGGCAAGGTTACAGAAAATTTGGAACGAAATGTCTCAAGACATCATACAGAACTTGTATGACTCAATGTCCGATCGTATCACATCGTGCATTCGCGCTAGAGGGGGTCCAACGGAGTATTATCTCCTCCGTTCTTTTGCGTTTTTCTCTGAAATGAATTATCCTTTTTCTTTGATTTTCTTATCATTTACTTATATCAAAGTAGTCATTATGTATGTAAAATTTCGTTTCATTTTGACGACTCCTTCTTGGTGCGCTAATTATTTTGTCCATGAGTGTATATATATATATATATATATATATATATATATATATATATATATATATATATATATATATATATATATATATATATATACATATATACAGGTGGTGATCAAAATAATAGGAACACTAAGAAACATCAGGAAAACCTTTATTAATACGGTGTAGGATCACCTTTGTCGTCTAATACTGCCTGATTCACCTTGGAATTGGATTACACAGGTCATGAATAGTGTTTAAGAATATATTATACCATTTTTCAGGGAAAAATAATGAAACTTCCTGTAGAGATGCTGTGGTGGATATCGATACCTGGCTCTATCGGCTTACACAGATCACAGTGGTTGGATGATATATAGTCGGGGGGATGTTACAGGGCATAATATGGTATGCCACTTCTTTTTTATACTCTTCAGACCAATACTTGCTAGGTTTAGCTGTATGTATAGGATGTTTATGATTCTGGACGGTCAGTCGGGTCGATTAGTCACGCTCCTGGAGCGTGGAACGAAAAAAACTTTTTTTTGAATTTCAATATGCTCTAGTTTTCATAAGTTGCCTTTTAACAAAATAAAGACGGAAATTAAATATTAGCGTAATTGGTGCATGTTTTCAGTTAGCGCAAGAAGGGCAAACTTTTGGTTTTTATTAAATTTTTGACAAATTTCGCAATTATTTTGAAATTGAATACACTTGTAGTACAAAAAAGTAGCAAAATATGTAATTTAAACATTCCTTTTAGTCAGGAGATCTGCTAAACAGATTATATAATACGTTTTACTTCATAAAAATAGTACACATAAAGGCACTTAAGGACGAGGCACTTAAAAGACACTCGGACATCACGGTGGAACGAAAACAATATTTTTTCGGAATTTCAATATGCTCTAGTCTTCAAAAGTTGTTTTTTAAAATTAAAATTAAGAATATAAAATTGTTTTGCTCTACTAAAATATTTTTAAGTGCCGCAAAGGGCTTCAAAATGGATATTTTTATGAAAAGGTGATTATATTTGTATTTTTTGTTAATTTCTTTTATAGTATATTAAAATAATGTATATTTTCTGTAAATAAAATATTCAAAATATGATATTTTGGCAGAAAACTTGCATATTCTAAGTATTTCTAATTTTTAGATGCCATACCAGAAAAACTGATTTTGTGGAATTTCGCGATTTTCATCATATTAATTTTACGTTAGCATATTCTTGTAATACATATTGGAATGAAAGAAAAAAATTTTTAATTGACGGACCTTAGTTAAAATAAACAAATCACACTTATTTAGAAAAATATTAATGTAATGTCTATTAAGGCAAAACATTATTTTGAAAAAAATATTCATGTTTTTCAAAAGTCCATATTAATCACAAATGGTTTCCATTACATATTTCACTGACACATTGAATTGTTTTTTTGTTTCAAATTTTTGCATTATTTTTTGAGAATGTATTCTTGTTTTTATCAATGCATCTCTTGGAGAAGTACCACGAACGAACAAGGATGACCAGGTAACTAATTTAACAATCCTTTCTACTACTTGTGTGTGACATGGAATAGTGTTGAAGTCAATAATTTAAATGAACTGCCCCTACGTCACCTATTTTGTTTCCTAGATGTAAAAACTAAAGGCCCAAATGAATTTGGAGGAGAAATTCTTAAACAACTAGAAATCTGCTCTGAACTTCCAGTGATTGAATTTTCACCTATTGAAAATAACATTACATTACTAGAAATTAAGGATGATTTAAGTGTGGACCTAAAATATTTGTTAGAAATGTATAATGCAATCTCTGTTGGAAAGTGCTCTTCTGATTTCTCCATGAGAAAACCAGGAAAATTTTGTCATTCACGATGGCTTACATTAGCAAACCGAATACTTCGCTTGTATGTGGGAACAGAATGTCCTGCAAAAAATCTCCGAATACTGACTGAGTACATTTTGAAAGTTTATGCACCAATTTGGTTTAACATAAAGCTGAAACTATCTTGTATCCGTGGATCGAAGCACTTGTGGAAACTTGAAAGCTAGTATTCACGTTACCACAATTAGACTCTTAAAAATGTAATTGACCCTGTCATTCAAAGAAATGCATACTTTGCCGCTTCGGAAAATCTCCTCCTTTGTATGATATTAGACGATCGCAGTCATGTAAGAGAGCTTGGATTACGCCGGATTCTAAAACCAAGGGCGGAAAATGAAGGAGGCATGAGAAAGAATTTAGTTCCACGTATAAACTTTTATGCCTAGGATTATATTGATATGATTGAATGGAATGATGTTAAAGTAACAGAACCTCCTACGACGAGGGATGTTTCTGATGACAAACTAAAACTGTTTATAAAGGAAGCAAAAGAATCTGATCATGAGAAACAAATTATTGACTTCAACAATATTCCATGTCACACACAAGTAGTAGAAAGGATTGTTAAATTAGTTACCTGGTCATCCTTGTTCGTTCGTGGTACTTTTCCAAGAGATGCATTGATAAAAACAAGAATACATTCTCAAAAAATAATGCAAAAATTTGAAACAAAAAAACAATTCAATGTGTCAGTGAAATAAGTAATCGAAACCATTTGTGATTAATATGGACTTTTGAAAAATATGAATATTTTTTTCAAAATAATGTTTTGCCTTAATAGACATTACATTAATATTTTTCTAAATAAGTGTGATTTATTTATTTTAACTAAGGTCCGTCAATTAAAAATTGTTTTTCTTTCATTCCAATGTGTATTGTAAGAATATTCTAATGTAATATTAATATGATGAAAATCGCGAAATTCCACAAAATCAGTTGTTCTGTTATGGCATCTAAAAATTAGAAATACTTAGAATATGCAAGTTTTCTATCAAAATATCATGTTTACAGAAAATATACATTATTTTAATATACTATAAATGAAATTTACAAAAAATACAAATATAATCACTTTTTCATAAAAATATCCATTTTGAAGCCCTTTGCGGCACTTGAAAATATTTTAGTAGAGCAAAAAAAATTTATATTCTTAATTTTTATTTTAAAAGACCACTTTTGAAAACTAGAGCATATTGAAATTCCGAAAAACATTTTTTTCGTTCCACCGTGATGTCCGAGTGTCTTTTAAGTGCCTCGTCCTTAAGTGCCTTTATGTGTACTATTTTAATGAAGTAAAACGTATTATATAATCTGTTTAGCCGATCTCCTGACTAAAAGGAATGTTTAAATTACATATTTTACTACTTTTTTGTACTACAAGTGTATTCAATTTCAAAAATAATTGCGAAATTTGTCAAAAATTTAATAAAAACCAAAAGTTTGTCCTTCTTGCGCTAACTGAAAACATGCACCAACTACGCTAATATTTAATTTCCGTCTTTATTTTGTTAAAAGGCAACTTTTGAAAACTAGAGCATATTGAAATTCAAAAAAAAGTTTTTTTCGTTCCACCCTAATACACACACACACACACACACACACACATATATATATATATATATATATATATATATATATATATATATATATATATATATATCTATAAGGTTCGCCCATAAAGTAACCGGACAATTTTTTATAAATAAGAAAAATATTACTCACCTTCAAATAAATTTATCTCCTTCAAAATAATCGCCAAAGGAGTCTATACAATTTTCCCAACGTTTCTTCAAGTCATCGAAACACTGGTTATAGGCGTCGGAACTAACCGTTCGCAAAATACGCAAACATTTGATTTAATATCCAAGACGTTTTCAAATCTCTGTCCTTTCATGGATTTTGCATTTTTTTTTATTACAAAGGACTCACAACGAATTTTTTCCTAAAAATAAAACAATTAATCAGTATTTTTACAAGGAGGTGCTTTTTCGATTAAGAAACAGGATAAGGCGAGTTAGAAAGGAACTGTTTGATTCTGGGCAATGGTTTGTTTTACACAATAATGCTTGGCCCCATACAGCAATTCCTGTACAACAATACTGTAGTGAGGAGTTTTTAGGTGCTTTCTGTAATGTAAAATTTGAAAGAGTCTCTGGAAAGGATCATCTATAATAAAGAATAGCTAGAGTTCTGTAAGAGATGGTGTAGGGACCATCTGTCGTGGGGAAGAATATCTGGAAAGTTCTGAATAAATGCTTTAGTTCAGCGAAATCACTGCACAGTCTATTGTGTTGTCGAAATTAGTGTTGATACTGAATAGTCAATATGCACAGCACAAAGTCTCTATGAAGAGAGGACGAAACGGCAATCAGTCGATAATAATGAAGAATTGTCTGGCGGAGTTGATGATCAAATATTCAGCAGAATATGGAGAATTCAAATTACAGGATTGTCGGCAATGTAGATGCTTCAACGAACTACTGAAAAAATTAACCTCAGTTTGGCCGAATTCGTACAGCGTAGTACAAAACTAGTGTTGTCAAAACCTCAGGAATCTTCACCGCAAAGTCATCTTGGTGGTCGTTCAAGAAAAGTTGGGAAACAGACTAAAATAAGTTGCAAGTATGTTGTTACGATTAAAAAAAAATTATTCTTGCCAGTTCTTGAGTACAGGATAAAGTATTTATAGAGTAAAAGATGAGCTCAGTTCACAACATTCGTAAAGTAAAAAAAAAGGAGCTCGAAGTATACAGGAGTTTATAAATTCGATGACCGTTCAGGTCGAAGACACTGCAACAAATTGCATATTATAAAATAGCCCCGCAATACAGTCTTGGCAATGCCAAGAACTGCTGGGGTGCTTAAACGTTCAAATATAAGAGAAACTTCTCTCTTATCAAAATATGGCTCACTGATATTTTTCTTCATCGCTGGAGAGCGAGGAGAGCGAGGGTTATAATAATTTTAAAATTTCCGCCAAGCGAAGCGAGCATAGGGAAATACCCGAGAGGACGCGTACAGGAACGGCGAAAAAAAACTAACCCGAGTCGTACAAAAACAAGTTAGACTAGGAAGGGCGATTCACTGACAAAAATGAAAGAAAACTTGCGCCAAGCAGGCGAATGAAGCGGAGCGCACATAGCTCATTGGTCAAGCAGAAAGTGACGTAGGAATGCGCGAACATTCAATTGGACGTAACTCTCCTACCAGGACTAAGGAAGAAATTTTCCACGTGGCTGAATCAAACGCCCGCAGAAAGTTGTTATCTGTGAAAATTGGGAACAGACCATCTGCACTTATTGTTAGCGACAGCAATTTACGGTGCAATTAATTTACCCCCAAAGAAGAGAAAATACGAGGATAGATATATCCGATCCTTTTGAAAAGAGGTCATACAAAGAAATCCAATTTTACTTGACCACGGAACAGCGATTCGAGAAACGAACAGATTTTTATAGGCTATTTTCCCATGCGGAAGAGCAGATGTGGCGATTTTGAAAAGATTGTTCCCAGAACATCAAAAATGGCTTTGAGATAAGATTCGGAGACCTCCCACGTATTGGGGAACCAGTAAAAATTGAACCATTCAATTTTTCAAGCCAAACTTGCTAATAACTTAAGCAACCCAATTACAATTCAGAAACTTAGCAAATAACTTATTGTTAATTTCTTTAACTAGCATTTAACGTTAAAAAATTGAAACACAAGGACTATAACGAAATTACTCGTTATAAATACCTTGATAAGCAATCAATTACAGTGATGAATCACCCAACACATTCTCCTGCTTTAAAGCTAGCTGATTTTTTCCCTTTTTCCGAAGCTTAAGATAGGGACAGAGATTTGAAAACGTCTCGAATATTAAATCAAATGTTACGCGTATTTTGCGAACGGTTACCGACGCATATAAACAGTGTTTCGATGACTTGAAGAAACGTTGGAAAAATTCTATAGACTCCTTTAGTGATTATTTTGAAGGAGATAAATTTATTTGAAGGGAGTAATATTTTTCTTATTTATAAAAAAATTGTCCGGTTACTTTATGGGCGCACCTTGTATATATACATATATATATATATATAAACCTCGGGCAAACAAATAATATATAAATAATTTGTATATATATATATATATATATATACATACATACAAATGCATATATATATGTACGAGGTGTGACAATTAAGTAACGGTACTGTGCTTGCCTTAGCCGTTTGGCCAGGTTTGGGGGAGTGGTAAGCAACGATAAGTAATCCTACGTTAATATCCCGCGGTAGTTTCGCTAGAAGAGACTACCTGAAATTTATATTTTTTTTTTGTGATCCATTTTAATATAAGGGGTTTTCCACGTGCCTGTGCATTAAAATAGAACTGACTAGACAGGCGAATTTTTCGTTTTCGTTTACGCAACAGACTTTTTTTTGTCTTCTCACTGAGTTAAAAGTTACGAATTTTGAAAAAAAATATCTCATCACAATTATTTTACGTTTAGAGAAATTTAATTGTCTACGTTTGATAGAATATATTTCTATTTTGCAAAAAAACTTCTGCTTTTGACAGTGGCTTTGTTCCCCCATTAATATGTTTCTTTAATCGATCGGGAAGTAATGAGTCTGTTTGCTTTTCTCTTCGAGTTTATAAAAGGCAACTGTTTGTGACTGTTTTAGTTTTTTTTTAAACTCTAGAAACGGTGTTATTCTTTCTAATTAGGAAAAAAGTACGAAGTTCTGTAAAGAACATGGTATAAAGGTGTATATTTTTTCATCAATTCTGTGTTTCTTAAAGTATTCTTTACGAAATAGTAAAACATTTATTTCAACATTTAACACTAGAAAGACGAGAATATTTTTTCTTACTAAAAAAACTGAAAGCCGTCATTTTGAAGGTTGAAAATAACATCAAGACTTTTAAAGATTTAATGTTTTTTTAAATATTTAAATACTTTAAATTTTGAACTATTTCATACCAATATATAATAATTGCAAGATAAAAAGAACTTTTTATATACCATGTTTTTAAATTTTCTGTTGAATCGTATAAACTGGACAATTCTATGTATTAATAAGTACTTTTTAAAAAAAATTTTGATGAATTATGCCATCAACTTAACTTCCAATTAACTTCTTTTTATTTTAAGTTGCGCTTAACTTTCCGTTCCCGTCCCGACCAATAGATGGCTGCACCAGTCTACAAAACAAAAGTAACTGAAAATAACTGAAAATTAATTTAATTATGCTTAAAGATGGCTAAAAGTATTAAAAAATGCATTGTCATCGTGTTCTTGGCTATTCTAAAAGTTTCAAATGTCTAGATAGTCGGGAAGTTAGTTAAAAATCGATTGCAAGATTTGTACTTGACAAACACACACACAACCACACAAACACACAAACGCACAAGAAAGCAAGTTATTAAAAATAGGGTAATATATTAGTATATATTTAGATATATTTTTATGCAGGTATGCCGATCTGATAACCTGGTATGGTTTATCCGTAAAAATATATGCATGGATTGAGCAATCCTTATTTTCGATCACCAATATTTCCGAAGAGCCAATATTTCTGTTATTTGCAAAAGGGGAAGAGACGAAAAGTAACTCAGATTTTTGGGTATTATTTTAAAGATTTCTGCCTGTTTTCTATATTGCCGTCAAATGGACGGCTTTCAGTCTCAGTAGGCATACAACGCATTTTCTCCCCTCTTTTACGATAGAATATAATTTTGTAAATGTGTGTGCATATTTCGCGTAAAATTAGAAAAAGTCATAAAATTTCAGAAGCCTGAGGACATAAATACATTACAGAATTACGGAATTGCCGAATTAGGGTATGTGAACATCTTTGCATTTCTGTCTTTCTGTACTTCTGTTTTTTCATTTGTGTTCTTTCATATGTGTACTTGCATATATGGTGCGTTGAGCCCTAAGGGAAAGTTGTCATTTGTTTTCATTTGTTTTGACTATCTATTTCAATGGAAATCTCGGGGCCTTGGGATGTCTTTTGGTTAAACCTGCATCCTATTCAGAAAGTTCCCCTTGAGGTAACTGATTTGGTTAGGCTCCCTGATAACGAGACCAGTCGGTTACCTCGATTTCTGGTTTAGTTCCGTCACTACTACAGAATCTTGCCTTATGGTGCGTAGAGCCCTGAGGGCTTGATTTCTGTTTATTTTTTGTCTACATTCTTCCTATAATTACCTAGCTCTGTTCGAATATTTAATTTTAGTTATGTTTGTCCATTTTCAATATGAGGATTTGTTGCAACTGCTCAATCTTTTATTGAAATGTTAAAAGTTTTCAACGCTAGGGTAGGTTTTCACTTAATTTGTTCTGCATTCTATGCCCACTTTATAAGTTTTAGTTTGTGTTGAATTGTTTATATTATTATACTTTATGCGTATACAGTGTAATTCCGATTATCTGGGGGTAATGGGGGCGGAGCACAAATAACCGAAAAACACGGACAGCCCGATTTCTATTAAATTTTATTGTATTTTCAAAATATAATACTACACTTGCTTTTCTCTTGTATTACTTTAATTTTTGTATGTAATCGGTGATTTTTTTTGTTTTACTGAATCATTGATTTTCATTTTGATAGTACTGCTATGCATATTCCTAACAGCTACGATATCACGTTACTAAAAATTCCACGACCTCATTTTCGGTACCAGAGTGTGTGGATTCGAGTCCCACTATTGGCATGGTTATTTGTAGGCGTTTGGAATCCGTTTAAACTATAGGTCCCGGTCTGATTAGCCCCCGTGTAGCAAAAAATGGCAGTAGCGCTCTTAACCAACCAACCACTAGCTCATAAAATCTAGGAAAATACCAGTGTATGCAGAGTGTGTGGGTTCGAGTGTGTTGGTGTATCGGTACCAGAGTGTGTGGGTTCGAGTCCCAGTATTAGTACGGATGTTTGTAGCCTTTTGCAATCAGGTTTAAACTGTAGGTCCGGTCTAATTATCCCTCATGTAGCAGAAAATAGCAGTAGCGCTCTAAAGCAACCAAACATTGACTCTATAATCTAGGAAAGTACCAGAGTATGCAGAATGTGTGAGTTCGAGTGTGTTGGTGAATCGGTACCAGAGTGTGTGGGTTCGAGTCCCAGTATTAGCACGTATGTTTGTAGCCGTTTGGAATTAGCTTTAAATTGTAGGTCCGGTCTAATTATCTCTCGTGTAGCAAAAAATTGCAGTAGCGCTCTAAAGCAACCAAACATTGACTCTATAATCTATAAAATTACCAGAGTATGCAGAGTGTGTTGGTGAATCGGTACCAGAGTGTGTGGCTTCGAGTCCCAGTATTAGCACGGATGTTTGTAACCGTTTGAAATCGGCCATTAAAATGTAGGTCTAGTCTAATTAGCCCTGATGTAGCAAAAAATGGCAATAGAGTTCTAAAGCAACCCACAATTGTCTCTATAATCTAGGAAAGTACCAGAGTATGCAGAATGTGTGAGTTCGGGTGTGTTGGTGAATCGGTACCAGAGTGTGTGGGTTCGAGTCCCAGTATTAGCACGTATGTTTGTAGCCGTTTGGAATTAGCTTTAAATTGTAGGTCCGGTCTAATTATCTCTCGTGTAGCAAAAAATTGCAGTAGCGCTCTAAAGCAACCAAACATTGACTCTATAATCTATAAAATTACCAGAGTATGCAGAGTGTGTTGGTGAATCGGTACCAGAGTGTGTGGCTTCGAGTCCCAGTATTAGCACGGATGTTTGTAACCGTTTGAAATCGGCCATTAAAATGTAGGTCTAGTCTAATTAGCCCTGATGTAGCAAAAAATGGCAATAGAGTTCTAAAGCAACCCACAATTGTCTCTATAATCTAGGAAAGTACCAGAGTATGCAGAATGTGTGAGTTCGGGTGTGTTGGTGAATCGGTACCAGAGTGTGTGGGTTCGAGTCCCAGTATTAGCACGGATGTTTGTAGCCGTTTGGAATCGGCTTTAAAATGTAGGCTGGTCTAATTATCCCTCATGTTGCGAAAATTGGTAGTAGCGCTCTAAACCAACCAACCATTGACTCAATAATCTAGGAAAGTACCAGAATATGCAGAGTGTTTGGGTTCCAGAGTGTTGGGGAATCGGTACCAGAGTGTGTGGGTTCGAGTCCCAGTATTAGCACGTATGTTTGTAGCCGTTTGGAATCTGCTTTAAACTGTAGGACCGGTCTAATTAGCCCTCGTGTATCAAAAAATGACCGCAGTGCTCTTAACCAACCAACCATTGACTCATTTAATGTAGGAAAATGTCAACACGCTGTAGCTCTTCTTCACTCTCTTAGTGGCAGTTGGAAGGCAAATTCTTGAAAATAAATTTTTAAAATTTTTAATATTTTGAATCCTTTATTTTTCCCTTTTCGAACGGTATATTTCTTTTATTTCTATGACAACGAGAAGTTAAAGTTTTTTAAGTAATTCAGTTTGTTTACATCGTGTATCACTCGTTGACCACGCCCAATTAAAGGACCAAGAATGTAAACATCGAAATCTATTGCGATCTGCAGCTAGAAGCTGAGTCTCATAATTCTTTTCTCCAGTCGTTGAAGCTATGAGAACAATATTTCGAGACCTTTCTCATCCAAATCTCTTAAAATAGTGTCTTGATGGAAAGACACAAAATCCAAATGAGAGTGTCAATAATGTTATTTGGACTCGTGTACCTAAAAAGACATTTATACATCTAAAATGTCTTCAATTAGGTGTTTATGATGTTGCGGCCTGTTTTAACAAAGGAGATTATATTAAGATGAATGTGCTGGAAAATTTAGGTATATATCCAGGCCAATATTGCCAAAAATGCATAGACCGTGAACGCATGAGGAGAGCTAGATATGGCCATTTACAACAATCTAAAGAAAAAGGAGTGTTAAAAAGATTGAAGCGAAAAAGACAAGGGGAAATAGAGCAAAAAAAAGCAAAAATGAAATACTATGGAGCAGGGATGTGTTAATTAGGTATGTTTATAAACTTTAAACTCAATTTTCTCAAAATGTTGTTTTTTGAACTTCGATGTACCTTTTTATAGCAACTACTACATACTATTGTCTGCAATCTTG
Organism: Dolomedes plantarius; assembly: GCA_907164885.2. NCBI lineage: Eukaryota > Metazoa > Arthropoda > Arachnida > Araneae > Dolomedidae > Dolomedes > Dolomedes plantarius. Next base: position 32,612,897 of record OU015499.1, on the reverse strand, counting down.
TCTGAATATTTTACACATATCCCTGATCAATCTGAAGGGAACTTTTGTTACTTATATATGTAACAAAAATTATTAAAAAGTTTTTCTTTGGAAATATACAAGTTTTTTTGTTATTTAAAAGTGTTTTTTATTCCAAAAATATTTAAAACATAATTAAAGAATATATGTTTATAAATTTGACTTCACTTTATTGGGAATTATTTATATTATATATATAAAAATTTCAAGTGAATTTCTTTTGTAGTTACTGAGAAAAAGGTACATTCATTTAACATGGGAGGACTCCCGACTGCCCTTAGGCTGAACTGTAGCAGTATTTATAATATTGTAGTCACTTTTACCATATGTTCAAACTTTGGTTCACGCAAATCACTTTCAAACCACTATATAAGATTTTTTCCTTAACCTCCTCAAATCCTTTTTAAATTTGCCATTAAATTAGCTAAATAGGTCATTTCACATTGGTCTTTTCAAGGGAAATACCTCCCATTCGAGACGTCTTATTTCGGTATAGCATCGCATCTTTTATCCAATAAAAATTTCTCAATAAACAGAAAACTGTTATTTTAAAAATCTTACTTTTTATCTATGTATCGAGGAAGAAATTTGATAGGAGTTTAAAAGTAGGATTTCGTTCCCCCATAACAGTTCTCCGGGAAGCAAAATATCAGATGTCCTGCGCCACGAGTTATAAATTTGGCAGCGCACCAAACCCAGTCTGTATCGCTTGGGCAAGCAGTAAACAGTTAAACAGAAAAGTACCAAAATCCGTCAAAATTTTGACTTACATACATACATGCAAATATATACGTGTATATGTAATATCTTAAATATTACACACACACATATATATCACCAGAATCATCAACGGCCGATAAATAAGTATTTAAGGGTAGTCATGGATGGTTCGAGAAGCAAATATCATGGGACTGGAGTATAACAATGATATTGACAAGCTTGTGGAAGAGAAAAACCAAGAGCTGACCACCGAAGAGCTAATAGAATTACAGTGTCTTTCACAGAAAGCAGTTGTAGAGGAGAGTTTCTCAGTGGAGATGGACGAAGAAACAGCGAAGAAACAATCTTCTGGCGCAACAAAAGAAATGGTGAAAGCATGGGAAACTGTTGCATCGTAAGTTACAAAGCATCACCCTGATAAGACGGTGGCTATGTGCGCAATAAATTTATTCCATGACAATGCGGTGACACATTTACAGCAAATTTTGAAGCGCCGAGAAAAACAAATCTCGCTAGATAGCTTTCTAGTAAAAAAATTAGATATGTGTCATAAATTCGTAAATAATAAAATACATATGGAGGATTTTGCTCCTTAAGAATTTATGTATGAGTAATTTTCTTTAAATAATAAACGTTAGATCTAAAAAATTTTGAGTATTTTTTCGCATGGAACACATTATCGTATTTTACATTAATTTATATGGGAAAAATTGTTTCGCTTAACGAGTGTTTCGCATTACCAGTAAGACTCTAGAAAGAATTATGCTCGTTATTTGAGGTTGAACTGTATATATTTATATATATATGCATCTTAATCATTCCCTCCATTCTAGCATTTAAACTCACTTTCCTGAATCCCATCCCCAGTAATAGTAATTTTTCGCTTTAAAACCTAGCCACAGAACCTTCCATTAATCGCATGCCTTTGCACTGTTACACGTGTATATGTCCCAATTCAGGAGTGGGTTAGCACCACGAGCCCCTAAATCTGCTGACCCTACAAATGATAGTCACATGTACATCGCCGTCTTCCGTTTAATGTTGAAAGGGGATAATACTCCGAGCCGTTCTTCTGGAATGAACGTATGTATTTGAAGCTCTAATAAACGATTCGTCCCGATTGCTTCCAAATTTAATTTTATGCCTTTTAGTCTGAGTCTAGCTCCAGCCATGTAAATATGATCTAGTTTTCCCTTTCAGGTTATAATTTCAGGACGTGATGTAATGGGTATATTACATGTTCTTATGCATATATGAATATATATATCTCTCTCTGTATATATATATATATATATATATACATAATACATACATATACATACAAAAGAGGTAAGCAACAATAAGTAATCCTACATTAATAACCCGCGATTGTTTCGTTGGAAAACACTACCTGAAATTTGTTTTTCTTTAATAATTTATGAAGGTGCTAATTTGGATAAAGATTCCATTTTTTTCTTCACGGGTAATTAGCAAACCGGACAACCCGTATACGTATAATTGATTGTACACTATGTATGAGTGAACAAGCTGAAAACTTGCACTTCGCTACGGAGTATATTCAAATGAAATACAACAGTCAATGTATGCAATTAATACTAAATATATATATACTAGCATTATTGTCCGGCGTTGCCCGGGTAGATATATAGATATAAAATATTTCATGCATTCCATCAAAAAAATACTGGGCTGCACTCCCGCTCTTCATGTTCATCTCGCCAGACAGAATGCGCTTAGCACGTTTCGACTGAAATGATATACAAACAATAAGAAAGAAACAAACTTTGAGCCTGCGGACCTTCGTCTGATTTTAAGGTCATTCCCAACCCTCTTTCTCCCGAGCATTGGAATTTGACCCCCCCCCCTCCGTCATCCTCAAACCACCCCTCTTAACGCAGCTGGTCGAGGGGAATACACAGGGGGTAGACGCACCTCTATCGAGCACAAAAAACATTAAAAAATTAATTTTAAAAAACTAATTGAGCCCCAAATTTCGTTTTTCCTGATTTGAGTTTCTCGGGTCCAAAACATTAACTGTGCCGAATTTGGTCCCGGTGGGTGAAACAGTCTATGATTCTATATCGGACAAACAAACAGACAAGCTCTTTTATATATATAGATATATATATATATATATATAATAAGTACGACGATCAATGTATACAATTGATGTAAAAAAAACAAAAAAATATATTTATTAAAGAACCGTAAGAGATATTTTAATAGACAAAATAATGTAGATGAAAATATTCAAATTAAATCTAATAGGACATACTAAAGAATATAGTACAATTAATATAGTACAGTTTGAGGATTATATCTTTTACTGTATTTTAATATTATTTTGGATAATATCCAATCGTGTTCTGCATTAGCAAGGAAAAAAAATGTTTTTGTCTATTTAGTCGTTATGCACGTGACGATAAATTTATTTAAAGTACCAGAAAAAGAAATCACGTGATCAGCATTAAATAAATTAAATTCTAAAAATTAATCTTTAAAAATGCACCAAAAATCAGAAAATGGAGGTAAAGATTCGAAAAGATTTCATTTTGAAGGAATTTTTATGATCTTTCTGGTGATATAAATTTTATAACCCTCAAATTATTATTTTAAATACAAACTTAAAAAAAGTTACTAAAACAGATTAAAAATTTAATTTGAAAAAATCTAAGGAGAATTTTCAAAAATATTTTTTAGTGTACCCCTACACTATAAGAAGAATCGCCATGCAAAATTTCAGCCCTTTAGGTCCAGCGTTTTGGTCTGTGTGTTGTATGTCAGTCAGGCAATCCGTCAGTCAGTTACGGAACTGTTTTATATATATATATATTATTTTATGCTATAAAAAAACATTCTTTTCTATTCTTTTACAGCATGGCCCGAATTATTATACTTTACTCTGAGAGTAAAAATGAAAGAACTAGAATACCCCAAGTTCGAATTTATCCTCACCAGAAGTTATTTCTGTGCCTTTTACGTTGAAACCTCGATAACCAGTGACACCTGAGCGAACAGTCATCAGTTCGAATCAGCTAAGCGCTCTGCAGACGTGAGCTGCGACATCTAAGAATGTGGCATTTTGTCACTAAGGAAGCAGGTCACCGGTCGCGTCGGCTTGATAGGATATGAATCTGCCTAAAAGTACATTTCTGTGCCTTAATGTTCTTTACGCGCCGAAATGTCTATACTGCTTTGGTCTTTTCATGTGTACCAAAATCGAATTTGAGGCTCTTAGTTTGATGTTTGGGAGGTAATCAAATCAAAGAATGTGTTATTCTTTTAATATAGGAGCCGTTTTTCATCAAAATAATATTTCTTTTATCGATTCTTGAACATACCTTTAAACTAATAATATTATGCCCCAAATCAAATTCAATATTAAAGGTTATCCCAGTTCATTTCTTATAAGAGATTTATGTAATCAAAGACTCGGATAAGTGCATTGCCACTATGTTCACTCATAAATTCGATAAGACCTATGCTAACTGCAATATTAAAATTGGTTCCACCATTATCCCCTTGTCAAACACCTAGACACCTTAGATACCCAGGGTTAACCATCAATAAAAAACTCTCGTGGAAACAACATATCATTAATAATCGTAATAAATTTCGTAATGCTAAAACACAACTTTACCCCTTAATTGCCCGAAATAGTAAATTGAACTTTAGTAACAAAATGCTCATTTATAAATCTTTCTTAAGACCCTTACTTACGTATGCTGGACCAGTTTGGTCGTATTCAGCGGATTCCAACATTAAAATTCTGGCTGTTGCTCAAAACATGACTATTCTGCAAATCACTAACTCCCCATGGTATTTTCGCAATGTTGACATTTATGGGGAGATAAATCTCGCCACTGTTCAAAATTATCTTCAAAATCTTGCTATTAACTTCCATAAATATTTACCAAATGATCTTTTTAAAAATCTTGCCGATTACGACCCTGCTGACCCAGCTAACAAGAAACGGCCCTCTGCCATTCTTGCTCGTAACTTTTAATTGTTTGTCCTGTTCTTTGTTCGCTCAGTCACTTTTTGCCCCATGTTTTAGCTTTACTTGTACTATCGAGGCGTTTTGCTTTCCCCACTTTCTATTTTCCTTCCTACTTTCGTTTTTTATTGATCACTTAAGATTTATGCATTGCTATATCATCCTATGGTGGAGGGCCCGGCCCATGTACTGTAGTTACCACTTCTCTTCCTGAAGCTCCTGTAATCAAACACTCAATCGGGAACTGTGCGATACTTAAGGCTCATGTTTACTAACCGTATTGAATTTGCTCACCTTCATGTTAATCTATGGATAAAATGTGTCCAAGGATTGCCGACTTGGATTGAAATATTTCATTTTTAAAAAATGCACTCCGTAATAGAGAAATAAATTTTCAACTTTGAGGCATTTTTGGTTTAATGAAATGCAAATTTTATTTTAAAATTTAAATTATTCGGGGGAAAAAATCTGGTATAGTATATTTTGAGGGGTCACATACCGTTTAAAGGCCACAAACATATCCCTATTTTCAATCATCAGTAGTTACTAAAATTAATTTATTCAGAAATATGAAAATTTTGCTGTGAGTTAAACACTCTTTCTTCTTTATGAATATGGATCTCAGTTTTTTCTACGTTGAAGATAAAAGGCTTATTTTTTTTAATTTTGAACCTTTGTTTTTTTCAGTGTTATGTCATTGCGCTCCGACTTGCCTCCTTAAATTAATAAATATACACATATTTTTACTTTTAAAATTAAGTTATATAATAATCTTTAAAAAGGCCAACTTTAAAATCAAAATTCTTAGTTCTTCGCAGAGAAAAAAGTTTTTTTTAAATTTAAATTTCGAAAAAATTTTTGATAAATTTTACTGCAATTTAAATTTGTATGTCAGGAATGACATAATAGTAGGTCATTTTAATGATACATGTTTATATTACCCGTGTATAAAGTTTCATAGTATTCTAGCCAACTGTTTTTGTGATATCATGTGCGGAATGAAATAATAATAATTACAAAATAAAAAAGAACTTTTTATATACCATGTTTTTAAATTTTCTGTTGAATCATATAAACTTGACAATTCTATGTATTAATAAATACTTTTTTAAATTTTTTGATGAATTATCCCATCAACTTGAAAGAAAATGAAGTTAATTGGAAGTTAACTTGCATTTAAATTTCGTTCTCGTCCCGGTCGATAGATGGTTGCACCAGTCTACAAAACAAAATTAACTGCAAACAACTGAAAATGAATTTAATTCTGCTTAAAGATAGCTAAAAGTATTAAAATAATGCATTGTCATCATGTTTTGAGCTATTTTAAAAGTTTCAAATGTCTAGCTAGTCGGGAAGTTAGTTAAAAATCGATTGCAAGATTTGTACGGGACAAACACACAAACAAACAAGAAAGCGAGTTAATAAAAATAATAAAAAATGAAAAAAAACAATGGTTAAAATTTTAAACAATTGAAAAGTTTATCTTCAACGTAGAAAAACATTTAGAGACATAAAGAATGAGTGTTTAACTCACAGTAAAATTTTAATATTTCTGAATTAGTTATTTTAGTAACTACTGAGGATTGAAAATAGGGATATGTTTGTCGAGTCTCTTGGCCTTTAAAAGGTATGTGACCCCTTAAACGCTCCTAAATTCCTTTGGTGGATGAAATTTGTAAAATGAATCCTGTTGTAAGGTGCACAAAAGTTTATGCTATCGGAAAATACCATTTTTATTGGATTATCTGCATTTATGTGGCTGAAAATATTAGACACATTTTCTCCATAGGTTAACACTGAGGTGAAAGAATCCGATAGGGTTAGTACACAGCAGTTATAACTAGTCCAAAACTATTTGCCACCCTTTTAAAATTTTTTTATGGATATTCAGGAGGTGCGTATTACCTGTTATAATCTATCTGTATTTTGTAAAATATATAGTAATTAAATACATTAGGACGTTTTTTTGTTTGAAGACCTGCATTTGGACTCGATTATGGAAAAACAATATTTTCCCATGAAATATTTCGGCATATTTCTACTGGTAGTCATTTGAAATACTTAGCAATATTAGTAGAATAGCGAAGTTCTAGCTGTCAATCAGTTGTGTCTCTGACCTATCTCAATAACTCAAAATCTGAATTGTTATTTTTTTCAAAATCGTGTTTTTTAATCTTGTTTTTTATGAAAGAAACAAATGACGGCAATAGAGTTGGTATTGGACAGATTTCTGTGGCATTATGGCAGATGTTGATATGTCGAAAAATTCAATTTTCTGTTTTAAGTTGATATGTCACACTTAAAATTGGTTCTTTAATGTGGCAAAAGCTGATATTGGAATTGTGGAATGATACTTAGTTATTCATATCGCAAATGCTGTTATGTATAAGAGAGGTAATACTTAGTCCCTAAATGAATATTTTAGTCCCTAACTGAATATTTTAGTCCCTAATTGAAAATATTCAATGAAGACCAGCCATATGCTTGAGGTTGAATATGAGTATTAACTGAAGAATATTTGGATTGAAAAACTTAACTGAGCGATTTGATGTTTCACAACAAAAGTTACTTTTTTAATTTGCTGTAAACATGAAAAAATGACATATCAACATCTGCTATAATGCCACAGATTTTTACTATATTTCGTGGAGAATATTAAATTTCCCAAAAATGAGCAAATAGAAGCAGAATTAATGACAATCATGTATTTTAATTCCTTTTAACACATTTAGGAAATACGTGAAAGCTTTAAATTCAGACTACTGAAGATTTTATAATCTTTGAGCGTCTCTCGGGTTCCCGATACACTTTTTTTACTGTTCATATCATAAATAACTTTTAATCAGATTTTCATTGAGTTCCCTGACTATTATTATTTTATCAGTTAGTAACACGCCTTGAAGTTTTTGTAAATCCGAATAATTTTTTTCGCTGTGGTAAAAAAAAAAAAAATTCCTAATTTTTCCCCCGAGTCATTCTTGACCCACATAAGAAAAATCATCTTTTTTGATATTAAGTGAATGAACTTGCGATATTTTTTTGTTCCGAAGATATGTTTCAATGATAAAATTCGCTGTATAAGAACAAAAGAATTTTGTGACTTTTCAAAGCATTCATCAAGCGAAATTATTTTTGTAATGCGCCAAACTTTCGGTAAGGGTAAAGACCGGAAGCTTATTTTTCGAGCTCTATTCAACAATTTTTCTCAAACTGAGTTACAGTGGAAACTCGATCTATCGTTTTTCAAGGAACCGATTGCTCTGAACAATAAATGCTGAAAAACTCTGAATGCTGGAACTTAACAAGGAAATATTATCGGGACCGGATAGCATAAACGATGCATACTGGAAAACGATAATTCAGGGAATGATCGATCGAGGTTTCACTGTATATGAGTATGCCATCATATGAGTACGTTATATGAGTAAGTACAATTATATTTGACTGATCAATGTGGTAAAATTAATATTTGCCTAATAAATGTGGTAAAATTAATAGATGCCTAATGTGGTAACAATTATTATTTGCCTAATGTGCCTAAAGTTATTTTCTCATGTGGGCCTATTTGATAATGAGATGGCTGCCACCCTTGCAAAAAAGGGTAATGCTGAACGCTCATCAATTTCTTCGGCTTTTAGTAATCTGGAGATTTATTCCATAAGGAAATCGTTTATCCAGAGTACTTGGGAAACTCCCAGTTCCATGACTGTTTCTTTAGGGTCTTCCCTGGTACAGCTCTTATCTTCAAGGATGATAGAGCTGAGCAGATTGGAATATCTAGATTTACTAGTAACCATGTGAGGTGCCTAAAATTTGGTAGACCAAACAAAACTTTTCCCACTTGTAAAAATGTGTAATGCTGACCAGGCCACTCCTGGCAACATCCTAACTTGCTTAAATTTCTCTACGGAGGACTTTATTACAGATCCTCGCCTATTAACCTTTTCCTCACGGGGTGGGATAGCATGTACCACAAAAATACGGGCCCAAGAATATATATATATATATATATATATATATATAAGAGCTTGTCTGCTTGTTTGTCCGCTATAGATTCATAGACTATTTCATCCAACGGGACCATATTCGGCACTGTTAATGTTGTTTAGGACCCGAGAAACTTAACGCAACAAAAACGAAATTTGGGGCTCAATTAGTTTTTTAAATTAATTTTTTAATGATTTTTTGTGCCCCTAAGAGTTGAGCGTACCACCTGTGGATACAGCCCCTTCACCACAACCAGCTGTGTTAATAGGGTTGGTCTGGGGGTGACTGGGGGGGTGAAATTCCAATGCGAGGGTGAGAAGAGGATTGGGAATAACCTTTGGCCCTTGCTCCCCAGATAGATCGTTTCGATGCTCATTTGATATCACATTCGTTTTCATGCGGAAAGTGATGCAGACGATTTTTTTAACGGATTTTTAAACGGATGACGTTTTTAAAAAGTATAAAGGAATAAATGCATCTGGATGTTTATCTTTAATTAAAATAAAGGAGAAAAACTAATAATGCCACCAAAGAAACGTACTTCGTTAGGAAAGTCTTCTGATGCGAAAAGCAAACAAGCGGAAAGAGCAGTCGAAACAGAAGAACACAATCAAAGGCTTCAAGGTATTGCTGAAATACATGCTGCACGAAGACAACCAGAAAACGAAGTGCAACGTAATCTACGACTTCACGCTGATAGAACAAGACATACTCAAAATAAATATCGTGCCATCAATGCTGACCAGTGGAGTTTATGTGCATTTCACTATAATCCAGAATGCAATTATGCATCTGCTAATGAAGTAAGTATTGGATCAATGTGCAAAATATGTGACAGCTGTGGTGCTAAAAAAAGGTCTAGAGAAACACCAGGAATGTGTTGCAGTAATGGGAAAGTACAATTGCCTCCAATTCCAGAACCTCCCGAGCCTTTGAAAACATTACTCAAAGGTAATACATCTGATTCAAAACATTTCTTACAAAACATAAAAGCTTAAGGAAAATAGACTTCATGACGAATCCCACCTTACTTTGATTAAATAAAGGGGATAACGCATCTTGCACTTTACCTCTTGGGTGATGTGGAAAAAAGTGCCTTTTTAAGGGAAAAATTAATAATAAAGGCAAATGTAAATTATAAAACTGATTTCTAATTAAACCGTGGATCAAACAAATCTAATTAAATCTAATTAAACAGTATCTAACAAATATAATTAAACAGTAAACTTATTCAATCCAAACGTGCGAATCCCGCAGCACGGTGTTATTAATTCTCTATAAAATCAGACGAAGGTACGCAGGCTCAAAGTTTCTTTCTTTCTTATTGTTTGTATATCATTTCAGTACAAACGCGCTAAGCGCATTCTGTCTGGCCAGATGAACATGAAGATTGGGAAGTGTAGCCAAGTTATTTTTTGATGGAATGCAGGAAAAATTTTATATCGACATATCTACCCGGGCAACGCCAGCCATTAATGCTTGTGTATTTATATATATATATATATATATATATATATATATATATATATATATATATATACACATAAATACATATATATATATACATACATGCATACATACATACACATATATATAGTGTATGTGTGTGTGTGTATAATAATGGCCCTTAATATCCGTTTTTACAAAAGGGGTACGAAAATTCCCGTTCTAAATAGGGAATCGGAAAAATGGGCCCCGTAAGGTAAAGGTAAATGGACCTCCTGAGGATTTAAGGGCTAATGGACTTGGTCTAGCAGCGCTAGACCAGGAGGCACTAGAAACAACAACAATTATATTAGAAAATTTAAATGAAATCTAAACTTACAAGATAGGAATGAAGTTCTAACAGAGAATGATGAAAGTTTTTCCTCCGTCGTCGTCTTCTCATTAAATAATCAAACAGCCTGTTTAAAATGCGATAAAGTTATCATGTCTAAAGATGGCAAAAGGCGAACAGGAAAAAAAATCATGGCCAAATTCTGGAATAATTGTATTCGCTAAAGTACTTCCTCTTCGGCCTTGTTCCGTTTGTTTTACAAAATCACTCATGAAAGGTGAATATTCAGCCTCTGAATTCCTGTCCATAAAACTAAAATAATAATATTAATGAAACTAATTGTGTGTTAAGAATCTGAACTACTTTTACGAGATAACTAAAAAATAATTTTTCTCTTCCTAAATGTAGACGAAGGAATAACAAATAATGAAAATATGCCACATTCAAACACACATATATATATATATATATATATAGTGTGTGTGTGTGTGTGTGTGTGTAATATCTTAAATATTATGCCCTCCATTCTAACATTTAAACTCTCTTTCCTAAATCTAATCCCCAGTAATATTAATTTATTGCTTTAAAACCTTTAGCCTCAAAACTTCCCATGAATAGCATGCCTTTGCATTTCTACACGTGTATCGAATTCAGGAGTGAGTTAGGTTCATGAGCCCTTAAATCTGCCGACTCTACAAATAATAGCCACATGTTTTTTTTTAGCCCTATCGCGTTTAATGTTGAAATGTGATATTATTCCTATCCATTCTTCTCAAATGAACGGATGTACTTTTGTCTCTCTAATAAACGATTCGGCCCGACTGCTTCCAAAATTAATTATTACTTTCAGGCTGAGTCTAGCTCCAGCCATCTAAATATGAGCTAGTTTTCCCTTTCAGGTTATAATTTAAGGACGTGATGTAATGGGTATGTTACTTACTTACACACACACACACACACACACACACATATATATATTATTCTTATAGTGTAGGGGTGCACGAAGAAAGATTTTTGAAAAATTCTTCATAAATTTTTTATCTGTTTTAGTAACTTTTTTAAAGTTTGCATTTAAAATAATAATTTGAGGGTTATAAAATTTATATCACGAGAAAGATCATAAAAATTCCTTCAAAATGAAATCTTTTCGAATCAATACCTCCATTTTCTGATTTTTGGTGAATTTTTAAATATTAATTTTTAGAATTTAATTAATTAATACTAATCACGTGATTTATTTTTCTGGTACTTTAAATAAATTTATCATCGTGTGCATAACAACTAAATAGACAAAAAAAAATTTTTTTCCTTGCTAATGCGGCAGACGATTGGATATTATCCAAAAAATATTAAAATACAGTAAAAGATATAATCCTCAAACTGTACTATATTAATTGTACTATATTCTTTAGTATGTCCTATTATATTTAATTTGAATAATTTCATCTACATTCCTTTGTCTATTAAAATATCCCTTACGATTTTTTTATAAATATGTTTTTGGTTTTTTTACACCAATTGTATACATTGATCGTCGTACTTATTATATATATATATATATATATATATATATTTAGCATTAATTGCATACATTGACTTTTGTATTTAATTTGAATATACTCCGTAGCGAAGTGCAGTTTTTCAGCCAGTTTACTAATATATATAGTGTACATTCAATTATACGTATATGGGTTGTCCGGTTTGCTAATTACCCGTGAAGAAAAAAAAGTGGAATCTTTATCAAAAATAGCACCTTTATAAATTATTAAAGAAAAACAAATTTCAGGTAGTGTCTTCCAACGAAACTATCGCGGATTATTAATGTAGGATTACTTATTGTTGCTTACCTCTTTTGTATGTATATATGTATGTATTATGTATATATATATATATATATATATATATATATATATATATATATATATATATATATATATATATATATATATATATATACACAGAGAGAGATATATATTCATATATGCATAAGACCATGTAATATACCCATTACATCACGTCCTGAAATTATAACCTGAAAGGGTAAACAAGCTCATATTTACATGGCTGGAGCTAGACTCAGCCTAAAAGGAATAAAATTAAATTCGGAAGCAATCGGGCCGAACCGTTTATTAGAGCGTCAAATACATCCGTTCATTCCAGAAGAACGGCTCGGAGTATTATCCCCTTTCAACATTAAACGGGAGAGGGCGATGAACATGTCACTATTATTTGCAGGGTCAGCAGATTTAGGGGCTCGTGATGCTACCGCACTCCTGAATTGGGACATATATAATTGTAACAGTGCAAAGGCATGCGATTAATGGAAGGTTCTGTGGCTAGGTTTTAAAGCCATAAATTACTATTACTGGGGATTGGATTCAGGAAAGTGATTTTAAATGCTAGAATGGTTAAGATGTATATATATATATATATATATATATATATATATATATATATATATATATATATATATATATATATATATGTATATATGCAGTAGAACCTCGCATAACGAGCATAATTCGTTGTAGAGTCTTACTCGTAATGCGAAATACTCGTTACGCGAAACAATTTTTACCATATAAATTAATGTAAAATACGATAATGCGTTCCATGCCAAAAAATACTCAACATTTTTTAGATGTAACGTTTATTATTTAAAGAAAATTACTTATACATAAATTCTTAAGGAGTAAAATCATTCATATGTAGTTTATTATTTACGAATTTATGACACATATCTAATTTTTTTGCTAGCAACATTTGTTTGTCTCGGCGCTTCAAAATTTGCTGAAAATGTGTCACCGCATTGTCGTTGAATAAATTTATTGCGCGCATAACCATCGTCTTATCAGGGTGATACTTTGTAACTTACGATGCAACAGTTTCCTATGCTTTCACCATTTCTTTTGTTGCGCCAGAAGATTGTTTCTTCGCTGTTTCTTCGACCATCTCCACTGACAAACTCTCATCTACAACTGCTTGCTGTGAAAGACACTGCAATTCAATTAGGTGTTCGGTGGTCACCTCTTGGTTTTGCTCTTCCACAAGCTCCTCAATATCATTGTCATACTCCAATCCCATGATATTTGCTTCTTGAACCATCCATAACTACCCTTAAATACTTATTTATCGGCCGTTGATGATCTTGGTGACGTGAAGATCCGAGTGACGTGAAGAGGGGACTTCCTTCTACGTCACTCGTTATGCGAAATGTTGCTCGTTAAGCGAGCCATTTTTTTACGATTTATTTGCGTTATGCGAAATACTCGTTATGCGAGGTGCTCGTTAAGCGAGGTTCCACTGTATATATACACTAAAGTGCCACTGAATTAGGGATAGCAAAGCCTATGCAAATTGTATAGCGCTGCGCATCATGTATGCGCAAGTGAGGGCGCTGTGGTAACTGCATATATAGCGCGTACTGTGGTTGTTCTGAATTAGTTGTTGGAATTGCCAGTATGGGTAAACTGCCTGATTTAGACGCCTTCGATCGCGGACAAATCGTAGGTGCGCGACGCATGGACCATTCAATTTCCGAAATCGTCAGACAGCTAGGATTTTCAAGGTCGACAGTGTCAAGATTATACCAAGAATACATGGATGGTGGAAAAAAAAACTAGCGATCGGGCAAACTGCAAAGGACAATTAGCCTTGACAGTGCGTGGTGAGAGATGGCTCAGGCGTATTGTACGTAGCCAGCGAAGACAAACATTAGCTCAAATTACCACCCAGTTTAATGACGGTGCCAGTCGTACAGTCAGTAAACGGACTGTGCAACGCTCGCTTCATCGTATGGGTTTCGGGAGCCGTCGACCTACGAGAGTACCATTGCTCTATACTCGCCATCGGGCTGCACGTCTTGCCTGGGCAAGAGAGCACAGAGACTGGAGTGTAGAGGACTGGAAACGAGTAGCATGGAGTGATGAGTCTCGATTCCGACTACTTAACGCCGACGGGAGGCTAAGAATATGGCGTCAGGCTCATGAAGCCATTGATCCTGCATGCCTGGCTGGAACTGTACAAGGGCTTGGTGGCTCAATCAGGGTCTGGGGTGTTTTTTCGTGGCACAGTTAGGGATCTTTGGTGCGTGTACCAACCTCCCTCAATGCAATTCGGTACGTAGAGTTGCTGGGTGATCACCTCCATCCGTTTATGCTGTTCTGTTATCGGCACGGTAATGGAGTTTTCCAGCAAGACAACTGTACCTCTCACAAGTCCCGGTTGGCTACTGGCTGGTTGGATGAGCATTCCTCTGACTTCTCTGTCATGAATTGGCCACCTAGAAGCCCAGACTTAAATCCTATTGAGCATCTTTGGGATGTTTTGGAACAAGGCGTGAAAGGCCATCACACAGCACCAAAGAACCTTACTGAATTATGGACAGCTTTAGCCAATATTTGGCAAGCCATTCCCGTGGAACGTTTACAGAAACTTGTTGGATCTATGCCTCGTCGTGTGCCAGCTGTTATCAAGGCCAGAGGAGGCCCAACTCGTTACTAGGTAGGTATCCCTAATTCAGTGGCACTTCAGCGTATATATATATATATATATATATATATATATATATATATATATATTTTTTTTTTTTAACATATACTACCCTTGTTAAAAAGTATATGTCAGACATTGAGTCAACTGCAAGTATCTATGAGTGAATCTCTGAGTTAACTGCCTGTATATGTAGATGAAGTGTTGTGTTTATTACATGTATTTGTAAATCAATTGCTAATTTCAAGGCTATTAGGTTCAACACAAATGTCGATAAATCGAAGTTTATGTAGGCCTTCTATGTTGCCAAGATGTTTTTGAACTCCACGGAAAGATGAATAAAGTTTAGAATCAAAACTTTCCATATAAGAGAAACATTTATCTAGAGAGTTTGGGATACAGTGGTATTGAAAAAAAGCTTTTGAACGATTAGGACAGAGTAAATATCAAAAGATTTAGCAAAAAAATCTGTCATGAATGACTAAAAAACGCTCCATCTCATAAATCAGCTTTCAACAAGAAGCATAAAAATGTCTTTTTTTAAGAATAAAAGTTTTTGATTATAACACACAAAAAAGTATTGACTACTTTTGTGAACATTATGTGTTATCGAATATTAAGGCTGATGTGTACTAATTCTATTGGATTTGCTCACCTCAGTGTTAACCTATGTTGAAAATTTGCCCAAGGATTGCCGACTTGGTTTGAAATTTTTTTTAATTGTACATCGTAATAGAGAAAGAAATTTTGCACCTTGGAACATTTTTCGTTTTTTAAAAGTAATGCAAATTATAGTTTAAAATTTAAATTAATGGGGGAAAATTTTGGTACAGTGGGTTTTAAAAGCTCTAAATTCCGTTTGTGATGAAATTTATAGCAGAGTCAATCAATAAGTCAGTTGCATACCTTCGTAAAAGTTTCAGTAAAAGAGACATTTCGTTGAGACTTTGTGACAAGAAAGAGCATGAGGTGCTGCGGCAGGTGCAGTAGCGGCTTTGACGTGGCTGTTTTAGTTCTCTTGCTAATCAGTCGTGAATATGTTTCGGCAGCTGCCAGTGGCGTCCAAATTTGAAGTGCGTGCATTAATCCTCGTCCTGTGGGCAAATGGTTGTGACTGCACTGACAATTATTGGCAGTTGCCCGAAGTGTACGGTGATAACGCGCAATATCGCGCCAAGCGGTATCTCACATTCGATAATGGCCGTACAGATATCGAGGATATGTTTCTTCAACTTCGACGACAGATGAGAACGTTGTACGGATGAATGAACACATTCTTCAAAACAGACGTGGTGTAGAAGACAAGAACGTCTCGTCTATTGACTGACCAACACAAAGTTTAACGATTTGAAAGTTCTCTAGCATTTTTGGAACGTTATCAACAGGAAGGAAATGTTTTTTGGAACTAAATAGGGTCCGGGGACAGTCCCGATTTAGTTCCAAAAAACACTTGGGT
Source organism: Dolomedes plantarius (assembly GCA_907164885.2). Classification (NCBI taxonomy): domain Eukaryota; kingdom Metazoa; phylum Arthropoda; class Arachnida; order Araneae; family Dolomedidae; genus Dolomedes; species Dolomedes plantarius. The sequence goes on along the minus strand of OU015499.1, from coordinate 32,596,451 downwards.
TTACTTGGGTTCATCATTTTGCAACTGAAGTGAAACCATCTTTCTCGAATCAAGTGCTGAGCAGTTCCATCCGCAGGGAAGGTGATGCTGGCGCTGCTTTTTGATACAGAAAGTGTAGTGCATACCGAATTCTTGCCGAAGGGTGCCACAATTAATGCAGCGTCTGTATTGTGAAACCCTGAAGTGGTTGCGAAACTCACTTAAAGATCGACGACAAGGTAAACTTTCAAAAGGCATTGTGCTCTTGCGTGACAATGCGAGACCGCATGCGACGATCCTAATGAGGGGTCTTTTGAAAAAGTTTAAGTGGGAGGTGTCGAATCTTGCACCATGTGACTTCGACGCCTTCGGGCCCGTGAAACAAGAACTTGCAACGCGACGATATCACTCGGATGAGGAGGTAAAAAGTTTCAACCCAACAATGGTTATTTCACATTGGACGGCAGTTCTTCGCATGGAAAAACTGGAGCCACGCCTCAACAAATGTTAAAATAAAGGAGGTGATTATGTCAATAAATAAATTATGTAATATACTTTTATGTTAGTAAAACTTTATTCTATAATTTTAACCCAGTTTTGTTTTTTCCAACGAGTGCAACTAACTTTTTGACTGGCCCTCATAAAATGAATCCTGTTGCAATTATTAGCAATTATGTAGCTGTCAATTGTAGACACATTTTCTCTATAGGTTAACACTGAAGTAAGCGAATCCAATAGGGTTAGCACACAGCAGCCTTAACCGCTTCCGTACCAGCATTTGTATATGAAGATTACATGCAAAACCAGTTTTTCGGGCATTTAGATTTAGAATATCAAGTAGTACTTTTCAGATAATTGAGATGCTTTTATTCATATTAATAAGGAGAGATATAGGTATCGATATTTAAATCTATATACCGTATATATATATATATATATATATATATATATATATATATATATCAATACCTAAATCGATACATATAGAAATATAACGATATCTACATCGATTTATGTAAAACTTACATAAAAAAGTTTACAGTTTTGTTTCCATTATATATCAATATCTAAATTAATACATATAGAAATATAACGATATCTAAATCGATACAAATAGAAATATAACGTTATCTAAATCGATACAAATAGAAATATAACGATATCTAAATTGATACACATAGAAATATAACAATATCTAAATCGATACACATAGAAGTATAACGGTACATAAATAGATACATATAGAAATATAACGATATATAAATCGATACAAATAGAAATATAGCGATATCTAAATCGATACAAATAGAAATATAACGATATCTAAATCGATATATATAAAAATATAACGATATCTAAATCGATACATATAGAAATATAACGATATCTACATGGATTTATGCAAAAATTACATTAAAAAGTTAATTTACAGTTATGGATCCACTGGTGTTTGTGGAGAATCAGGCCCTGGATCCATATGTGCATCCACTGGTACAGAAGGGGTTAACTCTTAATACTGTTTCCACTTTTTTTATCAAAGTTGTGAGTTTCTGAAATCAGATTATAATGTATTTTACTATTTCCATTTTTTTCACACTCTCATGAAACTTCTATTACCAATATTTTTTGCAACTCAATATTTATGTAACAATATTGGTATAATACCTATTGTAGCACTTGAAACAAATGTTTCAAGCGCGAAGTATGAATATTCTTCTTTTCTGTCATTCAAGGGGATTAATTTGTAGGCAGTACGCATACAGCTTTAATGGCTAAAGTATCCTTCAAAATTTTTGCCACAAATTTGTCTTTTTGTTAGTTTTGTTCCTTCTATGATATTCTTTTCAATAAGTACAACAATTTGGTTGTACTATTGATAATTATGGGATGGAAACAGTCTGCTCTGTAAAGGGGAAATGAAGGGACGGATACAGTCTAAGTGGAAACTGAAAGTCTTAATGAAGAAAACGGACCAGTCTATTTTGAAGAACGATGTTGTAGCGGAACAGGTGAACAGGAACGTAGCAGTCCCAAACGTTCCGCAGTAACAAAACAGCAAAGGTGCTAGAATACAGTTCCTCGATGATATCCCTCCGTCCTTCGGATGAATAATTACAAACTTACAATCGGCCAGATCGTTGTAGGAAGTAGTGGAGTATTCTGCGTCATTAACCTCAGGAAAGGACACTGTCAATAAGCCGGTTGGGAATGCGTATGTAGGAGCCATAAAAAACTAAGGATGAAGCCAAAGCTTTGTTACCAAAAAAAAAATGTTTTATTCTTCATCAGAAATCACTTCATCTATTACTTGAGTACAACTTAGGAAAATGTTCTATATATATAAAATGTAAGGTGAGCTTGAGTCAACAGGAGCTCAGAAATAATGGTGACTTTTCCGGTTAAAAGTCAGAAGCATAACTATCAAACATTGCAAGTTGAATATATATAAAAAAGGGGGCCCCCCAAAACAGAATTGGCGGAGCCAAAACTGATGGGGTGCTTAAACGTAAAATATCTAAGAGACGACGCTCTCTCTCAAAAAAATGCCTCTCTACTATTTCTTTTTCATCACTGGACAGGCGTGCAAAAAACGCGGAAAGCGAGGGTTACAATAGCGAGAAATGTGCCAATTAAACAAAAAAATGGACACACGTGCAAGGCGTACGCAATATTACCTCAGCACGGAGGAAAATAGACCGTACCAACAACGCGAGCGCTTAATGGCCAACAAAAGGAACCCGGCCTTGCCGAAACCTCGCCAAGAGGAGAAAAAGTCTAGTGCGCAACGAAATTGAGGCCCGTGAATGGTTTAGCACCGATATTGCTAACTTTGCGCCTCTGCTCGATTGGTCGAACCAGGCGAGAAAGACCTACTCTGAGAGCGCTTTCACGCCAAGCTGACGCCAAGTTCATTCGTGGGAAAAATCTTTCGGACAAAGAGGGGCGAGAGGACACACTTTTATCTCTACCTTAAACCGATTTTATGGTCCAATTTAGGGAGCAAACTTAACACGGCATGCGTGGACAAAAGCTAGTTGGATGTTCCCAAGACACGCCCTGCAATTACCAGCCATAAAAAGTGCATTTTAGACACACTTAACAAGGGAATCCTGAGACTAACACCTGGCTAAGCAAATTACGGTTGAAACTTTTACGGTTTAAATGGGCAACGGCTAAATTCTCAAGAACACACACGTCGAGGGAACGGTATAGAAATTACACTATTTTATTTTAAGGAACAACTATTCAGAATTAGAGATTTTATATTAATTTAACGTGCGTTACCAGCTCAACCAAATTAATTATTTCTGGAACGAATTCCTCGTTACATTGGTGTAGCAAAGCTTCGGTATTTTTTATTTTTTTTATTGTTGTTAGTGTAATGAATCGGTCTTTAGTTCATTATCTTAACTTTATAACAAAAATCTTTTTAAAACTCTTCAATATACAGCCCAATAGTTTAATAATTACAACTATATTTAGTGTACCTCATACAAAAGTCCCTGTTTTGTAAATTATTCGAGTAATAATCAGCGCTCTTCATTAAAACTTAAAAAATAGAAAAGATCGGTTCTTTAGCATAATTAACAATTTAAGATGTGCATACTTAAAAGTTATGTCATTATTTAAATGATTAAGGATTTCTAAGAACTTTTATTTATTTCATATTATAAGTTTTGATTAAAACCTTGTGAAGAACTTATTCGAGTAATAACCAGCATTCTTAATTAAAACTAAAAAAACAACAGAAAAGATCGGTTCTTTAGCATAATTAACAATTAAAGAGGTGAATACTTAAAAGTTATTTAAATATTTAAATGATTAAGGATTTCTCAGGGCTTTTATTTATTCCAAATAATCAGTTTTGATTAAAACGTTCTGTAGAAATACTTCTGCCGCGTACAAATTGCGAAATTCACAGCTGCAAATCTCTCTGATTGCTCAGTTGTAATTCTTCCCTAAAAGAAAGTTGCAAGTAGTAAAGATGTAAGAAAGATTTATCTTTGTCGGCTAAAACCCTGTAATTTGTTCTATGGGAGTAAATTCTTATTTAATTTGCATGAGTGGTTTAAAATATGTGTTGTTTAACTCTCGCCGTTATACGAGAGCGCTCGAAATATTAATACCACGAAAAAATGACTTTTTGGGATATAGAGTTCAAAATTGTCTTTTTATTTTCAACTAATTATAATTTCGGCTCTAAATTTACAAAATTACAAGATCAAAGGAAAGTTTTATTTGTTTCTTATTCACTCTCGTAAATAAGCAAATAATGTAAAAAAATGCAGAGTGAGTTAATAAGTTTCTATAAAATGCTCTTCGTGAAATTAACGAGAAAAATTGCTTTTGAGGATGAAATCTTACGGTGGCATTTAATTAAATTTTTTCCTCAGTGAATGCAATTTTTTAAAAAAAGAACCTTATCTTTATTGACATTTTACGTTACTGTGAAACAATGTAACTTGAATTTAAATTGTTTTGGGGGACATTTCAATCTGTTACATAAATTCATGGATGTTCATGGCAAAGGTTTTTCAAAATAATATTATATATCTAAAATTTTGTTAATGAGCCTAGAAATAATATGATATATAACGTATATAACAAATAGATGAGGTTAAATATTTAATCTTTATGTATTGTAGAAATGAACTAATTCCCGGTGTTTTCTTCTGTAGTAACAGTTACTCTAGTTAAACAACCTCAGTTCTAGTTTTTATTTCTTTATTGTTGTTAATTAATATAAATAATAATAATGCCCATTTTATTTTACAAAATATTTATGATAAAGCTTTATAATATTATGACAAATGTTTATTATCATTTTCTCCAAATATCACTTTCCAAGTCTATTTTTTTCGAAGCAAACAGGGATAGCAAATTTTATGAGTAAAAATCGTCGAACATCCGGAGTATGAACAACAAATAGCATTTTATGAACCACGCTAGCATCATGTCGGGCAACCAGTGGCCGAAAATCATTTGACCCTTTGAGATCAGCTTAACGACAACATTTAAAAAATCAGCGAATGGTATAAGGTTCTAAATTTCGTGTGTTGTCTATATATGTAGAACAGTGGTTCCGAACCCGTAAAAGTGCGCGGACCACTAAGCCAGAAATTGAACCATGTGCGGACCTCCCCCCCCCCCGGCTTAAGGGGGGAGGGGCCTTCCGGAGGGGGTATGGAGGTATAGAATAATCCTCAGGCAAAATGGATACAGATATACGTACTCACTTTTTGCTTCAACCTTGTTTTCAATCTTTAGAAAATGTCGTACGCAATATTACCTCAATTGGGGGTCAATATTACCTCAATATGGGTCAGTTTGTAATTTTATCCTCAACACAAAAAGCTGTTCTTAAAAAGCTTCAGACGTTGAGAAAAAAAAATTGAGAGTTCAATAGCTGATCAGTGCAAAAAGGAAAATGACGGAAATCAATTTCAATCCCAATAAACTCAAGATGTAAATAAATAAGATGCAATTGCCCATTCTCTCGCATATTCATCTGTCACGCTCAAACGCTCCATGAATAATATTCAGTTCACATTTAGAAAATACTTTTTACCTCTATCCGTATACTGGAATAATTGGAAAATATGAATATATATTATAAATCTATATCTGTTCAATATTATAATGTATTAAAAGTATATTTATAAGAAATGTTGAATTAGCCTAAATCTCAGCCTAAATCTCAGCCCTCGGTGGTGGCCGTCTTCTTAGAAATTGCTTTCCCAAAACCGGGAGGGCGGCAGATTATCGGCTGACAGCTCTTCTTAACGCCGAAACTTTATTACATTCCTGTGACAAAGTCGCATAAAGCTATCGCTAAGGTAGACAGTTTTACGACGATGATGGGCGACGCTTCTGTTTACCAAACAGTTACCCCCACAGCTTGCTAGAGAAACCAAGATGCCTGGGATTAACTTTCAGGTCAAAAACTCTGGTGGCATTTGTTTGTATCGTTTTTTAATCCCCCACGTGTTCAAAAATTTCGGTGGGAATTTGAATTGGAATCCTCGAAAAATATGCAGCTGGCCCGTGGGACATGAGAACGCACCCCCGTAAAGGCGTGACGTCACAGCGTTGCCGGACCACTCCCGAGGCTCTCGCTGACACCTGTGGTCCGCGGACCATCGGTTGGAAACCACTGATGTAGACATATGTATGTGGCCGTGTGTGTTTGCAATGCCTTTTTCAAAACAAAACCTACATTCCTAAATTTGTGGTCCCCGTAATATCTACTGTGCGTTACGCAGTCGCAATCACCACATTCCTAAATTTGTGGTCCCCGTAATATCTACTGTGCGTTACGCAGTCGCAAATCACCTTGTGATTTGCGAATCACCTTGCAAATCACCTTGTGATTGTCGCAAATCACCTTGTGATTTGCGACTGCCTGTTGTTAAATTCCGATTTACCAATTTGTTTGACTCATTCCAGCTGTACGCAAAATTGCACCTGACTGATGATCCGCATGTAATAAATTGTAATTAAATAATAAAATGTAATAAAATTATGTAATAAAATTATAAATTGATAATGATATTGAACGCAGATTTTTATATCATAAACAGATAACATCCCTTTTTCTTTAATTTCCATCATTTCATCATCCAAACTTCTTATGTCCTTTCCTTGTCATTTATTTATTTTTTGTAACGCCCACTTTTAATTTCTCATGAAAGTGTCCAGCGCGTTACTTGTGTGCTCTGTTCAGTGGTACTTGACATTTTGCCCAAATTGGTATTTTGCTAACGCTGGAAACGATTTCCCTGATTAAGTTATTCCCTATGTACCGATGAAATGTTTCAAAATTTAAATGTTCATATTCTCAGCCCCTATATTCATGCAAATGAATACTGGAAGCTCTAAAATTCTTGAACATGTCTGAACAGGAGGACAATAAGAAATTAATGGGTGTACCACGTGTATTTTGTACTAATTGGGTCAGTTCGTAATTTTATCCTCAACACAAAAAGCTGTTCTTAAAAAGCTTCAGACGTTGAGAAAAAAATTTGAGAATTCAATTGCTGATCAGTGTAAAAAGAAAAATGACGGAAATCAATTTCAGTCACAATAAACTCAAGATGTAAATAAATATGATGCAATTGCCCATTCTCTCGCATATTCACTGGCTCTGTCAAGCTCAAACGCTCCATGAATATTCAGTTCACATTTAGAAAATAATATTTACCTCTATCCGTATACTGGAATAATTGGAAAATATGAATATATATTATAAATCTATATCTGTTCAATATTATAACGTATTAAAAGTATATTTATAAGAAATGTTGAATCAAGTGTTATTGTATATCCAATCGTTATAGTATAGATTGTCGGCAATGTGTTACAGAACATGCATTTATTGAAATTATTTATAAATTGTATTGTAATTTACTCTGCATAACTGAAATGTATTATATAAATAAACTTGCATATATGTATCGCAAATTGGTATTTGTTATTTTTTATATCGGATTATTCTATGCTATTTGGAACTTACTTAAAGTGAGTTATAGATTTCAAATTTGAAGTTGTTACGTTTACTAATTTCTATAGCAATTTAAACAATAATATTTATTATAAAAATTTTCGCTCACAACTGTATAGAATTAAAATATGTTTGCAATAATAGTAATGATGTTTTAGAGGCATGTGATATTCGAGGAAAATCTACGCAAGAATAATTTCCTTATAAACTTCGGTAATTTTAAATTATTAAATATTGGTATTTAAAGTCGGGTTAGTTTAAGGTCTGAACAGATATGCCCTACAAGTTGGGTTGTTCATTTTCCTTTTTTTTCTATTTAAACTTAATTTTCTGCATATCAATTAGATAGGTGGCATGGTATTTCCTTTATTTTACTAATTTTTCAGGATAAATAGCTGATTCTTCTTTTCTACTATCACTTCTCAATTAATCGGGGTATGGTAAATTTACTTGTAAAATTCTGTTTTTGTGGGGGGGTTTTTGTGCTTTTAATGTTGTGTTCTGATTTCAATTGATCTAATGTTTTTGACTTTTTGTTTTCAATGTAGAGATCCTTGGACTTTGGACCTACAGCCTATCAGAAAGATTCCCTTGAGGTGAACATCACGGTTAGGCCTCCTGATGAAGAGACTGGTCGATTGCCTCGTTATTCTAGGATCTTCGGTTTCGGTTTGGTTTGGAGCGCTGCGGTCAACCTTTTGCTACACGAGGGCTAATTAGACTGGAACTTACGGTTTAAAGCCGATTCCGAGCGGCTACAAACATCCATGCCAACAGTGGGACTCGAACCCACCGGATCTGAAGCGAATGCCAGCGCCCTAGCCATTCGGCCATCACCTGGCAGGATCTTTTCGGGTTTTTTAAATGTTTTTTTTTTCTTATGCTTTGCTATATTTGATTTCAATTAAATATAAACTTGTATATATGTATCATAAATTGGTATTTGTTATTGTTTATATCAGATAATTCTATGTTATTTTGAAATTACTCCAGTTGAGTTTGATTTTCATATTATCTTGCTGGGTCTACCGCTGTTAATCTGGTGCGTTTTTGCACGTGTAACTTGAAATTGGTAATAAAGGGGTTATTGGATTGGTGGCAATATATTGTGGTATGGTGGCTGCTCGAATATCTCCCTTTTTGGGGCTATTAGGAGAAATTGTCATCATGACACCGCGGTAATCCTGTCGGCAGGGGCCAATTTAGAAAATTCTTGAGTATAGGCACATCTCGGGTTGGGGGCCCCCTAACACTGATGTGGGCGTAAAATTTTCAAAATTGATGCACAAAAAAAAATAATGATGAATCATTGTAAAAGTACCATTTTACCAAGAATCGGCTATTTGAAGCGTAGAAGCCTAGAACATTATCAAATAACAAAAAGCAATAAAAGATATTAACTTCATCATTAAAACATCAATACAATGCAGCCAGAAAAACTTATTAATCTCTTATATACACTATCCCTTATAACATACGTATGATGAACTAACACTGATGTGGGCGTAAAATTTTCAAAATTAAGCTTTCATTTAAAATAATAACCTGAGAGTTATAAAATATATATCACAAGAAAGATCATAAAAATTCCTTTAAAATGGATTCTTTTTCGAATCTTTACCTTCATTTTCTGATTTTTGGTGAATTTTTAAAGATTAATTTTTAGAATTTAATTTATAACATGCTGATCACGTGGTTTCTTTTCTTATTGGGATATTTTAAATTAATTTTGTGTCACGTGCATAACAACGAAATAAGTTGACAAAAGAAATATTAAAATACAGTAAGAGATAAAATTTAACCACTAGACTAATTGAGATGAAAGTTTTTTAAAAATTTAATTCAAATTAGTATGTTTTATGGATATGAAACATACAAATTAATTGCATACATTGACCGTTGTATTTAATTTGAATATTTTGTTCTACATTATTTTGTCTATAAAAATATCCGTTACAATTTTTCATAAATATATTTTTTGTTTTTTATATAGTATTAATTGCATACATTGACCGTTGTATTTAATTTGAATGTCCTTCGTAGCGAAGCACGGGTATTCAGCTAGTTTATAAAGAAAGTTATCCTATTTTTTCAAGTCAGTAACTTCTCATTTCAGTTGCCTGAAGTAACTTCCAATTGTATTACTACAATAGTGAGGATTTGCAGGTTTTAAGCAGTACGGCTTTGTTTCAAATAAAATTTCAGGTAGTCTGTTCTAAAGAAACTACCGCTGGTTAATAACGTAGGATTACTTATCGTTGCTTACATCTTTCGTATGTATATATGTATGTATTTCTTATGTATATATGTATCTATCTATATATATGTACGTATGTATATATTTACATATATGAATGTCAAAATTTTGAAGCATTTTGGTACTTTTGTGTTTAATTGTTTACTCCCTGTCCAAGCGATACAGACTGGGTTTAGCCAAAATTATAACTCGCAAGGTACGGATGGACGGTTTTAGTGTCTGAAGTTATCCATTCCCGAGGACCGTTATGGAGGAACGTAATCCTACGTTAAAAGTAATTTTATAAGTGGACATGAATATTCATCTGATATTAATTTTAAAGAAATTTTACTACTCCTAAGAAATCTAAAAGATTTTAAAACCAGTTTTGAAACATAAATTTTAACTACAACATTAGAAGAATAATTTACTGGCATACGAAAAGAGCAGAGAAACATTTATTCGTAGAAGGAATGAGTAACCTTACTGACTCTCACATACAATTTTCTCCAAAAAGAAACTCCAGAAAAATGCAGTTTTAAAATTTCCACTTCCCATTTGCTAAAATATTCATTCGGCAAAGGCTAGAGTTCTCATATTATACTATAAATGTTATAGTTTCCAAACACTGCTTTGTGAATAAATTGTCAGAATTAGTGTTCAGAAAAAATTTATGAAGCACAGTTTCGAAAACCGGTATTTTTTCTTCAAATGAGAAATTACTAATATTCAGCTTTCATTTAAAATGTTGAACTTCTTACATCAAAGACAACCTATAAATGTTTTTTAAGATTTCACTACGTTGATAACAAAATTAAGAAAATTAGAGAAAAGGCTTTGAAATCTACTTTTAAAAATGCTTTCGTAAAAGCAAGAAAAATTTATTTTTCAAACGAATCCTGAAATGAATTCTTAATTTTTTAACTTTAGCCGTGTTTCCTTGATTATATTGGAACATCATAAGGTGCCTCTAGTTTATAAATAACTCATAATTTTGTTTTGAGTGAATTTAAACTTCTTTACACATTGAATGTTTATATATTTGTGACGTGTATATTAACAGAATTTACAAAATTTGTGCCGTGGTGATTCTCACATGCTAATAACAGGAAAAACGTTTTCAAAATTATAAACAGTGAAGGATGGATTTTAAAATGCATATTCCAAGTTTGAGTGTAAGATAAATTTAATTAAATTTTATGAATATGCTGGCCTTCAGTAAAACTCTGGTAGCTTCAATAAAAGTCTGGTAAACGTAAACATTCATTTGATACAATAAATATCGCAAAAAGTGAAAATTCTAAGAGTTGAATCCAATTTGAAAGAAAATTGTTCGGTAAAAAACTGCCCAATTTTTTATTTCTTTTTTAGCATTAACGACTTATCTAAAATGAACTATGTATTTATCACATTCTATACCGTCGTTTTTTTTTTAGTTTTCTTTCTAATTTTCTATGCGATTATTGGTTTTGCTGTTGTCTAAAGGCTCATCACATAGAATCCGTCAACATCAGCGTTAAAGTTTCCACTGGCGCTGAGAAGAAAATCTGTTCACGTTGCTTGAAATACAGAAAGCGTCGAGCGCATCTGATTGACTGACGGTCGCTCGTGTTTTTTTCAGTATGACTTTGAACCATACTATTCTTGAAATAAACCGTGATTGGTTCGACGTATCACGTGTTCTTCCGTCAGCGTTGAAATTGAATCAACGGATGATGTCATAGCGCTCAGTAATAAGATTGGTTAAAAATTTAACACTGACGCCGACGGATTCTATGGGAACTAGCCTTTATGTTTGTACTTTTTTAACCTTGCGCCAGTAAACCTTAATCAACCAACCAACCAACCAATAAAGATATTTGTGCCTAACCCCCTTTAAGCTAGAATACTGAGTGGTCAACCATAATGCATTATGTTTCCTTGAACATTATCACACTCACTCTTCCCTTTGGCATTACTGAAGCAATCTTAGGTGATGTAATCGATCTGACGTACACGAATGCTTTGACCGTAACTGCATGCGAAAGATTGAAGAAAGCAGCATCCAAATTGAGACTTCCTACTTTGACTCGTTCGGTATTTCTATATGTATAAGAGCAGATGGAAGGGATGGTCAATGGCAAACGATTGCGAGGAGAGGTTGAATATTGCCATATCGTACCATTAAATATAGGTATAAATTCTTTTGCAATAATTAGCGAAGATGCTATGTAGCAACTGTTCATGTAAGCAACTGTTCACGCCTCTGAGCGCCTCAGAGGCCTAAACAGTTGCTTTCGTGTGTTCTGGTGTATCAGAGATAATCTCAGCATGGGGCGGATCATTTTTTGCGATTGATAAAAAATATGTGCATCTTTAAATAGCATCTTCGCAAATTATTGCAAAAGAAGTTATACCTATATTGCTTAAAATGAATAATAAATAATAATGCTTAAAATAAATAAACGTATAATGAAATGAACTAATTTGAAAGGAAAATGGAGGTATATTTTACTTTTGATCTTTTTTACTACTTTAGGGAATTATTTTTGTGTGTTTCGGTACAGTTTCAGATCAGTGAGAAACATTATTGTTCTAAAGTTGTCAGCTACTACGTCTAAACATTCAACAAAAATGAAATGACTAATATGCCTTGTGTATTCAAAATGCAAATTTTCAAAAATAAAAAATATATAATGCTCTCTACTAAAAAAAGATTCTACAGCTTGGAATACAAAGAGAGATCTATTATGCTGTGAATTATTTACTGACTTGATTAAGTAAACGCTGTTTTTATACATGACATGTGTTCAGTTTGAACATTTTGAAAACGGGAACTGAGAAATATAATCGTGAATACTCGAATTTCGAGTTAAAAAGAAAATAGTTCTAAAGTGAATAGTTCTAAAGAAAATAGTTCTAAAGTAATAGTTCTACAGTGGTATTGAAAAAAAGCTTTTGAACGATTAGGACAGAGTAAATATCAAAAGATTTAGCAAAAAAATCTGTCATGAATGACTAAAAAACGCTCCATCTCATAAATCAGCTTTCAACAAGAAGCATAAAAATGTCTTTTTTTAAGAATAAAAGTTTTTGATTATAACACACAAAAAAGTATTGACTACTTTTGTGAACATTATGTGTTATCGAATATTAAGGCTGATGTGTACTAATTCTATTGGATTTGCTCACCTCAGTGTTAACCTATGTTGAAAATTTGCCCAAGGATTGCCGACTTGGTTTGAAATTTTTTTTAATTGTACATCGTAATAGAGAAAGAAATTTTGCACCTTGGAACATTTTTCGTTTTTTAAAAGTAATGCAAATTATAGTTTAAAATTTAAATTAATGGGGGAAAATTTTGGTACAGTGGGTTTTAAAAGCTCTAAATTCCGTTTGTGATGAAATTTATAGCAGAGTCAATCAATAAGTCAGTTGCATACCTTCGTAAAAGTTTCAGTAAAAGAGACATTTCGTTGAGACTTTGTGACAAGAAAGAGCATGAGGTGCTGCGGCAGGTGCAGTAGCGGCTTTGACGTGGCTGTTTTAGTTCTCTTGCTAATCAGTCGTGAATATGTTTCGGCAGCTGCCAGTGGCGTCCAAATTTGAAGTGCGTGCATTAATCCTCGTCCTGTGGGCAAATGGTTGTGACTGCACTGACAATTATTGGCAGTTGCCCGAAGTGTACGGTGATAACGCGCAATATCGCGCCAAGCGGTATCTCACATTCGATAATGGCCGTACAGATATCGAGGATATGTTTCTTCAACTTCGACGACAGATGAGAACGTTGTACGGATGAATGAACACATTCTTCAAAACAGACGTGGTGTAGAAGACAAGAACGTCTCGTCTATTGACTGACCAACACAAAGTTTAACGATTTGAAAGTTCTCTAGCATTTTTGGAACGTTATCAACAGGAAGGAAATGTTTTTTGGAACTAAATAGGGTCCGGGGACAGTCCCGATTTAGTTCCAAAAAACACTTGGGTTTACTTGGGTTCATCATTTTGCAACTGAAGTGAAACCATCTTTCTCGAATCAAGTGCTGAGCAGTTCCATCCGCAGGGAAGGTGATGCTGGCGCTGCTTTTTGATACAGAAAGTGTAGTGCATACCGAATTCTTGCCGAAGGGTGCCACAATTAATGCAGCGTCTGTATTGTGAAACCCTGAAGTGGTTGCGAAACTCACTTAAAGATCGACGACAAGGTAAACTTTCAAAAGGCATTGTGCTCTTGCGTGACAATGCGAGACCGCATGCGACGATCCTAATGAGGGGTCTTTTGAAAAAGTTTAAGTGGGAGGTGTCGAATCTTGCACCATGTGACTTCGACGCCTTCGGGCCCGTGAAACAAGAACTTGCAACGCGACGATATCACTCGGATGAGGAGGTAAAAAGTTTCAACCCAACAATGGTTATTTCACATTGGACGGCAGTTCTTCGCATGGAAAAACTGGAGCCACGCCTCAACAAATGTTAAAATAAAGGAGGTGATTATGTCAATAAATAAATTATGTAATATACTTTTATGTTAGTAAAACTTTATTCTATAATTTTAACCCAGTTTTGTTTTTTCCAACGAGTGCAACTAACTTTTTGACTGGCCCTCATAAAATGAATCCTGTTGCAATTATTAGCAATTATGTAGCTGTCAATTGTAGACACATTTTCTCTATAGGTTAACACTGAAGTAAGCGAATCCAATAGGGTTAGCACACAGCAGCCTTAACCGCTTCCGTACCAGCATTTGTATATGAAGATTACATGCAAAACCAGTTTTTCGGGCATTTAGATTTAGAATATCAAGTAGTACTTTTCAGATAATTGAGATGCTTTTATTCATATTAATAAGGAGAGATATAGGTATCGATATTTAAATCTATATACCGTATATATATATATATATATATATATATATATATATATATATATATATAAATACCTAAATCGATACATATAGAAATATAACGATATCTACATCGATTTATGTAAAACTTACATAAAAAAGTTTACAGTTTTGTTTCCATTATATATCAATATCTAAATTAATACATATAGAAATATAACGATATCTAAATCGATACAAATAGAAATATAACGTTATCTAAATCGATACAAATAGAAATATAACGATATCTAAATTGATACACATAGAAATATAACAATATCTAAATCGATACACATAGAAGTATAACGGTACATAAATAGATACATATAGAAATATAACGATATATAAATCGATACAAATAGAAATATAGCGATATCTAAATCGATACAAATAGAAATATAACGATATCTAAATCGATATATATAAAAATATAACGATATCTAAATCGATACATATAGAAATATAACGATATCTACATGGATTTATGCAAAAATTACATTAAAAAGTTAATTTACAGTTATGGATCCACTGGTGTTTGTGGAGAATCAGGCCCTGGATCCATATGTGCATCCACTGGTACAGAAGGGGTTAACTCTTAATACTGTTTCCACTTTTTTTATCAAAGTTGTGAGTTTCTGAAATCAGATTATAATGTATTTTACTATTTCCATTTTTTTCACACTCTCATGAAACTTCTATTACCAATATTTTTTGCAACTCAATATTTATGTAACAATATTGGTATAATACCTATTGTAGCACTTGAAACAAATGTTTCAAGCGCGAAGTATGAATATTCTTCTTTTCTGTCATTCAAGGGGATTAATTTGTAGGCAGTACGCATACAGCTTTAATGGCTAAAGTATCCTTCAAAATTTTTGCCACAAATTTGTCTTTTTGTTAGTTTTGTTCCTTCTATGATATTCTTTTCAATAAGTACAACAATTTGGTTGTACTATTGATAATTATGGGATGGAAACAGTCTGCTCTGTAAAGGGGAAATGAAGGGACGGATACAGTCTAAGTGGAAACTGAAAGTCTTAATGAAGAAAACGGACCAGTCTATTTTGAAGAACGATGTTGTAGCGGAACAGGTGAACAGGAACGTAGCAGTCCCAAACGTTCCGCAGTAACAAAACAGCAAAGGTGCTAGAATACAGTTCCTCGATGATATCCCTCCGTCCTTCGGATGAATAATTACAAACTTACAATCGGCCAGATCGTTGTAGGAAGTAGTGGAGTATTCTGCGTCATTAACCTCAGGAAAGGACACTGTCAATAAGCCGGTTGGGAATGCGTATGTAGGAGCCATAAAAAACTAAGGATGAAGCCAAAGCTTTGTTACCAAAAAAAAAATGTTTTATTCTTCATCAGAAATCACTTCATCTATTACTTGAGTACAACTTAGGAAAATGTTCTATATATATAAAATGTAAGGTGAGCTTGAGTCAACAGGAGCTCAGAAATAATGGTGACTTTTCCGGTTAAAAGTCAGAAGCATAACTATCAAACATTGCAAGTTGAATATATATAAAAAAGGGGGCCCCCCAAAACAGAATTGGCGGAGCCAAAACTGATGGGGTGCTTAAACGTAAAATATCTAAGAGACGACGCTCTCTCTCAAAAAAATGCCTCTCTACTATTTCTTTTTCATCACTGGACAGGCGTGCAAAAAACGCGGAAAGCGAGGGTTACAATAGCGAGAAATGTGCCAATTAAACAAAAAAATGGACACACGTGCAAGGCGTACGCAATATTACCTCAGCACGGAGGAAAATAGACCGTACCAACAACGCGAGCGCTTAATGGCCAACAAAAGGAACCCGGCCTTGCCGAAACCTCGCCAAGAGGAGAAAAAGTCTAGTGCGCAACGAAATTGAGGCCCGTGAATGGTTTAGCACCGATATTGCTAACTTTGCGCCTCTGCTCGATTGGTCGAACCAGGCGAGAAAGACCTACTCTGAGAGCGCTTTCACGCCAAGCTGACGCCAAGTTCATTCGTGGGAAAAATCTTTCGGACAAAGAGGGGCGAGAGGACACACTTTTATCTCTACCTTAAACCGATTTTATGGTCCAATTTAGGGAGCAAACTTAACACGGCATGCGTGGACAAAAGCTAGTTGGATGTTCCCAAGACACGCCCTGCAATTACCAGCCATAAAAAGTGCATTTTAGACACACTTAACAAGGGAATCCTGAGACTAACACCTGGCTAAGCAAATTACGGTTGAAACTTTTACGGTTTAAATGGGCAACGGCTAAATTCTCAAGAACACACACGTCGAGGGAACGGTATAGAAATTACACTATTTTATTTTAAGGAACAACTATTCAGAATTAGAGATTTTATATTAATTTAACGTGCGTTACCAGCTCAACCAAATTAATTATTTCTGGAACGAATTCCTCGTTACATTGGTGTAGCAAAGCTTCGGTATTTTTTATTTTTTTTATTGTTGTTAGTGTAATGAATCGGTCTTTAGTTCATTATCTTAACTTTATAACAAAAATCTTTTTAAAACTCTTCAATATACAGCCCAATAGTTTAATAATTACAACTATATTTAGTGTACCTCATACAAAAGTCCCTGTTTTGTAAATTATTCGAGTAATAATCAGCGCTCTTCATTAAAACTTAAAAAATAGAAAAGATCGGTTCTTTAGCATAATTAACAATTTAAGATGTGCATACTTAAAAGTTATGTCATTATTTAAATGATTAAGGATTTCTAAGAACTTTTATTTATTTCATATTATAAGTTTTGATTAAAACCTTGTGAAGAACTTATTCGAGTAATAACCAGCATTCTTAATTAAAACTAAAAAAACAACAGAAAAGATCGGTTCTTTAGCATAATTAACAATTAAAGAGGTGAATACTTAAAAGTTATTTAAATATTTAAATGATTAAGGATTTCTCAGGGCTTTTATTTATTCCAAATAATCAGTTTTGATTAAAACGTTCTGTAGAAATACTTCTGCCGCGTACAAATTGCGAAATTCACAGCTGCAAATCTCTCTGATTGCTCAGTTGTAATTCTTCCCTAAAAGAAAGTTGCAAGTAGTAAAGATGTAAGAAAGATTTATCTTTGTCGGCTAAAACCCTGTAATTTGTTCTATGGGAGTAAATTCTTATTTAATTTGCATGAGTGGTTTAAAATATGTGTTGTTTAACTCTCGCCGTTATACGAGAGCGCTCGAAATATTAATACCACGAAAAAATGACTTTTTGGGATATAGAGTTCAAAATTGTCTTTTTATTTTCAACTAATTATAATTTCGGCTCTAAATTTACAAAATTACAAGATCAAAGGAAAGTTTTATTTGTTTCTTATTCACTCTCGTAAATAAGCAAATAATGTAAAAAAATGCAGAGTGAGTTAATAAGTTTCTATAAAATGCTCTTCGTGAAATTAACGAGAAAAATTGCTTTTGAGGATGAAATCTTACGGTGGCATTTAATTAAATTTTTTCCTCAGTGAATGCAATTTTTTAAAAAAAGAACCTTATCTTTATTGACATTTTACGTTACTGTGAAACAATGTAACTTGAATTTAAATTGTTTTGGGGGACATTTCAATCTGTTACATAAATTCATGGATGTTCATGGCAAAGGTTTTTCAAAATAATATTATATATCTAAAATTTTGTTAATGAGCCTAGAAATAATATGATATATAACGTATATAACAAATAGATGAGGTTAAATATTTAATCTTTATGTATTGTAGAAATGAACTAATTCCCGGTGTTTTCTTCTGTAGTAACAGTTACTCTAGTTAAACAACCTCAGTTCTAGTTTTTATTTCTTTATTGTTGTTAATTAATATAAATAATAATAATGCCCATTTTATTTTACAAAATATTTATGATAAAGCTTTATAATATTATGACAAATGTTTATTATCATTTTCTCCAAATATCACTTTCCAAGTCTATTTTTTTCGAAGCAAACAGGGATAGCAAATTTTATGAGTAAAAATCGTCGAACATCCGGAGTATGAACAACAAATAGCATTTTATGAACCACGCTAGCATCATGTCGGGCAACCAGTGGCCGAAAATCATTTGACCCTTTGAGATCAGCTTAACGACAACATTTAAAAAATCAGCGAATGGTATAAGGTTCTAAATTTCGTGTGTTGTCTATATATGTAGAACAGTGGTTCCGAACCCGTAAAAGTGCGCGGACCACTAAGCCAGAAATTGAACCATGTGCGGACCTCCCCCCCCCCCCGGCTTAAGGGGGGAGGGGCCTTCCGGAGGGGGTATGGAGGTATAGAATAATCCTCAGGCAAAATGGATACAGATATACGTACTCACTTTTTGCTTCAACCTTGTTTTCAATCTTTAGAAAATGTCGTACGCAATATTACCTCAATTGGGGGTCAATATTACCTCAATATGGGTCAGTTTGTAATTTTATCCTCAACACAAAAAGCTGTTCTTAAAAAGCTTCAGACGTTGAGAAAAAAAAATTGAGAGTTCAATAGCTGATCAGTGCAAAAAGGAAAATGACGGAAATCAATTTCAATCCCAATAAACTCAAGATGTAAATAAATAAGATGCAATTGCCCATTCTCTCGCATATTCATCTGTCACGCTCAAACGCTCCATGAATAATATTCAGTTCACATTTAGAAAATACTTTTTACCTCTATCCGTATACTGGAATAATTGGAAAATATGAATATATATTATAAATCTATATCTGTTCAATATTATAATGTATTAAAAGTATATTTATAAGAAATGTTGAATTAGCCTAAATCTCAGCCTAAATCTCAGCCCTCGGTGGTGGCCGTCTTCTTAGAAATTGCTTTCCCAAAACCGGGAGGGCGGCAGATTATCGGCTGACAGCTCTTCTTAACGCCGAAACTTTATTACATTCCTGTGACAAAGTCGCATAAAGCTATCGCTAAGGTAGACAGTTTTACGACGATGATGGGCGACGCTTCTGTTTACCAAACAGTTACCCCCACAGCTTGCTAGAGAAACCAAGATGCCTGGGATTAACTTTCAGGTCAAAAACTCTGGTGGCATTTGTTTGTATCGTTTTTTAATCCCCCACGTGTTCAAAAATTTCGGTGGGAATTTGAATTGGAATCCTCGAAAAATATGCAGCTGGCCCGTGGGACATGAGAACGCACCCCCGTAAAGGCGTGACGTCACAGCGTTGCCGGACCACTCCCGAGGCTCTCGCTGACACCTGTGGTCCGCGGACCATCGGTTGGAAACCACTGATGTAGACATATGTATGTGGCCGTGTGTGTTTGCAATGCCTTTTTCAAAACAAAACCTACATTCCTAAATTTGTGGTCCCCGTAATATCTACTGTGCGTTACGCAGTCGCAATCACCACATTCCTAAATTTGTGGTCCCCGTAATATCTACTGTGCGTTACGCAGTCGCAAATCACCTTGTGATTTGCGAATCACCTTGCAAATCACCTTGTGATTGTCGCAAATCACCTTGTGATTTGCGACTGCCTGTTGTTAAATTCCGATTTACCAATTTGTTTGACTCATTCCAGCTGTACGCAAAATTGCACCTGACTGATGATCCGCATGTAATAAATTGTAATTAAATAATAAAATGTAATAAAATTATGTAATAAAATTATAAATTGATAATGATATTGAACGCAGATTTTTATATCATAAACAGATAACATCCCTTTTTCTTTAATTTCCATCATTTCATCATCCAAACTTCTTATGTCCTTTCCTTGTCATTTATTTATTTTTTGTAACGCCCACTTTTAATTTCTCATGAAAGTGTCCAGCGCGTTACTTGTGTGCTCTGTTCAGTGGTACTTGACATTTTGCCCAAATTGGTATTTTGCTAACGCTGGAAACGATTTCCCTGATTAAGTTATTCCCTATGTACCGATGAAATGTTTCAAAATTTAAATGTTCATATTCTCAGCCCCTATATTCATGCAAATGAATACTGGAAGCTCTAAAATTCTTGAACATGTCTGAACAGGAGGACAATAAGAAATTAATGGGTGTACCACGTGTATTTTGTACTAATTGGGTCAGTTCGTAATTTTATCCTCAACACAAAAAGCTGTTCTTAAAAAGCTTCAGACGTTGAGAAAAAAATTTGAGAATTCAATTGCTGATCAGTGTAAAAAGAAAAATGACGGAAATCAATTTCAGTCACAATAAACTCAAGATGTAAATAAATATGATGCAATTGCCCATTCTCTCGCATATTCACTGGCTCTGTCAAGCTCAAACGCTCCATGAATATTCAGTTCACATTTAGAAAATAATATTTACCTCTATCCGTATACTGGAATAATTGGAAAATATGAATATATATTATAAATCTATATCTGTTCAATATTATAACGTATTAAAAGTATATTTATAAGAAATGTTGAATCAAGTGTTATTGTATATCCAATCGTTATAGTATAGATTGTCGGCAATGTGTTACAGAACATGCATTTATTGAAATTATTTATAAATTGTATTGTAATTTACTCTGCATAACTGAAATGTATTATATAAATAAACTTGCATATATGTATCGCAAATTGGTATTTGTTATTTTTTATATCGGATTATTCTATGCTATTTGGAACTTACTTAAAGTGAGTTATAGATTTCAAATTTGAAGTTGTTACGTTTACTAATTTCTATAGCAATTTAAACAATAATATTTATTATAAAAATTTTCGCTCACAACTGTATAGAATTAAAATATGTTTGCAATAATAGTAATGATGTTTTAGAGGCATGTGATATTCGAGGAAAATCTACGCAAGAATAATTTCCTTATAAACTTCGGTAATTTTAAATTATTAAATATTGGTATTTAAAGTCGGGTTAGTTTAAGGTCTGAACAGATATGCCCTACAAGTTGGGTTGTTCATTTTCCTTTTTTTTCTATTTAAACTTAATTTTCTGCATATCAATTAGATAGGTGGCATGGTATTTCCTTTATTTTACTAATTTTTCAGGATAAATAGCTGATTCTTCTTTTCTACTATCACTTCTCAATTAATCGGGGTATGGTAAATTTACTTGTAAAATTCTGTTTTTGTGGGGGGGTTTTTGTGCTTTTAATGTTGTGTTCTGATTTCAATTGATCTAATGTTTTTGACTTTTTGTTTTCAATGTAGAGATCCTTGGACTTTGGACCTACAGCCTATCAGAAAGATTCCCTTGAGGTGAACATCACGGTTAGGCCTCCTGATGAAGAGACTGGTCGATTGCCTCGTTATTCTAGGATCTTCGGTTTCGGTTTGGTTTGGAGCGCTGCGGTCAACCTTTTGCTACACGAGGGCTAATTAGACTGGAACTTACGGTTTAAAGCCGATTCCGAGCGGCTACAAACATCCATGCCAACAGTGGGACTCGAACCCACCGGATCTGAAGCGAATGCCAGCGCCCTAGCCATTCGGCCATCACCTGGCAGGATCTTTTCGGGTTTTTTAAATGTTTTTTTTTTCTTATGCTTTGCTATATTTGATTTCAATTAAATATAAACTTGTATATATGTATCATAAATTGGTATTTGTTATTGTTTATATCAGATAATTCTATGTTATTTTGAAATTACTCCAGTTGAGTTTGATTTTCATATTATCTTGCTGGGTCTACCGCTGTTAATCTGGTGCGTTTTTGCACGTGTAACTTGAAATTGGTAATAAAGGGGTTATTGGATTGGTGGCAATATATTGTGGTATGGTGGCTGCTCGAATATCTCCCTTTTTGGGGCTATTAGGAGAAATTGTCATCATGACACCGCGGTAATCCTGTCGGCAGGGGCCAATTTAGAAAATTCTTGAGTATAGGCACATCTCGGGTTGGGGGCCCCCTAACACTGATGTGGGCGTAAAATTTTCAAAATTGATGCACAAAAAAAAATAATGATGAATCATTGTAAAAGTACCATTTTACCAAGAATCGGCTATTTGAAGCGTAGAAGCCTAGAACATTATCAAATAACAAAAAGCAATAAAAGATATTAACTTCATCATTAAAACATCAATACAATGCAGCCAGAAAAACTTATTAATCTCTTATATACACTATCCCTTATAACATACGTATGATGAACTAACACTGATGTGGGCGTAAAATTTTCAAAATTAAGCTTTCATTTAAAATAATAACCTGAGAGTTATAAAATATATATCACAAGAAAGATCATAAAAATTCCTTTAAAATGGATTCTTTTTCGAATCTTTACCTTCATTTTCTGATTTTTGGTGAATTTTTAAAGATTAATTTTTAGAATTTAATTTATAACATGCTGATCACGTGGTTTCTTTTCTTATTGGGATATTTTAAATTAATTTTGTGTCACGTGCATAACAACGAAATAAGTTGACAAAAGAAATATTAAAATACAGTAAGAGATAAAATTTAACCACTAGACTAATTGAGATGAAAGTTTTTTAAAAATTTAATTCAAATTAGTATGTTTTATGGATATGAAACATACAAATTAATTGCATACATTGACCGTTGTATTTAATTTGAATATTTTGTTCTACATTATTTTGTCTATAAAAATATCCGTTACAATTTTTCATAAATATATTTTTTGTTTTTTATATAGTATTAATTGCATACATTGACCGTTGTATTTAATTTGAATGTCCTTCGTAGCGAAGCACGGGTATTCAGCTAGTTTATAAAGAAAGTTATCCTATTTTTTCAAGTCAGTAACTTCTCATTTCAGTTGCCTGAAGTAACTTCCAATTGTATTACTACAATAGTGAGGATTTGCAGGTTTTAAGCAGTACGGCTTTGTTTCAAATAAAATTTCAGGTAGTCTGTTCTAAAGAAACTACCGCTGGTTAATAACGTAGGATTACTTATCGTTGCTTACATCTTTCGTATGTATATATGTATGTATTTCTTATGTATATATGTATCTATCTATATATATGTACGTATGTATATATTTACATATATGAATGTCAAAATTTTGAAGCATTTTGGTACTTTTGTGTTTAATTGTTTACTCCCTGTCCAAGCGATACAGACTGGGTTTAGCCAAAATTATAACTCGCAAGGTACGGATGGACGGTTTTAGTGTCTGAAGTTATCCATTCCCGAGGACCGTTATGGAGGAACGTAATCCTACGTTAAAAGTAATTTTATAAGTGGACATGAATATTCATCTGATATTAATTTTAAAGAAATTTTACTACTCCTAAGAAATCTAAAAGATTTTAAAACCAGTTTTGAAACATAAATTTTAACTACAACATTAGAAGAATAATTTACTGGCATACGAAAAGAGCAGAGAAACATTTATTCGTAGAAGGAATGAGTAACCTTACTGACTCTCACATACAATTTTCTCCAAAAAGAAACTCCAGAAAAATGCAGTTTTAAAATTTCCACTTCCCATTTGCTAAAATATTCATTCGGCAAAGGCTAGAGTTCTCATATTATACTATAAATGTTATAGTTTCCAAACACTGCTTTGTGAATAAATTGTCAGAATTAGTGTTCAGAAAAAATTTATGAAGCACAGTTTCGAAAACCGGTATTTTTTCTTCAAATGAGAAATTACTAATATTCAGCTTTCATTTAAAATGTTGAACTTCTTACATCAAAGACAACCTATAAATGTTTTTTAAGATTTCACTACGTTGATAACAAAATTAAGAAAATTAGAGAAAAGGCTTTGAAATCTACTTTTAAAAATGCTTTCGTAAAAGCAAGAAAAATTTATTTTTCAAACGAATCCTGAAATGAATTCTTAATTTTTTAACTTTAGCCGTGTTTCCTTGATTATATTGGAACATCATAAGGTGCCTCTAGTTTATAAATAACTCATAATTTTGTTTTGAGTGAATTTAAACTTCTTTACACATTGAATGTTTATATATTTGTGACGTGTATATTAACAGAATTTACAAAATTTGTGCCGTGGTGATTCTCACATGCTAATAACAGGAAAAACGTTTTCAAAATTATAAACAGTGAAGGATGGATTTTAAAATGCATATTCCAAGTTTGAGTGTAAGATAAATTTAATTAAATTTTATGAATATGCTGGCCTTCAGTAAAACTCTGGTAGCTTCAATAAAAGTCTGGTAAACGTAAACATTCATTTGATACAATAAATATCGCAAAAAGTGAAAATTCTAAGAGTTGAATCCAATTTGAAAGAAAATTGTTCGGTAAAAAACTGCCCAATTTTTTATTTCTTTTTTAGCATTAACGACTTATCTAAAATGAACTATGTATTTATCACATTCTATACCGTCGTTTTTTTTTTAGTTTTCTTTCTAATTTTCTATGCGATTATTGGTTTTGCTGTTGTCTAAAGGCTCATCACATAGAATCCGTCAACATCAGCGTTAAAGTTTCCACTGGCGCTGAGAAGAAAATCTGTTCACGTTGCTTGAAATACAGAAAGCGTCGAGCGCATCTGATTGACTGACGGTCGCTCGTGTTTTTTTCAGTATGACTTTGAACCATACTATTCTTGAAATAAACCGTGATTGGTTCGACGTATCACGTGTTCTTCCGTCAGCGTTGAAATTGAATCAACGGATGATGTCATAGCGCTCAGTAATAAGATTGGTTAAAAATTTAACACTGACGCCGACGGATTCTATGGGAACTAGCCTTTATGTTTGTACTTTTTTAACCTTGCGCCAGTAAACCTTAATCAACCAACCAACCAACCAATAAAGATATTTGTGCCTAACCCCCTTTAAGCTAGAATACTGAGTGGTCAACCATAATGCATTATGTTTCCTTGAACATTATCACACTCACTCTTCCCTTTGGCATTACTGAAGCAATCTTAGGTGATGTAATCGATCTGACGTACACGAATGCTTTGACCGTAACTGCATGCGAAAGATTGAAGAAAGCAGCATCCAAATTGAGACTTCCTACTTTGACTCGTTCGGTATTTCTATATGTATAAGAGCAGATGGAAGGGATGGTCAATGGCAAACGATTGCGAGGAGAGGTTGAATATTGCCATATCGTACCATTAAATATAGGTATAAATTCTTTTGCAATAATTAGCGAAGATGCTATGTAGCAACTGTTCATGTAAGCAACTGTTCACGCCTCTGAGCGCCTCAGAGGCCTAAACAGTTGCTTTCGTGTGTTCTGGTGTATCAGAGATAATCTCAGCATGGGGCGGATCATTTTTTGCGATTGATAAAAAATATGTGCATCTTTAAATAGCATCTTCGCAAATTATTGCAAAAGAAGTTATACCTATATTGCTTAAAATGAATAATAAATAATAATGCTTAAAATAAATAAACGTATAATGAAATGAACTAATTTGAAAGGAAAATGGAGGTATATTTTACTTTTGATCTTTTTTTACTACTTTAGGGAATTATTTTTGTGTGTTTCGGTACAGTTTCAGATCAGTGAGAAACATTATTGTTCTAAAGTTGTCAGCTACTACGTCTAAACATTCAACAAAAATGAAATGACTAATATGCCTTGTGTATTCAAAATGCAAATTTTCAAAAATAAAAAATATATAATGCTCTCTACTAAAAAAAGATTCTACAGCTTGGAATACAAAGAGAGATCTATTATGCTGTGAATTATTTACTGACTTGATTAAGTAAACGCTGTTTTTATACATGACATGTGTTCAGTTTGAACATTTTGAAAACGGGAACTGAGAAATATAATCGTGAATACTCGAATTTCGAGTTAAAAAGAAAATAGTTCTAAAGTGAATAGTTCTAAAGAAAATAGTTCTAAAGTAATAGTTCTACAGTGGTATTGAAAAAAAGCTTTTGAACGATTAGGACAGAGTAAATATCAAAAGATTTAGCAAAAAAATCTGTCATGAATGACTAAAAAACGCTCCATCTCATAAATCAGCTTTCAACAAGAAGCATAAAAATGTCTTTTTTTAAGAATAAAAGTTTTTGATTATAACACACAAAAAAGTATTGACTACTTTTGTGAACATTATGTGTTATCGAATATTAAGGCTGATGTGTACTAATTCTATTGGATTTGCTCACCTCAGTGTTAACCTATGTTGAAAATTTGCCCAAGGATTGCCGACTTGGTTTGAAATTTTTTTAATTGTACATCGTAATAGAGAAAGAAATTTTGCACCTTGGAACATTTTTCGTTTTTTAAAAGTAATGCAAATTATAGTTTAAAATTTAAATTAATGGGGGAAAATTTTGGTACAGTGGGTTTTAAAAGCTCTAAATTCCGTTTGTGATGAAATTTATAGCAGAGTCAATCAATAAGTCAGTTGCATACCTTCGTAAAAGTTTCAGTAAAAGAGACATTTCGTTGAGACTTTGTGACAAGAAAGAGCATGAGGTGCTGCGGCAGGTGCAGTAGCGGCTTTGACGTGGCTGTTTTAGTTCTCTTGCTAATCAGTCGTGAATATGTTTCGGCAGCTGCCAGTGGCGTCCAAATTTGAAGTGCGTGCATTAATCCTCGTCCTGTGGGCAAATGGTTGTGACTGCACTGACAATTATTGGCAGTTGCCCGAAGTGTACGGTGATAACGCGCAATATCGCGCCAAGCGGTATCTCACATTCGATAATGGCCGTACAGATATCGAGGATATGTTTCTTCAACTTCGACGACAGATGAGAACGTTGTACGGATGAATGAACACATTCTTCAAAACAGACGTGGTGTAGAAGACAAGAACGTCTCGTCTATTGACTGACCAACACAAAGTTTAACGATTTGAAAGTTCTCTAGCATTTTTGGAACGTTATCAACAGGAAGGAAATGTTTTTTGGAACTAAATAGGGTCCGGGGACAGTCCCGATTTAGTTCCAAAAAACACTTGGGTTTACTTGGGTTCATCATTTTGCAACTGAAGTGAAACCATCTTTCTCGAATCAAGTGCTGAGCAGTTCCATCCGCAGGGAAGGTGATGCTGGCGCTGCTTTTTGATACAGAAAGTGTAGTGCATACCGAATTCTTGCCGAAGGGTGCCACAATTAATGCAGCGTCTGTATTGTGAAACCCTGAAGTGGTTGCGAAACTCACTTAAAGATCGACGACAAGGTAAACTTTCAAAAGGCATTGTGCTCTTGCGTGACAATGCGAGACCGCATGCGACGATCCTAATGAGGGGTCTTTTGAAAAAGTTTAAGTGGGAGGTGTCGAATCTTGCACCATGTGACTTCGACGCCTTCGGGCCCGTGAAACAAGAACTTGCAACGCGACGATATCACTCGGATGAGGAGGTAAAAAGTTTCAACCCAACAATGGTTATTTCACATTGGACGGCAGTTCTTCGCATGGAAAAACTGGAGCCACGCCTCAACAAATGTTAAAATAAAGGAGGTGATTATGTCAATAAATAAATTATGTAATATACTTTTATGTTAGTAAAACTTTATTCTATAATTTTAACCCAGTTTTGTTTTTTCCAACGAGTGCAACTAACTTTTTGACTGGCCCTCATAAAATGAATCCTGTTGCAATTATTAGCAATTATGTAGCTGTCAATTGTAGACACATTTTCTCTATAGGTTAACACTGAAGTAAGCGAATCCAATAGGGTTAGCACACAGCAGCCTTAACCGCTTCCGTACCAGCATTTGTATATGAAGATTACATGCAAAACCAGTTTTTCGGGCATTTAGATTTAGAATATCAAGTAGTACTTTTCAGATAATTGAGATGCTTTTATTCATATTAATAAGGAGAGATATAGGTATCGATATTTAAATCTATATACCGTATATATATATATATATATATATATATATATATATATATCAATACCTAAATCGATACATATAGAAATATAACGATATCTACATCGATTTATGTAAAACTTACATAAAAAAGTTTACAGTTTTGTTTCCATTATATATCAATATCTAAATTAATACATATAGAAATATAACGATATCTAAATCGATACAAATAGAAATATAACGTTATCTAAATCGATACAAATAGAAATATAACGATATCTAAATTGATACACATAGAAATATAACAATATCTAAATCGATACACATAGAAATATAACGGCATATAAATTGATACATATAGAAATATAACGATATATAAATCGATACAAATAGAAATATAACGATATCTAAATCGATACAAATAGAAATATAACGATATCTAAATCGATACATATAGAAATATAACGATATCTAAATCGATACATATAGAAATATAACGATATCTACATGGATTTATGTAAAAATTACATAAAAAAGTTAATTTACAGTTATGGATCCACTGGTGTTTGTGGAGAATCAGGCCCTGGATCCATATGTGCATCCACTGGTACAGAAGGGGTTAACTCTTAATACTGTTTCCACTTTTTTTATCAAAGTTGTGAGTTTCTGAAATCAGATTATAATGTATTTTACTATTTCCATTTTTTTCACACTCTCATGAAACTTCTATTACCAATATTTTTTGCAACTCAATATTTATGTAACAATATTGGTATAATACCTATTGTAGCACTTGAAACAAATGTTTCAAGCGCGAAGTATGAATATTCTTCTTTTCTGTCATTCAAGGGGATTAATTTGTAGGCAGTACGCATACAGCTTTAATGGCTAAAGTATCCTTCAAAATTTTTGCCACAAATTTGTCTTTTTGTTAGTTTTGTTCCTTCTATGATATTCTTTTCAATAAGTACAACAATTTGGTTGTACTATTGATAATTATGGGATGGAAACAGTCTGCTCTGTAAAGGGGAAATGAAGGGACGGATACAGTCTAAGTGGAAACTGAAAGTCTTAATGAAGAAAACGGACCAGTCTATTTTGAAGAACGATGTTGTAGCGGAACAGGTGAACAGGAACGTAGCAGTCCCAAACGTTCCGCAGTAACAAAACAGCAAAGGTGCTAGAATACAGTTCCTCGATGATATCCCTCCGTCCTTCGGATGAATAATTACAAACTTACAATCGGCCAGATCGTTGTAGGAAGTAGTGGAGTATTCTGCGTCATTAACCTCAGGAAAGGACACTGTCAATAAGCCGGTTGGGAATGCGTATGTAGGAGCCATAAAAAACTAAGGATGAAGCCAAAGCTTTGTTACCAAAAAAAAAATGTTTTATTCTTCATCAGAAATCACTTCATCTATTACTTGAGTACAACTTAGGAAAATGTTCTATATATATAAAATGTAAGGTGAGCTTGAGTCAACAGGAGCTCAGAAATAATGGTGACTTTTCCGGTTAAAAGTCAGAAGCATAACTATCAAACATTGCAAGTTGAATATATATAAAAAAGGGGGCCCCCAAAAACAGAATTGGCAGAGCCAAAACTGATGGGGTGCTTAAACGTAAAATATCTAAGAGACGACGCTCTCTCAAAAAAAAATGGCTCTCTACTATTTCTTTTTCATCACTGGACAGGCGTGCAAAAAACGCGGAAAGCGAGGGTTACAATAGCGAGAAATGCGCCAATTAAACAAAAAAATGGACACACGTGCAAGGCGTACGCAATATTACCTCAGCACGGAGGAAAATAGACCGTAACAACAACGCGAGCGCTTAATGGCCAACAAAAGGAACCCGGCCTTGCCGAAACCTCGCCAAGAGGAGAAAAAGTCTAGTGCGCCACGAAATTGAGGCCCGCGAATGGTTTAGCCCCGATATTGCTAACTTTGCGCCTCTGCTTGATTGGTCGAACCAGGTGAGAAAGACCTACTCGGAGAGCGCTTTCAAGCCAAGCTGACGCCAAGTTCATTCGTGGGAAAAATCTTTCGGACAATGGGGGGCGAGAGGACACACTTTTATCTCTACCTTAAACCGATTTTATGGTCCAATTTAGGGAGCAAACTTAACACGGCATGCGTGGACAAAAGCTAGTTGCATGTTCACAAGACACACCCTGCAATTACCAGCCATAAAAAGTGCATTTTAGACAAACTTAACAAGGGAATCCTGAGACTAACACCTGGCTAAGCAAATTACGGTTGAAACTTTTACGGTTTAAATGGGCAACGGCTAAATTCTCAAGAACACACACGTCGAGGGAACGGTATAGAAATTACACTATTTTATTTTAAGGAACAACTATTCAGAATTAGAGATTTTATATTAATTTAACGTGCGTTACCAGCTCAACCAAATTAATTATTTCTGGAACGAATTCCTCGTTACATTGGTGTAGCAAAGCTTCGGTATTTTTTATTTTTTTTATTGTTGTTAGTGTAATGAATCGGTCTTTAGTTCATTATCTTAACTTTATAACAAAAATCTTTTTAAAACTCTTCAATATACAGCCCAATAGTTTAATAATTACAACTATATTTAGTGTACCTCATACAAAAGTCCCTGTTTTGTAAATTATTCGAGTAATAATCAGCGCTCTTCATTAAAACTTAAAAAATAGAAAAGATCGGTTCTTTAGCATAATTAACAATTTAAGATGTGCATACTTAAAAGTTATGTCATTATTTAAATGATTAAGGATTTCTAAGAACTTTTATTTATTTCATATTATAAGTTTTGATTAAAACCTTGTGAAGAACTTATTCGAGTAATAACCAGCATTCTTAATTAAAACTAAAAAAACAACAGAAAAGATCGGTTCTTTAGCATAATTAACAATTAAAGAGGTGAATACTTAAAAGTTATTTAAATATTTAAATGATTAAGGATTTCTCAGGGCTTTTATTTATTCCAAATAATCAGTTTTGATTAAAACGTTCTGTAGAAATACTTCTGCCGCGTACAAATTGCGAAATTCACAGCTGCAAATCTCTCTGATTGCTCAGTTGTAATTCTTCCCTAAAAGAAAGTTGCAAGTAGTAAAGATGTAAGAAAGATTTATCTTTGTCGGCTAAAACCCTGTAATTTGTTCTATGGGAGTAAATTCTTATTTAATTTGCATGAGTGGTTTAAAATATGTGTTGTTTAACTCTCGCCGTTATACGAGAGCGCTCGAAATATTAATACCACGAAAAAATGACTTTTTGGGATATAGAGTTCAAAATTGTCTTTTTATTTTCAACTAATTATAATTTCGGCTCTAAATTTACAAAATTACAAGATCAAAGGAAAGTTTTATTTGTTTCTTATTCACTCTCGTAAATAAGCAAATAATGTAAAAAAATGCAGAGTGAGTTAATAAGTTTCTATAAAATGCTCTTCGTGAAATTAACGAGAAAAATTGCTTTTGAGGATGAAATCTTACGGTGGCATTTAATTAAATTTTTTCCTCAGTGAATGCAATTTTTTAAAAAAAGAACCTTATCTTTATTGACATTTTACGTTACTGTGAAACAATGTAACTTGAATTTAAATTGTTTTGGGGGACATTTCAATCTGTTACATAAATTCATGGATGTTCATGGCAAAGGTTTTTCAAAATAATATTATATATCTAAAATTTTGTTAATGAGCCTAGAAATAATATGATATATAACGTATATAACAAATAGATGAGGTTAAATATTTAATCTTTATGTATTGTAGAAATGAACTAATTCCCGGTGTTTTCTTCTGTAGTAACAGTTACTCTAGTTAAACAACCTCAGTTCTAGTTTTTATTTCTTTATTGTTGTTAATTAATATAAATAATAATAATGCCCATTTTATTTTACAAAATATTTATGATAAAGCTTTATAATATTATGACAAATGTTTATTATCATTTTCTCCAAATATCACTTTCCAAGTCTATTTTTTTCGAAGCAAACAGGGATAGCAAATTTTATGAGTAAAAATCGTCGAACATCCGGAGTATGAACAACAAATAGCATTTTATGAACCACGCTAGCATCATGTCGGGCAACCAGTGGCCGAAAATCATTTGACCCTTTGAGATCAGCTTAACGACAACATTTAAAAAATCAGCGAATGGTATAAGGTTCTAAATTTCGTGTGTTGTCTATATATGTAGAACAGTGGTTCCGAACCCGTAAAAGTGCGCGGACCACTAAGCCAGAAATTGAACCATGTGCGGACCTCCCCCCCCCCCGGCTTAAGGGGGGAGGGGCCTTCCGGAGGGGGTATGGAGGTATAGAATAATCCTCAGGCAAAATGGATACAGATATACGTACTCACTTTTTGCTTCAACCTTGTTTTCAATCTTTAGAAAATGTCGTACGCAATATTACCTCAATTGGGGGTCAATATTACCTCAATATGGGTCAGTTTGTAATTTTATCCTCAACACAAAAAGCTGTTCTTAAAAAGCTTCAGACGTTGAGAAAAAAAAATTGAGAGTTCAATAGCTGATCAGTGCAAAAAGGAAAATGACGGAAATCAATTTCAATCCCAATAAACTCAAGATGTAAATAAATAAGATGCAATTGCCCATTCTCTCGCATATTCATCTGTCACGCTCAAACGCTCCATGAATAATATTCAGTTCACATTTAGAAAATACTTTTTACCTCTATCCGTATACTGGAATAATTGGAAAATATGAATATATATTATAAATCTATATCTGTTCAATATTATAATGTATTAAAAGTATATTTATAAGAAATGTTGAATTAGCCTAAATCTCAGCCTAAATCTCAGCCCTCGGTGGTGGCCGTCTTCTTAGAAATTGCTTTCCCAAAACCGGGAGGGCGGCAGATTATCGGCTGACAGCTCTTCTTAACGCCGAAACTTTATTACATTCCTGTGACAAAGTCGCATAAAGCTATCGCTAAGGTAGACAGTTTTACGACGATGATGGGCGACGCTTCTGTTTACCAAACAGTTACCCCCACAGCTTGCTAGAGAAACCAAGATGCCTGGGATTAACTTTCAGGTCAAAAACTCTGGTGGCATTTGTTTGTATCGTTTTTTAATCCCCCACGTGTTCAAAAATTTCGGTGGGAATTTGAATTGGAATCCTCGAAAAATATGCAGCTGGCCCGTGGGACATGAGAACGCACCCCCGTAAAGGCGTGACGTCACAGCGTTGCCGGACCACTCCCGAGGCTCTCGCTGACACCTGTGGTCCGCGGACCATCGGTTGGAAACCACTGATGTAGACATATGTATGTGGCCGTGTGTGTTTGCAATGCCTTTTTCAAAACAAAACCTACATTCCTAAATTTGTGGTCCCCGTAATATCTACTGTGCGTTACGCAGTCGCAATCACCACATTCCTAAATTTGTGGTCCCCGTAATATCTACTGTGCGTTACGCAGTCGCAAATCACCTTGTGATTTGCGAATCACCTTGCAAATCACCTTGTGATTGTCGCAAATCACCTTGTGATTTGCGACTGCCTGTTGTTAAATTCCGATTTACCAATTTGTTTGACTCATTCCAGCTGTACGCAAAATTGCACCTGACTGATGATCCGCATGTAATAAATTGTAATTAAATAATAAAATGTAATAAAATTATGTAATAAAATTATAAATTGATAATGATATTGAACGCAGATTTTTATATCATAAACAGATAACATCCCTTTTTCTTTAATTTCCATCATTTCATCATCCAAACTTCTTATGTCCTTTCCTTGTCATTTATTTATTTTTTGTAACGCCCACTTTTAATTTCTCATGAAAGTGTCCAGCGCGTTACTTGTGTGCTCTGTTCAGTGGTACTTGACATTTTGCCCAAATTGGTATTTTGCTAACGCTGGAAACGATTTCCCTGATTAAGTTATTCCCTATGTACCGATGAAATGTTTCAAAATTTAAATGTTCATATTCTCAGCCCCTATATTCATGCAAATGAATACTGGAAGCTCTAAAATTCTTGAACATGTCTGAACAGGAGGACAATAAGAAATTAATGGGTGTACCACGTGTATTTTGTACTAATTGGGTCAGTTCGTAATTTTATCCTCAACACAAAAAGCTGTTCTTAAAAAGCTTCAGACGTTGAGAAAAAAATTTGAGAATTCAATTGCTGATCAGTGTAAAAAGAAAAATGACGGAAATCAATTTCAGTCACAATAAACTCAAGATGTAAATAAATATGATGCAATTGCCCATTCTCTCGCATATTCACTGGCTCTGTCAAGCTCAAACGCTCCATGAATATTCAGTTCACATTTAGAAAATAATATTTACCTCTATCCGTATACTGGAATAATTGGAAAATATGAATATATATTATAAATCTATATCTGTTCAATATTATAACGTATTAAAAGTATATTTATAAGAAATGTTGAATCAAGTGTTATTGTATATCCAATCGTTATAGTATAGATTGTCGGCAATGTGTTACAGAACATGCATTTATTGAAATTATTTATAAATTGTATTGTAATTTACTCTGCATAACTGAAATGTATTATATAAATAAACTTGCATATATGTATCGCAAATTGGTATTTGTTATTTTTTATATCGGATTATTCTATGCTATTTGGAACTTACTTAAAGTGAGTTATAGATTTCAAATTTGAAGTTGTTACGTTTACTAATTTCTATAGCAATTTAAACATTAATATTTATTATAAAAATTTTCGCTCACAACTGTATAGAATTAAAATATGTTTGCAATAATAGTAATGATGTTTTAGAGGCATGTGATATTCGAGGAAAATCTACGCAAGAATAATTTCCTTATAAACTTCGGTAATTTTAAATTATTAAATATTGGTATTTAAAGTCGGGTTAGTTTAAGGTCTGAACAGATATGCCCTACAAGTTGGGTTGTTCATTTTCCTTTTTTTTCTATTTAAACTTAATTTTCTGCATATCAATTAGATAGGTGGCATGGTATTTCCTTTATTTTACTAATTTTTCAGGATAAATAGCTGATTCTTCTTTTCTACTATCACTTCTCAATTAATCGGGGTATGGTAAATTTACTTGTAAAATTCTGTTTTTGTGGGGGGGTTTTTGTGCTTTTAATGTTGTGTTCTGATTTCAATTGATCTAATGTTTTTGACTTTTTGTTTTCAATGTAGAGATCCTTGGACTTTGGACCTACAACCTATCAGAAAGATTCCCTTGAGGTGAACATCACGGTTAGGCCTCCTGATGAAGAGACTGGTCGATTGCCTCGTTATTCTAGGATCTTCGGTTTCGGTTTGGTTTGGAGCGCTGCGGTCAACCTTTTGCTACACGAGGGCTAATTAGACTGGAACTTACGGTTTAAAGCCGATTCCGAGCGGCTACAAACATCCATGCCAACAGTGGGACTCGAACCCACCGGATCTGAAGCGAATGCCAGCGCCCTAGCCATTCGGCCATCACCTGGCAGGATCTTTTCGGGTTTTTTAAATGTTTTTTTTTTCTTATGCTTTGCTATATTTGATTTCAATTAAATATAAACTTGTATATATGTATCATAAATTGGTATTTGTTATTGTTTATATCAGATAATTCTATGTTATTTTGAAATTACTCCAGTTGAGTTTGATTTTCATATTATCTTGCTGGGTCTACCGCTGTTAATCTGGTGCGTTTTTGCACGTGTAACTTGAAATTGGTAATAAAGGGGTTATTGGATTGGTGGCAATATATTGTGGTATGGTGGCTGCTCGAATATCTCCCTTTTTGGGGCTATTAGGAGAAATTGTCATCATGACACCGCGGTAATCCTGTCGGCAGGGGCCAATTTAGAAAATTCTTGAGTATAGGCACATCTCGGGTTGGGGGCCCCCTAACACTGATGTGGGCGTAAAATTTTCAAAATTGATGCACAAAAAAAAATAATGATGAATCATTGTAAAAGTACCATTTTACCAAGAATCGGCTATTTGAAGCGTAGAAGCCTAGAACATTATCAAATAACAAAAAGCAATAAAAGATATTAACTTCATCATTAAAACATCAATACAATGCAGCCAGAAAAACTTATTAATCTCTTATATACACTATCCCTTATAACATACGTATGATGAACTAACACTGATGTGGGCGTAAAATTTTCAAAATTAAGCTTTCATTTAAAATAATAACCTGAGAGTTATAAAATATATATCACAAGAAAGATCATAAAAATTCCTTTAAAATGGATTCTTTTTCGAATCTTTACCTTCATTTTCTGATTTTTGGTGAATTTTTAAAGATTAATTTTTAGAATTTAATTTATAACATGCTGATCACGTGGTTTCTTTTCTTATTGGGATATTTTAAATTAATTTTGTGTCACGTGCATAACAACGAAATAAGTTGACAAAAGAAATATTAAAATACAGTAAGAGATAAAATTTAACCACTAGACTAATTGAGATGAAAGTTTTTTAAAAATTTAATTCAAATTAGTATGTTTTATGGATATGAAACATACAAATTAATTGCATACATTGACCGTTGTATTTAATTTGAATATTTTGTTCTACATTATTTTGTCTATAAAAATATCCGTTACAATTTTTCATAAATATATTTTTTGTTTTTTATATAGTATTAATTGCATACATTGACCGTTGTATTTAATTTGAATGTCCTTCGTAGCGAAGCACGGGTATTCAGCTAGTTTATAAAGAAAGTTATCCTATTTTTTCAAGTCAGTAACTTCTCATTTCAGTTGCCTGAAGTAACTTCCAATTGTATTACTACAATAGTGAGGATTTGCAGGTTTTAAGCAGTACGGCTTTGTTTCAAATAAAATTTCAGGTAGTCTGTTCTAAAGAAACTACCGCTGGTTAATAACGTAGGATTACTTATCGTTGCTTACATCTTTCGTATGTATATATGTATGTATTTCTTATGTATATATGTATCTATCTATATATATGTACGTATGTATATATTTACATATATGAATGTCAAAATTTTGAAGCATTTTGGTACTTTTGTGTTTAATTGTTTACTCCCTGTCCAAGCGATAC
Source organism: Dolomedes plantarius (assembly GCA_907164885.2). Lineage (NCBI taxonomy): Eukaryota > Metazoa > Arthropoda > Arachnida > Araneae > Dolomedidae > Dolomedes > Dolomedes plantarius. The sequence goes on along the minus strand of OU015499.1, from coordinate 32,559,174 downwards.
AGACTGGGTTTAGCCAAAATTATAACTCGCAAGGTACGGATGGACGGTTTTAGTGTCTGAAGTTATCCATTCCCGAGGACCGTTATGGAGGAACGTAATCCTACGTTAAAAGTAATTTTATAAGTGGACATGAATATTCATCTGATATTAATTTTAAAGAAATTTTACTACTCCTAAGAAATCTAAAAGATTTTAAAACCAGTTTTGAAACATAAATTTTAACTACAACATTAGAAGAATAATTTACTGGCATACGAAAAGAGCAGAGAAACATTTATTCGTAGAAGGAATGAGTAACCTTACTGACTCTCACATACAATTTTCTCCAAAAAGAAACTCCAGAAAAATGCAGTTTTAAAATTTCCACTTCCCATTTGCTAAAATATTCATTCGGCAAAGGCTAGAGTTCTCATATTATACTATAAATGTTATAGTTTCCAAACACTGCTTTGTGAATAAATTGTCAGAATTAGTGTTCAGAAAAAATTTATGAAGCACAGTTTCGAAAACCGGTATTTTTTCTTCAAATGAGAAATTACTAATATTCAGCTTTCATTTAAAATGTTGAACTTCTTACATCAAAGACAACCTATAAATGTTTTTTAAGATTTCACTACGTTGATAACAAAATTAAGAAAATTAGAGAAAAGGCTTTGAAATCTACTTTTAAAAATGCTTTCGTAAAAGCAAGAAAAATTTATTTTTCAAACGAATCCTGAAATGAATTCTTAATTTTTTAACTTTAGCCGTGTTTCCTTGATTATATTGGAACATCATAAGGTGCCTCTAGTTTATAAATAACTCATAATTTTGTTTTGAGTGAATTTAAACTTCTTTACACATTGAATGTTTATATATTTGTGACGTGTATATTAACAGAATTTACAAAATTTGTGCCGTGGTGATTCTCACATGCTAATAACAGGAAAAACGTTTTCAAAATTATAAACAGTGAAGGATGGATTTTAAAATGCATATTCCAAGTTTGAGTGTAAGATAAATTTAATTAAATTTTATGAATATGCTGGCCTTCAGTAAAACTCTGGTAGCTTCAATAAAAGTCTGGTAAACGTAAACATTCATTTGATACAATAAATATCGCAAAAAGTGAAAATTCTAAGAGTTGAATCCAATTTGAAAGAAAATTGTTCGGTAAAAAACTGCCCAATTTTTTATTTCTTTTTTAGCATTAACGACTTATCTAAAATGAACTATGTATTTATCACATTCTATACCGTCGTTTTTTTTTTAGTTTTCTTTCTAATTTTCTATGCGATTATTGGTTTTGCTGTTGTCTAAAGGCTCATCACATAGAATCCGTCAACATCAGCGTTAAAGTTTCCACTGGCGCTGAGAAGAAAATCTGTTCACGTTGCTTGAAATACAGAAAGCGTCGAGCGCATCTGATTGACTGACGGTCGCTCGTGTTTTTTTCAGTATGACTTTGAACCATACTATTCTTGAAATAAACCGTGATTGGTTCGACGTATCACGTGTTCTTCCGTCAGCGTTGAAATTGAATCAACGGATGATGTCATAGCGCTCAGTAATAAGATTGGTTAAAAATTTAACACTGACGCCGACGGATTCTATGGGAACTAGCCTTTATGTTTGTACTTTTTTAACCTTGCGCCAGTAAACCTTAATCAACCAACCAACCAACCAATAAAGATATTTGTGCCTAACCCCCTTTAAGCTAGAATACTGAGTGGTCAACCATAATGCATTATGTTTCCTTGAACATTATCACACTCACTCTTCCCTTTGGCATTACTGAAGCAATCTTAGGTGATGTAATCGATCTGACGTACACGAATGCTTTGACCGTAACTGCATGCGAAAGATTGAAGAAAGCAGCATCCAAATTGAGACTTCCTACTTTGACTCGTTCGGTATTTCTATATGTATAAGAGCAGATGGAAGGGATGGTCAATGGCAAACGATTGCGAGGAGAGGTTGAATATTGCCATATCGTACCATTAAATATAGGTATAAATTCTTTTGCAATAATTAGCGAAGATGCTATGTAGCAACTGTTCATGTAAGCAACTGTTCACGCCTCTGAGCGCCTCAGAGGCCTAAACAGTTGCTTTCGTGTGTTCTGGTGTATCAGAGATAATCTCAGCATGGGGCGGATCATTTTTTGCGATTGATAAAAAATATGTGCATCTTTAAATAGCATCTTCGCAAATTATTGCAAAAGAAGTTATACCTATATTGCTTAAAATGAATAATAAATAATAATGCTTAAAATAAATAAACGTATAATGAAATGAACTAATTTGAAAGGAAAATGGAGGTATATTTTACTTTTGATCTTTTTTTACTACTTTAGGGAATTATTTTTGTGTGTTTCGGTACAGTTTCAGATCAGTGAGAAACATTATTGTTCTAAAGTTGTCAGCTACTACGTCTAAACATTCAACAAAAATGAAATGACTAATATGCCTTGTGTATTCAAAATGCAAATTTTCAAAAATAAAAAATATATAATGCTCTCTACTAAAAAAAGATTCTACAGCTTGGAATACAAAGAGAGATCTATTATGCTGTGAATTATTTACTGACTTGATTAAGTAAACGCTGTTTTTATACATGACATGTGTTCAGTTTGAACATTTTGAAAACGGGAACTGAGAAATATAATCGTGAATACTCGAATTTCGAGTTAAAAAGAAAATAGTTCTAAATATTTGCTTTATATATATAAAATGTTATAATACGCTTAATTATAAAATATTCAGGTTATTAAAACATGAAAATAAGTTTATTTGTCCATAGAAAAAAGTAAAAGAAGCTGATAATTTAAGAATGTGAGAAATAATGACATTTATTTTTCTGCGTCAATTTTAAAATGTCCTTTCAGATTGAAATATTTTAATTCCGTTTACAACGTGTTCTAATGGTAGTTTTTTTAGAATGAAATGTAGGAGTAACTTATAGTTTAATGATCTCTTTCAATTTATTTAGAAGGAAATGAGCAGTTCAAGAAAGCATCGCGTAAAATTGAATCTCTTTATGTTATTGGTAGGCGGAACTGAAATTCAATTCACAGTTATAACAGAATACGTAAAAGGTAATGGATATTTCCTAATTTCCGTACCCATTTTGTTTTTTTTTTGGTATTATTTCCTTTTTTGTCGGTAACAAAGGGACATTTTGACTAAAAAGGAGAAAAGATTTACGAATCATTTTAAAAAATAGCAAGAATTTTGCCAAGAGACGGAAAATGTACGAACTACGATATTTAATTGCACTTTAACTGTAGTATGTTCTACATAGCGTAGATAAACGTATATTGTCTACAATGCGAGGCTTCGGACTGCATTATGTTGTGTGCATCCCGATCGTGGTTTGATACTGACTACATTCTCCTTTAGAACTGCGGTAAATGGAACTCCTCTATATATCTACTCTTCAGGTGACGGCATTCTTCGCATATTGTTCCTTTATTATTGTTCCTTTATTGTATCTGATGATCATTTATTTGGGTAACTTCAATGAAGTATGTTACTTGTTGGCTATAACTTCCATAATCTCCCTTTCATTTCTTTTATAATTTTTCTCCGTGAGACCCTTTACACCTTTTATATATTGTTGGTATTATTGGTTTTACACTTTTATTTTTAATGCCATATATATTTTACAACTTTTTTCTAAGCATAGCTGTTCTGCTTTTTCTTTGCATTTAGCACAGCTAGCTCTTTCTTGACCTTGCGCTAATAAATCCGAACCAACTAAACCAACCAACCAACCAACCAACCTACCAACCCCGCGGTACCGGTGAGCTACCACCAAATCAAAGGGCTTTTATATGCCATGTCTCTTATCACCCTCTTGATAAACACTCGTTTTTATCAATTGTATATATCACTGAAATTTTATCAGTCTTTATCAGTCTTTTTTGCTCATTGTTTATCAATTTTATATGACACTGTTTTTACCTTTGTTTTTATCTCTTTTATGTGCATGAATTAACAATGTACCTTTTTACGTATTTTACCAATCTTACTATGGGTTTTGGCGCAGCTTGTCCTATCTTAACCTTACGCCATAAAACCCAAAATAACCAACGAATCAACCAACCTATTCAAAGGGCAAAACCTTTTGAGTCTTATTTCCCCTCAGTGAAATTTTTGTGTGTATTTCCTGCTTATCCTGTCACTCTTTTCTCCATTTGATAGAAACGGTTTCCTCCGGAAGTGTGCGTATCTTGTTATGCTGATATTTAATTAAAAGTAACCAAGGAGATACAAACTTTACAAGGCAGAAATAGATAGTTAGTTTAGTTTGTCCAACGAGTTAGTTTAGTTTGTCTCTTGGAAGCAAGTCCATTCGGCACTTCGATAAGCTGATCTTTGATAGCTATTAATGGTCTATAAGATTTGAGTTTAGCTGTTCTAGGCTTACACATTATAAGAGATGTTCGCAGTCCATAGGTCCACAAACTCAAATCTGGCACAGTTCGGTGGTGGAAAGTCCAATTCTCTGTGAGTAGACCTGATGATAGTCCAGTCGTATGACCTAGGGAAATGCGGCAACACACCTCGAACAGGGCAGACTGTTTGGGTCTGATTTCTTCGGAAGGCAGTCAAATTGCTTTTCACTTGCCGCAGCTGCTTGGGAGTCTTTTAAATTTTTTTTCTCATTTTAAAGTCGAACATGAGATATGCCGATTTCAGAGACATAGGAATTTGAGGCTGCAGATGTTGCATCCTGCCTACCGCAAGCAGTTGTAGATAAGAACTCCGATAATTGTCACTTACATATTTTTAAAAAGTATTGCTAACATTTTGTATCAAAATTAAAATCCTATTTGTCAAGTATAATAAAAGGCCATATGTAATGTCCATTACCAGTCTCCTGGAAGTAGGAAAAGAGACAGTGACAACCAAATAAGTCCTAAAATATTCAGTTAGAAACGCAGTTCTCTATTTAAACTCCATTCATACAGGAGAGTTTTCGTAAAAGTTTAAGGAGGTACAGGAGATATCTCTAGATCTCATTGATAATATGTGATGCTCCCTCCAATTGCTACTGGTAGAATCGAAAATTACATTGGTTCCCCAACAGCCACCCCCTTAGTGATTCTACCTTTTGTAGGTAAACGTGGGTGTCGCAATCCTGATGTACCCCAGCGAACTATTTCTCCTTTCCTTTCTCCCCTCCTCTCTCTCTCTCTCTCTTCTACTATTTCCCTTTTTCCTCCTTCGTTGTGGTTTACTCTTCAAAGATGAGGTCTCCCAGTGCGGTGCTGTTGCTGTTCTGTTTAGTCTAGTTCAGTGGTTCCCAATCTGGGGGCGATTTGGGTTATCAGGGGGGCAATAAATAAGTGGGGGGTGATTTGGGGGCGATGAGTATTCAAAGGAGGAAAAATTAAAATAGTACTGTACAGTAGAAGTTGCGGGTAGCACGAGTCACTGGCTATTCTCAGCCGACGGGTTCACTGCACTCACCTCTCTCCACAGTCGCCATCTATTGTTGACTCAACCCCCCTGCCATCACAACACACTTGTCTTTGACCTACCTCTGAAGAGGTTACCTCTGAAGAGAAGATCCCCGAAAAACTGGTCACTTGGGGAGAGTTCTTTTTTTATGAGGGGTGGAACGTTAAAGCGAAGGTCAACGAGAGAGAAAGAGATTGTCACCAAACATCCCCCACTTTTCACCAAATTTCGGCATTTGTCCCAAGGAAGAGTCGAACCGGTGTTTTTCTGCGGATTGGCAATGGTTTCTAAGAAAAGGCAGTGTTTACAAGAAACAGATGGGGAGAAATACATATCTGCAGTTACAATTGAAAGGAAATTTTAAACACTATATTACCTATTGGAACTATTATACCTTTTGGAATATTAACTGCCGTGATGTGCTGTATAATCTGAAATGTTTAAATGCTGATTCTATTTTCCAATGCTCTGAAGTCTATTTTCCAAGGTATAAAATTGCAACAAAGCAAAACATCTTTCCCGTTTTTATTAACTTTTAAACTGGCCAAAAATAGGGCTAACAAAAAACCAAGTTATGAGAAAATATTTCAAAGAGGGGGAAATTAAAGTTTGAAGAAAATTTTCCTTATTCAAATTGCGGAAAAGGGAAATTTTATAGTGTTGATAAAGTTAATAGTGAATTTTCATTAGAAGAGGTCATTAGGGTTACACACTTTAAAGGGCTGGGCTGTTTAAAATTAATTAAAATACCAGTTATAGAACATTGAAATAATTATTCTACATAGAACATATATTAAGCTTTCAGTGGCAAAAATTTCATGTATTTATGTTTTATAGTGAATGAGAAATAAAACTAAATGTGACATGATGCTAAATTGCACCTTCAGTAAAATAGTAAGGCTCCTGAGACCCCTTAAAAAAACAAAAAGATCGAAAAAGATCACGTCTCCTTTGGCGAAAGAAAATATAACAGTTGCAGAACCCAAATGCCCTGAAATCTGTATCTATATTAATAAATTTATTGTATGATCCAGTATTTATAAAAATAAACATGACTCTAAATTTTATTGAGGTTTTCTGAAACTCCCTTACATTACTTCGGGAAGTAGTAAGTAATACGGATACAGGGTAAAAAGTCCCAAAATACGTTCATCACATGAAAATGGAAATCAAAACATGCGATGGTTTTCTTAAAGCCTAAATAGTTAAAACCTTCATAATTTTCTTAAAACCTAAAGAACGATAATTACTTTCCGTGGGAAATAGTACTGGGGTGTAGATTATCCCCGATCCCTCATTTTGAGAATCGACCTCCCCGAGGCAGCAACCTTAAAACCGGTCTCAGGTCTCTTCTGAAGGGAGGTCTGCAGTAAATTCGTCTTCAGTCTTCACTAGCCTGTGTGTGCCTCAACATCAGTTTTTGTGCGTTTGCTTTGAAGTGCAGAATTTCATGTACAATGGCTTCAAAAAAGAAGAAGTGTCGTCAATACTCAGCTGAGTATTTAAAATTCGGTTTTATCGCGTCACCGCAAAATGTGCAGTTTCCACATTGTCTTTTGTGCGATAAAACATTTACTAGTAATGAAGCCATGAAGCCTTCGCGAATGAAAGATCATTTATCAAGAGTACACAGTGATAAAGTGAGTAAAGAACTTAGTTATTTTCAACACCTCAAAGCTAAAGCTGATAAACGGCCTAATGTGAGTGAATTATTTAAAAAACGAGCAACTGATCTTGACAAAGGTCTTCTTGCTTCTTACGAGGTGTCTTTATTGATCGCTAAATGTGTTAAACCTCACACAATTGGCGAAACTCTTGTTTTACCGGCTACCAAAAATATTGTTGAAATCATGCTAGGCGAGGGCCCTAGTAATAAGATAAGTCAATCGGTTCCTTTGAGCAACAATACTGTTTCCAGGCGAATTGACGAAATGGCCAAGGACGTTGAATCCAAACTCACCAAATTCTTGAAAAAAAGTAAATTTGCATTGCAGATTGATGAATCAACTGTGATTGATAACAAAGCAATTTTATTAGCTTATGTAGGTTTATCAATGAACAAAATGAAATTACCGAGGAAATATTGTTTGCTAGAACTTTGATCACTGATACGAAGGGGTCGTCGAATTTTAAAGTGGTGCAAGATTATTTTGAGGAAAAAGAGATTCCCCTAACAAACGTGAGGGCTTGCGCAACAGACGGTGCTCCTGCCATGTCAGGTCGTCATGCTAGGTTTCTAGCCCACCTTAAGAAAGAAGTGCCAGAGATCATCACTATTCACCGTGTCATTCATCGTCAACACTTAGCTGCGAAAAAACTGAGTGATGTCCTGCATGAAACCCTACAACTGGTTATTACTGGTGTCAACAAGATCAAAGCTAATTCCCTCAATGACCGTCTGTTCCGACAACTTTGCCATGAAAATGATGAGGAATTAGAACGCTTGCTTCTACATATGGCCGTGAGGTGGCTTTCCAAAGGAAACTGTTTGCGCCGTTTCTTCGAATTATTTGACACGGTTACTGAGTTTCTCAACACGTCTGATCCTGTTTTAAGTGAGAATTTGAAGCAACGCAAGTTGGAACTTTCGTACCTTACAGATATTTTTGAAAAAATGAACGAAGTCAATATAAGGCTTCAAGGAAACAAGATGAACCTTATCAAGGCCAAAGGAATTATTTCATCATTCATCGCCAAGTTTGATATTCACAAGGTAAATATTGGCCGCAAAGAGCTGATTCAGTTTCCGACCCTTAAAAAGTGTTCAGTGTCAGATAACGAGACTCCTGAACTCCCAGAAGACAAAATCCTAATTTTTACTGATGACCTTGACCAGTTAAAAACTGACACGGAATAAAGATTTGAAGATTTGACCAAGTTACAAATTCCGGATTGGATTCTAGATCCATTCTTGTTTGAAGCTGTGGATAAGCTTGATAACTCTTTGCAGACGGAGTTTCTAGATCTGAAGTATGGCTGTGAGGCGAAAATCATTTTCAAGCAGAGCGGTTACGAGTTAGCCTGGGTGAAGCTTATGGACACTTATCCACAACTGTGGGGGAAAATTGAACCACTTCTCATCTCGTTCCCGTCAACATATTTAGTTGAAAAATGATTTAATTCTGTTGTCCAGCTCCTCACAAAACAAAGAAATAAGTTGGACATTTGCCTCAAAGGAGACTTGCGCCTGAACTTGACGAACATAAAGCCGGATATTCAAGCTTTAACTGAAATCCACCAAGCACAAGGTAGACATTGAAAAGGTAAAATAAAACAATAACAATGTTTTCAAACTTTCATTTATTTTTTCAAATTTTAACTGTCAAGTTTCTTAATTTTTCCAGATTCCAATTTAAGAATGAAAATATGTACTCCTGTTTTTTAAATGTACGCCAATAATCTTAGTTAATTATTTCACTTCTTTGTTCTTAAAAAAAATCTGTAAAAAATGTACATTTTATTTTTTTTTCTATTTTATTTAAGAGTGACCGGATAAAACTGCTTTGGTTGTTTTTATATACGGTAATAAAATTGTTTAAAATATTAAAACTGCTTTATTATTTACACTTTACTTCAAATTAAAATTAGGCATACAATGAAAATGAAAAGGGGACGATAGGTGTTAGTCAACCTCCAGAAAGGGGAGATGAGCCACAAAAGGTTGGGAACCACTGGTCTAGCTTCTCACTGTGAGTAACAGGCCCACATGTTTGCCGTGTGTGATGACCCGTGTCCCAGGTAAAAGGGATGGCGGTAATTGTTGGGTTTTGTTCTTATCTACAAGATGGGCCTTATTAGGCAATCTCTTCCAGCATGCTTTTACCCTTGCTTCAGGTAAACGGGAGGTGCACATTAGTCGCATGTGTACCAATCGGATAGTCCAGCAGACTTTGTCACTGGCCCAGGTCCATGCAAACGGTACTTTCTGGTCATCTCGTTATGGGAGACACTGATTCAGGAGTGGCTGCGCGCGTATAGTTTCCGGTTAGCACTGGCGCAGTAATCGGCGACCCGCTGTTGTGCTTCGTGGTGGGTGCTACCGCCTGGAAGCAAATTTTCATACTAATATGGAGATGCTAATCTTCCATCTTCTCTTTTCTGGAGGGAGCAATTAATGTCCCTTTCTTTCACCATAAAGCGTATGGAGAGCAATTTCGGTGCGGTGTCACTTTTCCTAATTCAGAAATGCCTAAATGCATCCGTGGGCAACGGAAAATATATTAAAAAAATTTCTTTCTGTAGATTTGCTAGTAGAGGTGTTGACTGCATTGCACGCTGAGTAGTTGCTGAAGATTTATATGTTTGGAAATATGGCCATATCCGTAGCTCTACATGGTTACCTTAACTCGCCGAGAGGCGTCATATCTGAAGCTAATATCCTCCATACAACCGTAGAGGAGATCTTGGAGCATTTACGGGACCAGCTTGTCTCTGCTGTGCGACGAATGACCTATGTGGCGATACTTCTTTACCATCTATTTGTAAGCAATTGTCGCTTCAGTTTTCTTTTCGTATCCTTCCGCCTCTTACTCACCCACTCGATTCTGTTCTACTTGACAATTAGTTTGACCAACTTTACCATCTTGTATACCCAGTTGTATACCACCTTTCGGACTTCGCACGAGGACGTTCCTTTCTTCGTTGTCTGTGATTTAGAAGTCATGCTTTTACCTTTTCGACCTTGGTGTAACCACAAAATTTCGTCCTTCCAGGGATTTGTAAAATAAATCACAGATCCTGCCGTTTGCACTTTGCTAGTTACTCGCATTATGTTGATGTATATACGAATGGTTCAATAACAGGAGATCATGTTGAATGCACCTACGTGTTTGGCAGAGATCGTGCCAAACACTTGCTACGTGTTGCCTACTTCCTGACTTTTTGCAGTACACGAAGCTTTGAAATACATCATCCACGAAAGAGGTCGACATTTTATCGTATATACATTTTCCATCAGAGTATTAAAGACTGTGGAGAAGGGGAAGTTGTCTACTCCCATTCCCTTTTATTTCCGGCGTTGGATTTGTATTGTCACCTCTGTCGTCGTGACTTAAGTGTTTTGTTCTGTTGGGTTCCGGGTCATATCGGTATATCGAGTGACCGACAGATGCTGCGGCTAAAGGTGCCGTGTATCCTCTGAATAAGCATGTTCCTATCAGTGATCTGAAGTCCGCTGTCAAAAAGTTAGTTTTGCATAAGTGGCAATTAGATTGGAATCTGCAATTCGATAACAAACTGAGAAAGGTAAGGCCATGTAATGATGCTTAGCCATCTGCTCCACTGCGCCTTGCAGACTTTTGAGAATTCAATACTCTTTTTTGAATCATCGGCACTTATTGATGGGCGAGAATGTTCCTCCTTGTGAACATCGTTAGCCACCACCTACATTGTCACATATTTTGACGTCTTGTTCTACTCTGTAGTCCCACTACACTAGATTTTTTGGTTGTAGTTCACTAAATTTGTCAGACCTGCTAGGGAACATCTCCCCTCCCTTCGCTACTTGCCTTTCTGTTTTTGACTGGTTTAATACACAGTCTTTGTTTTTGTTATTGATTTTACCAAATTTTTAGTAACATATATACTTTCTTTAATTATATATATATATATATATATATATATATATATACTCCCTTTTTCGGCTCTAGTGTTATGTTTGGCGGTTTATGTCTTATTTTGGACATCGTGACACAAAACCCCAACTGACCAACCAGCCAACCCCATCACCCAAAGAAATCGCCAATATGATTCACTAAACACGAGACATTTAAAAAGGATTAATTTTAAAATGCGCATTAAATTAGTAATAAAACACACACAATATTAAATGAATTTCGCATTCACATTCTAGAACTTATTTTAGATATAATAAATGTACAAATCATTCAGGTGAAGTATGAGAGCGGGAAATATCCTATTCCTGCGTAACAAAACACTACCATGATGTTCTTAAACCGAACTGACCTCTATCACCCATGTTCACAGACGAGGTATTATACACCTCTATATTCCATTCTATATGTTGGGGATTGTTTTGACCTTTAAAAATGTATTATTTCTGTCATCCAAGAACTCTTAAAAGATTTTTAACATTACTAATGAAAAGTTAGGGGACCATAAATCTTCATATTTCAAGAGTTTGTGCAAACGCCGGTGTAGGAGTCTTGAGTAAGGCTTTCAGTTTTTACATTCCTGTAGGATACTACGCCTCTGCATTTGATGGAGAAGTAGAGGCTATGCGCACAACTTGGGACTATTTGACATGTCCCTCAGTCACGTTCCAAATATTTTATTATTCACGATTACGCTGCCATTGAAGCCACTGGCTCTACGGGATGCTTCAAAACCAATGAAATTCTCGAGTGTCAGTCCATTATTCATATCCTGTCATCACAACACATCATACTTGTTTTACAGTGGATTCCGTCCCACTGTGGAATCCCAGGATAAGAACTCGCTGACGGATTGGCTAAGAGAGTGCTGCAGTTATGGAGAACCCGTGTCGGCCGATTGCATATAATTCTAAAAAGTTATTTATCCGGAAGAAATTGAAAGACTTGTTTTATCAAGCATAAATTGACAGAAATACTAATAAGTTATGGGTTGGTAATAGTGCATACATTCCAGAATTTCCAAGGACGGATTCGGTTGCCATGATCGGCTTTTAACTGGTCACGACTGTTTGGCTAAACACCTGGGACGCTTGAAAATTCTCGAGACTCCTTTCTGTACTGTTTGTGGTAAACTACAATTTATGGACATGTCCCACCTCCAGAACCTGGGAAGAACTATCGGCTCAAGATCTCTGCAGTCGATATTGGAAGGCAAGGTTATTGAGAAATTGATACGTTCCTGTTTCCTTCTTCGTTTTACCTTCTTTTTCTTGTTGTTGTATATTTTCTTGGACCATTTTATGTTGTTTTTTATTGCTTTCCATGGAAAAAAAGCTTTTTGTCGCTTACTAAATATTTTCAATTCATTCAAATTTACTCGTTCAACACGGGACAACATAGCCATTAAACAAACAGATCTACTAAATGTTCCCTTAACTCATACATAAAAAACTATGTGAAATGTAAACATATATATTCCCAGTACATAAAATGGTGTAAACAACAATTTTGCAAAGGCACTGGGATATTTATTTGGCAAAACTTTTATCCAAAAACAAGATTTTATTTTCTCCCAGAAACTTTGATTAGAAACGTTTGCCAAAATATTTCTAACAACTGTAAATTAAGATATAAGCAGTTAAATCCATTTAAGATGCAGCTCCAAATCCAGCTGAAAATCCAATTATAATGCACTCTAAAAAGAAATGGAGCAAAATTTTAGATAAAAGCTTTTATCTTGGCGTGTAGCTACAGTTTTACTTGTCTTATAACAGTAATTTATTCTTTAAAGTGAATAAGTTGCTCAGATTCTAAGAACTGATGGAATTCGAAATGTTAATGCTTCGAAAAAATAATTGAAATAGGCTTTTCAGAAACTAGAGCTCGTCTAATCGTAAATTTTACTCTAAATTAATAACTTTACAAGATCAAACGAAAATTTTCATTCATGAAAACAAATAAGATTACGAAACATCTATTTTTAGAGTTTTATAAATTACTATTCGTGAAGTTATTCGAAAACTTTCCTTTGTAGTCAATTGTTTTTAAAACTTCGATGGTTATTGTAGCATATTTTAGTTTTCGTACTGAAATACATATATTAAATTTATTTTGCATTTTCACGAAATTACGAAAATTAAATTGAAAATGCTACTTGTGTTTTTTTAAGAATTTTTTTGGTTAAAGCATGATTTATAAAAATTTGTTCTTTATTAATATTTTTTCATTTTTCTCCATTAGTGAACTGTTGTTAGATGGAAAATAGCATTACCAAAACAGAGCTCTAGAAGCAAAATGGCCATAATGCCTGCCTCTGTTTAGCGGGCGGGGTTACATTTGCTCTCCTCCTGAAGAAGGAAGCTGTTAATACCTTTCCTTCTTAAACTAAAAAGCATGTTTGTTCTTTTATTTCCGTAGCATTTATTAAAGAAAATTTTCTATATCATAATAGATGAACTCTGTGAAAGAGACATCTTCTGACATAAATAGACATTTATTTCTAAAGTATACATTCAGTTCCAATAAATAATTGTCTATATTGGGAGGTAAACTTAAATTTAAACTCACTTACCACAGTTGCAACAGTTCTGGCTGCAAAAAAAATAACGATACTTTTTCCTGGATTATAGGCTATAGTACAACAGTTTTAATTGCATTTCCTTCATCCTGTTTAGTGGAACATAGGTTCGATGCGGACACAAATCTGCTTACTAAAATCAGAAACCGACTACAAACAGCTAGTCGCAATGATTTAAAACTTCTGCTGATTAAAATAGACGTTTTTAATTGCATTTACTTCATCCTATATAGTGGAACAGAGGTTTAGTGCAGTCACAAATCTGCTTACTAAAAACAGAAACCGACTAAAAATAGCTTATCGCAATTATTTAAAAATGCTGCTGATAAAAATATAAGTTTTTATTTACATTTCCTTCATCCTGATTAGTTAAATATAGGTTCCGTGCAGTCACACATTTGCTTACTAAAAACAGAAACCGCCTACAAATAGTTAATCGCAGTGATTTAAAAATGCTGCCGACAAGAATAGAATCAAACATTAATAAACTGATTTCGGCTCCTCAAGTTCATACTTCTCATTAGGATTAGTTTTAATGTTACTCTTAATTTTTACTTTAATATTATTCTGAGATATCTTAATTTTCTGTGTGTAATGCGAATGTTACTATGGTTGGTTTTAATAAATAAGTTTATAATTTCAAGCTTCAAGGTGCCTTATTAACAACATCTTTCTTTCTAATGTTAGAAATAGAGATACATAAAAGGAAGCAAATTTGTGACTGTAGCGCTGTTAATTCCCGTTTGAAGGAAAATTTCCTGGGGGGGGGGGGGGGGGGCACTGAGGGATTTTTTTCTGAAAAAGGGGTGGTAGGCCAAATAAGTTTTGGAACCCCTGCTCTCGACATATTCACTAACTTCTGCGAGTCTCTTTCGAGCTCTAAGTAACCTATTGGAGTTACGTACACATTCATATATCTGTCCGTGAGATAAGCTGTTGATTTACTGCAAGAAGAAAACTATAATAAAGATTGGGACAAAAATCGTTTCTAACAATTGTCTAGAAAATGGGTATTTACCCGAGAGCAGACCAACCTCAATTTTAAACTTTAAATATAAATTTACATTCCTACATCAATACAGGTTTATTGTAAATTGACAGGATTTTTAAACAAATTTGTTTGTTGTGGAGCATGATATTTATTATTCTTTCAATTTACAGCCCAATAAAACATTTTTTTGACATTTTTGTTTTAGACCAATATCTGCTTAGAAAACAACTGTAAATATTCAAAGATTTCAAAACGGTTTTTATGAAAAAAAAAATATCACTTTTTTCTGACAAATATCCCTTTTTACTAAAGAACTGCGATTTTACAGATACATTTTGTAGGTCGGTAATTGAAATTTTCAGTTTATGGAAATCAGTAAATGTGCGCTGAAAATTGTTTAATCCTAAGCAGTAAATTATGAGGAATCTTTATTTTCCACATGGACTATTGAACTTGTTGTTGTTATCATACGTATGAATAGTGGAGAAGAAAAAGTCTTAAATAGAACCAAAAGCCTCTATAACAGCAGCTGCGAGATCAGGTGCCTGTGAGTTGTAGAGGAGTTCTTGCGGCGACAAAACAAACTTGAAAACGGCAACTACAATGGCTGGACAGTCAACGATATGTTCTGGAGAAATCTGGGTTTCTGGACAATTTTTACAGTTGACAAAAGATCTTGTAACGTCAGGGTGGATTTTCATACCCATAAATGGATTAGTTCTGAGTCTAGCTATTGTAGAAGCAATTGTTCTGGGATAGTTGAAGTCGTGAATGAATGATTTCTTTCGGGAATAAATTGGATAATCTGCGCCTGGCTATTGCTTTAACATCAGCTAGTGTGACAGAAGAAGAGGTCTGGGACAATTTCCGTGCCTCCTTGGCTAGAAACCCTCATTTCCTTCAATATTGACATGCGCGGCGATCCATTGACGGGTACTGGACTCTCCCTTGCAATGAAGTTGACAAAGAAGATCACTTATGGTGTGGGTTAAGGAGGTTTTCCTATTTCTTATAGCTTCCAAGGCTGAGTCAGAAAAGATGACCATTCCATCAGTTGAGCAAACGGCAGGATTGGACAAATAATGAAAAAGTACTTCCTTAACTGCAGATAATTCCCCGGTGAAATTTTATGCAATTGAACCAGTGGACTATTGAACTTAAACAGCAAATACAAAATCATTGTTTGGAAGATAAACATTCTGGCTCACCAATGCTGTTTTTGACAATTTTTACAATATTTCGAAACTAACGATATTTCCGTTGAAATATACCATATTTTTCGTAGCGTTATCTAATTATTTGACTTAACAGTAATAAAGGATTAGAAGTTGATGCTCTTGAGATTTTCATACATTGTTATAAAGTTTACATAAAAGTAAAACTTCCAATTTATGACAAAATATCTTGAACAGAAACTAATAACATTTTTTTAAGCGTTAGATGTCAAAATAGATGACATTTACCTTTCCATTAGATAAGCAACAAATTATTAACCTTTAAAGGAAAGTTTTAATTAAACTTTACGATAATATAAATTATTATAAATATAAATGTAAAAATTTTATAGAAAATCAGTTTTAGCATATTTGAAACGATAAGAAGAATCATATAAGAAGCATGATTAAAATGATATTCTTTAGAAAATAAATCCTTTTGTATTTTGAGCTTTTAGAACAATGCACGTCTGGAGATTTCAGATGTGAGTAAATTCAAATCAGCCACGACCGCGCAAGCGTTGTTAGTACATGAATATTTAATATGGAGTATTTAAAAGTAGTCCTAACGTATCTCTCAGAAGATTGAAAGTATTCTTTGTTGAAGATGTTAATTTTGGGTAGATATTTTTCGGAGATAACTCTATCAAAACACCTGTTTTATGGCATTCGCAGCTTAATAAATTTGGATAGAACACAATATATATATGATAGCACATTTCGAGTTCACACAAAATAATAATAAACGCTTAAAACTTTTCAACAAAAGGCAGTTAACACAAGATGTTTTCGAAAACTTATATTTCAAGGAAAATAGATTTAATGCAAATATTGTTTTATGAAACTATTTAACGCTTTTAACATTTAAAAGCATTTTCGTCAAAAAGAATTGAAAATCGTCCTTGACATGAAAAATTAGTTTATAAAAGTTTCTCTCTAAGTTTACACCTATACAAGATCAAACTGAAATTTTAGTTTGCACTTTTGTATTCATCAGCGAAAAGGGAAAGAACATGCTTGGCGAAATCTAGTATAAATATTACGCATATTTGTGAAAAACTGTTCAGAATTGATGATGACATATGTGCATATGATTTATGTGCATATGTGTATATTTATGCAACTGCATATGTATGTTTTTATATCATGTATATTTTTTTCTACATATATGATAGTACATTTGGAGTTCAATCAAAATAATAATAAATAGCCGCTGCGTGACCAGCATGGTCGCTTTTAGTTTTATATTTTCTTTTGCAAAACAACTCAACTCAAAGTAACATATGTAAGGAATGTTGCCATTACCAGTCATCATAAATATACGTTGCTAGGGTGTAGTAGGAGCTCAGCCAAAACATTTATAATCATTGCTAAATTCACTATAAGGCTCACTCTAAAACATCGTGATTAAAAAATGTGAATCTTCATTACTTCAGAACTAAGTTAAAGATAAGACTGATAAACCCAACACCAAGGATTTTAAAAATTACATCCCTCTCTGTATGTACAATTTTTCAAAATTAAGATATCTACACTTTATCATTTCATTAAATAATAAATTAATGGGGAAGATCTTTTTTACTTAAAAAATGGAGTAACAATTCAGCAAGACTAAAATTTAGTGTGGATAACATCACTCTCTGTATGTACTTATTGTTCACAATTCAGATATCTCCACTTAATTATATAAAATAAAAAATTGTTGGAAAAATATCTTCACTTTTAAAATGGAGTAAAAATTCAGCTAGTACTAAAATATAGTGCGGATTACAACTATGATATTCATAAAACTTCTTGATATACACAATTGAGTATTTCAGAAGTAGGAGATACTACAGTTACAGAATAAAAAGAGTGGACTCTGGATAAACCTACATATAACTATCCATGACTAAACACTGAATTTGATAGGTCTAAACATATTTTGTCAAAAGATCAGTGGTTGTCACAAATGTTGACACTACACACACGCGGTTTTAAATCGCGGACGGCCGATATTGTTTACATCCGGTAGTTGCAGCTGTTGCAATTCAGAGTGTAGAAATATCGTCGATTTTTGTGCCGCATACCTACGCGTTTTATATATACAGATACTTTAAATTTTTTTAACAAAATGCGGTTGTAAATTTGAAAAAAATTTATTTCAAGGCAAATAGATTTAATGCATAAATTTTTTTATGATACTATTTAACACTTTTGACATTTAGAAACATTTTTGTCAAAAATAATTCTAAATCGCCTTTGATATGAAAAAATTAGTTTATCTCTGGATTTACACCTGAGCAATTTAAAGCAGAAATTTTAGTATGCATTTTTGTATTCATCAGCGAGAAGGAAAGACACACGTTTGAAGAAATCTAGTATTAACATTACGCATATTTGATTTGTGAAAAAACTGTTCAGAACTGATGATGACATAGGTGTATATTAATTTATGTGCCTATGATTTATGAGCATATGTGTATATTTATTCAACTGCACATATATGTTTTTTCTATCATGTATATATTTTTCAATATTTATGATAGTACATTTGGAGTTCACTCAAAATCATAATAATCCTTTAAATTTTTTCAACAAAAGGCGATTATATTTCTGAAAATTTATTTCAAAGCAAATAGATTTAATGCATAAATTGTTTTATGAAACTATTTAACAGGATTGACATTTAAAATCATTTTCGGCAGAAAATAATTTAAAATCGCCCTTGACATGAAAAATTAGTCTACAACATTTTATCTCTAAATTTACACCTGCACAAGATCATACAGAAATTTTAATATGTATATTTATATTCATCAGTGAGAAGGAAGTGCACACGTTTGGAAAAATCTAGTATAAACATTGTGCATATCTGACTCGTGAAAAAATGTTCAAAACTGATGATGACATATGTGCAGTTTTACCTTTATTCAATATTTTTTCAACATATATAATAGCACATTTGGAGTTCAATCTAAATAATAATATAAATTTAAAAATTTCAACATAAAGTGGTTATATTTTTGAAAACTTTTACTTCAAGGCAAATAGATTTAATGCATAAAATGTTTTATTAGACTAACACTTTTGACATAAAGTGTTACCGTAAAAAAATAAAAAATTAAAGTCGTTCTTGAGATGAGAAGTTAGTTTATATCATTTTCTATCTAAATTTGCATCTGTACACGATCAAACTGAAATTTTGGGGAGCATTTTTGTATTCATCAGCGGAAAGGAAAGTCACGTTTCGAGAAATCTAGTATAAACATTGCGCATATTTGACTTGTGATTAACAGTTTAAAATGATGACATATGTGCAGTTGTAGGTTTATTAAATATTGTTTTCGACTTATAGGATAGTACATTTGCAGTTCACTCAAAATAATTATAAACCAATGTAAGATTTACATAAGATTCGATTCACAATAATCGAACTTTTAAGTCAATAAACCTAAAGTAGCCGCTTAAGATATGCTAATTGCGGCATACGCGGTTGGTATAAATACCAAACAGCTAGATTAAAGAAAGGGGAGCTAGGAAGCGAAAGGAAGTGAAAGGAGTTTGCGAGCAGCCGCTCGAGGCGTTTTAGCTAGGTTGATGCTAACCTACGCTAGTTCGTGTTAGACGAAAGTTATTTAGCGTTCTTGTTAAGCCCAAAGTTTTCGTGGCAGCACTGCTGGTTGACTTTCAAAGTATCTGTGAGTATTGCAAAGTGTATTTTTCTTGAATGAGTAGTTATACAAGTGAATATATTGAACTGCATGTCCCTTGGATGAATGCTATATATATCTCGTACTAGTAGTACGTATGCTTTATATTGAAAAGCAAAATCTAAATGTGAAATTATTTTAATAAATATTGTTGCTATGCAAGAACTGCGTTCGAATGAAATTATTTAGAGTGACACTTCAAGATATAAATACCCAAAGGTAGGGTGAAGTGCATAAAATCTCTATACCTTTGAAATTTTTCAATATAAAGAGGTTAAAACCAAATGTTTTCGAAAAATTTTATTTCAAGGCAAATAGATTTAATGTATAAATTGTTTCATGAAATCATTTAACACTTTTTACATTCAAAAGCATTTTCGTTAAAAATAATTTAAAACCGTCCTTCACATGAAAAATTAGTTTATAACATTTTCTCTCTAAATTTACCTCTGTAAAAGATCAAACTGAAATTTTAGTATGCATTTTTGTATTCATCAGCGGAAAGGAAAGGCACACGTTTGAAAAAATCTCGTATAAACATTACACATGTTTGATTTGTGAAAAACATTTCAAAACTAATGATGACATAGGTGCAGTTGAACATATATTCAATATTTTTTTCAACAAATATGATAGTACATTTGGAGATCTTCAAAATAATAAGAAACCTTTAATTTCTTTTAAAAAAGGTGGTGATATTTTTGAAAACTTTTACTTCAATGCAAATAGATTTAATGCATAAATAGTTTTATGAGACTAACACTTTTGATATATAAAAGAGTTTTTGCCAAAAAAGAATTTAAAATCGTCCTTGACATGAAAATTAGTTTATAAAATTTTCTATATAAATTTACAAGTACAAGTACAAGATCAAACTGAAATTTTAGTCTGCATTTTTGTATTCATCAGTGGAAAGGAAAGGCACACGTTTGGAGAAATCTCGTATAAACATTACGCATATTTGATTCGTGGAAAACAGTTCAAAATTGATGATGACATATGTGCAGTTGTACATTTATTAAATATTTTTTTTCTGATACCATGATAGTATATTTGGAGTTCACTCAAAATAATTATAAACTTTTAAAAATGTTCAATAAAATCCGTTTAAACTGGATGTTTTCGAAAACTTATATTTCAATTTCGTCAGAAAGAATTTAAAATCGTCCTAGACATGAAAAATTAGTTCATAACATTTTCACTCTCAATTTACACCTGCTCAAGATGAACAGTGAAAAACAGTTCAAAATTGAAGATGACATGTGTGCAGTTGTATATTTATTCAATATTTTTTTAATGTTTATTTTACCATCTCATTGCTCGCTAAGAAGTTTCAAGGAACTTTTTTTTCTCTTTCAAATGGTGCAATGTATAATTATAAAAATTTCGAAGGAACACGCGATGTAAGAAGCAGGGCGCAAGTAGATATAAATGCTAATCTCTCGGGACAGAAATTGCAGTTTGTTCCAGAAAAACAAAAAAAAACTCAAACAAAAAGTGAAGAAAAATCATATTATTATGCAAGCTGTGCATGGACGCTATTATCTTTTCCTAACTGAACATTGTATGCCGTCGCGTGTGTAAGCGAAAGTAAACTTTTATTTGATGTAATGAAGTTCTTGAAATTACAACAACTTTTTAAAAACTGTTTTTTGAAGCTGTTATAAGAAAACGTCGCTTTCAAAATGGCTGAACAACTGAGATACTTCATTGAGATATACAAAATTAAAAATTTTGAGTAGGGGGGATTTCTGTTAATTAACTCTCTGTCTAATTTCGAAAATAGACAACTTGGTTCGCTGAGTTTTATTGGCACAAATTCAAGTTTTGTCAGGTGACAGGAAAATTATGTTTCAAATTATGAATTAATGTTTTTTTCTCTCTTGTAACTAATGACAAATCAAAAATTGAGTATGAAATTAAACGCTTTCTCTGGAGGAATAACTTGAAATTGCATATAAATACAATTTAAATGAGTAAATGTGGATACTTTATCATAAATAACTTTTTAAATGATTTCAACTTTCAAACGAAGCTATTATAATTTAAAATGAAAGAAAATTACATTAATTTCGACGTCTGTGCATGATTTAAAAGCTACGAGGCAGATCATGTTTAAATGTTAATGGGCATCCATTTGTACTGTTGGAATAAAAATATTTAACCGTGCTTAAAAATAGATCTCAAAAACTCTTGTCTCTAATGGCAAAAAACAGTTAAAATCTTTAAGTTCATGTTATAAAACTACTTCAAATGTAAACGCTTCGGGATTCATAGAAAATGTAATTGAGAACTGAAAAGTTGATTTCCTCTTTTTCAAATAAGGAAAAGAAATCTTGTAATTACGGTTTTGCCCCTAAAAGTTTGAGATTGCATCTTTTTGTGGTGGAAGATAAATTATCAGAGTCTTGCTCAATCATAAGATTAAGAAAATGAACCAAATTCCTTCAACAAAATCATTAGGAAGTTTTTTAAGGAAGAATGAATCGATGTTTTTGCATGGGACTAGATTTTTCTCTTAGCTACTTTTGGATATTATTGTCTTATGCAAAATTCTGATTAGGACGTGTTTAAAAAAATAGATAAATTCAGCCACGAGAACCATAATAATCGTGTCGAACCAATCTTAAGGAATGTCATTAGAAACTTCTTGGACTATCAGTCCAGGAGAAAAAGCGAGATGTAAAAGAATGAAACTTAATATTCTTAAATAAATAAATAATGTTTGAGAAAATTGTCGGATATCGAATTAAAATTTCTAAATTTTTAATGTTAATCCATTATGCTTAATAGGGTTACGTTTTTCTTAGATGCGATTTTAATTACACAAACAGAAATAAATTATGCATAAAGTGGTCATTAAAATTCTATCATTAACATAATTTTATAGATCGTAATTCGTGTCTAGGCTGGATATGGACACGTTAAGGGGACTCACAACCCTTAAATATTTAAAACATTAAATTTTTTGAAAAACATATATGTTAAATCCTGATCATTTCTGAACAAAATAAAGCAAACCGCATGAAAATATTCCGCTTAGTTCCGGAGATATTGATATTCTAAATATTTAATTACTGATCAAGTTTATGGTAAGAAAAATTTTAAACTCATTTTTCTCAAAATATAACTTTGCATCATTCCGCAACTGATATCTTAAATACTATGAAACATAATTCCATGAAATTTTTATCACTGCATAATCATGTTATTTTATTGCGTCTGAACTAGAATTATTGCAATCACTGCACATTTTGTTATTTTTTCAGGGGTAAATTAATACAAAAGTTTAAGGACATTTTAAGTATATTTTGAGCAGTTTTAAAAAATTAAAAAAAATTTTAATGTTGAATATTTTATGTTCAATTGTATTTTGAATTATTTGTTTTAAATATAAAACAGGAATTATACATTTAAGTGTAAAATTAATTTCATAGTTCTGCGCGCAAGCCAGTATACAATAAAAATACTTAAAAAACAAGGTATATCTAAAGCATTAAAAAATTATTAAAAATTATTTTGAGAGTTGAAAATTTGTTTATTAAAATAAATGTATCAATTTATCATATACATAAAATTTGGAAAAATTGGGAGTAAATTGAAATAGTTACAAAGAGTCAAAAAATATGAAAATATGCCTTATTTCCTCGACTTAAGGGTCGGGAGTTCCCTTAAATCTGTAGACCGGAATGTTCATCCATGAGGTCAGTGGGTGGTATAGGTACGATATCCCAGATGTCAGCCCTGGGGGTGCTTGGTCAAAATTGGGGTGGCACCTAGCCAAATCGGACTCCGATTGATGTGGTGCTATTATACACCGGAGCCGCACTACTCAGCCCGAGGCCTATACGGACCTAGTCTGGAACTTCCAGCCAGGGGGCATTAGGAACAACAACAACAATATTGTTGGATTTTGATTTTCTATTTTTGCATATTCTTGTGTAGAAGTTTAAATAACTCTTTTAACTGTCACTAGATGGCGATACTGCTGCAGTTTTTGCCATCGCTAATCTTCCTTCCCGCGATGTAATCAGTGGCATGCAGTCTTGTAGGGAGGAGTGTCGTGTTTTTGCTCTCCGTTCTATGGGTTGTATTGATGTACTGCGAGAGCACCTTTCATGCCAATTTCTGTTGGAGTGCTTCTTCAAGTTTTCACGTTTAGAAATGCCGACATTCTTCCACGTGAGTATCCAAACATTGCCTTGTACTAGCTGAGTTTTCGCCTTTCAATAAAGTCAGTTTTTTCAACATGCTTGTCATCATTAACAAGTTTGAGCATTGTCAAGTTGTCATCATTGTAGGTTTTCAACTAGTTGAACATTGAATTCTTAGTATCCGGAATACAGTCATAGGAAAAACCCAGCGACCATATGAGCTGTCTTAGAATCTTTTATCCCATAATTTGCTGTGTGGTTCAGTTAGTTTCTACTAGTAAGAGTTATGTTTAACGTTAAGTGAACTGAGCCACACAAATATAGATTTAAAAAAACATTAAAGTTATTTAAAAAATTATTTATTTAATTTTAAATGAAAGAGAAATTTATGAAATATATAGGGTAACTCTAGGATAGATGGCCATAGACTAGAGATGGCCAGTCTCAATATTTCGAAAACTTGATCATAAATGGCAGTTTAAACTTTTTTCGTAGGAAGTGTTCAACGAGTTCATTCATTGCGAGGTACAGCTGTGTTTTTCTTTTATAAAAAGTAAGTGAAATTTTAATGTATATTTAATTTAGTGGTTGAATATTTTTGTTGAGTTAGGTATCTGAATGTTTTGCAATACGTACGTTACATTTTTTATTTACTTTACGGACTTTTAAGGCACGTATATAATACAATCTTTGTTTCTAAGCCTAAAACAAAGCCGTACAATGTCGGAGTGACGCTTTAAATTGGGTGGACATTTGTCCTACAATTTCAGGATAGATGGCCACATAAAATCGAAGATAGATGACCACCTTTAATCAATATTTAAAAATTATACGGAGTGAGGATTTTAACAAAATATAATTATATTTAAAATAATTTTATAACTTTTATGTTTATAATTATATTATATGCCCTAGTTCCAAATGTAACCATGACAAAAACAGTTAGAAAACGTACCAAACAGGTAGCTATGATTTTGACATCACCAGAAAATATTGACAAACGTCGGAAACTTTCATCCCAGAAACAGATACAGTTGATAAATAAGCTTAAAACCAGTAAAAAGCCTAAAATAAACGCGAGAAAGAAACAAAAACACGACACTTCCAGTAGATGGAATACATTTGAAATTACCAGATTCTACAGATTCCGAGGGAATAGAATTTGATGAGGATCACTGTGTTGGTTGGGGAGAAGAATACAATACCATAACAGTTATACTTCTTTCACCTCGGTCGCCATTTTGCTTTGCTATCCACGTGTGTTTCACAAGAACCAAGGATCTAGGACTCGAAGAACAAGTTCTTTTCCAGGACAATCACGTTAATTATACACACACACACACACACACACAAATACATATAATTAAAGACAGCTGTTATTATTAAGAAAATCCTATTTAACTTTCTAAAAATACCCTCGTTAATAGTAGCAACACACAGGTGACACGCCTGTGCTGGCGTTCTCCACTCACTGGGTCTGTTCGCATCTGCTACTCTCCCGGTTGGGTCGTCGGGGCTTGGCGAAAGTTCTTTCGATTGGCGGTCGCCAAGTATCTTAAAGAAAGCGATGATCCTCGCCAGCTGAGGTTAGCAGAGTCTTACATGTCCCTCCCAAAGGAGCACATAGTTCTCCTTAGAGACTATGCTGCTACAAAAAAACACAGTTAGATCACACAAAACACCTTTGAAGAAGAAAGAGCCTTCTCGCTAGCCCAATTTTAGCTCATAAAGGATTCTAATACACCAAGGTAAATTTTAAACACACACTAATAATATACATACATTAATTAAAATTGAACTTAAACAAAATAGAAAACATAATATACACTGCTACAATTACTACAAGGATTATACAATTTACTCCTTTCATTACGGAAATCTGGAAAGTGCATCAGCATTGCCATGCCTGTTTCCTTTCCGGTAGGTTATTTTCAAATTATACCTTTGCAATGCTAAAACCCATCGAGTTAGTTTAGCGCCATCTGGCAATCCCTGGGTAAGATAAGAATGGGGATTGTGATCAGAGATCACTTCAATATCCGCTCCAAAAATTCAGGTGTCAAACTTCTGAAGGGTGGCTAGGACGCTGTAGGCTTCTCTCTCTATGGTAGATCATCTGGTCTGGCATGAAGTAAGCTTCTTACTGTAGAACGCTATGAGATTCTCTTTACCATCCTTATCAAGCTGTGATAAACATGCTCCAACTGCAGTGGCAGACGCATCAGTATAAAGGTGAAATGGTTTTTCAAACTGTGGCGTGTACAAGGAAGGCATTTTGATTAAATGATTCTTCAAGCTTTGAAATGTTTCTTCTTCGGCTGGTTCCATGGAATCTGCTTGGGAACCCTCTTCTTGGTAAGTTGGTTAATGGCAATACTATACTTGCAAAGTTTGGGATATATTCTCTGTAATAACTTACTATTCCCAAAACTGTTCTCAATTACTTCTTGTTGGTTGGTGTGGACAGTTTCTTCATAGCTTCTACTTTTTCTGGGTATGGGGCATGTCTTCCTGACCCCACCAAGTGCCCTAAAAATTTCACTTCTGTTTTCCCAAAATCACACTTTTGTAGATTCACAGTGAGTCCCACCTGACACAGGGTCTGGAAAACTTCACTAATATGCCTCAAATGGTCAGTGCATGACTTCAAAAATATGGCAACATCATCAATATAATACCGGCAATAGTCTTTATGGGAAGCCAACACTTTGTACATTGATCTTCGAAAGGTGCTGCCCGCGTTTTTCATACCAAATGGCATAACTCTCCATTGTTAATGGCCAGAATGAGTTACGAAAGCAGTATAGTGTCTGCATTCCTCCCTCATAGGAATCTGCCAATATCCTGTGATGTCAAGCACAGTGATTTTTTGTGCTGTCCCTATTCGATATAAAAGTTCCTTGGCATATTTCATCGGATGAGCATTCGGTATTGTGAAACTGTTCAAAAGTCTAAAGTCTACACACAGACGTACACTGCCATTCTTTTTAGCGACGTACGCTAAAGGATGAGCCCCCTCACTATCACTTTGTTCAATAAGATCAAGCTCTAGAAGTTCTCAAATTTGACGGTCTACTTCATTTTGGAGAGCGATTGGGATTCGATAAGGTCGAAGTCTTTTGGGTGAACAGTTGCCGGTAACTTTAACAGCATGTCCTTATACTTTTGCTAATCCAGGTTTGGTGCTGAAAACATCATGGTATTTACAAAGTTAAGAGCTCAATGCATGACGTTGTCTGGCACCTAAGGGGGCTGTCATTTCCTTGATGTGTCGTTCCGCATCACTTTCTGTAGTGGTCACTCGCTCGGTCGGAGCAGAATGTAACTGCCCAAAATCTTTGTCTTGTTCAAACACAAGCTCTATGTGTTGGACACGAGTCACGTATGGACGAATTTTATTGAAATGTAATTCTTTTCTTGAATCATCATCAAGTTCAACAATGGCTGAATGTGGTCTACTGAGTTGTACCGCAGTCGCTGGTCCCGACCAAGTATTCAATAGTTTGTGAGGTGATGTTGGTATCAGGATCAGGACTTTGTCTCCTACTTCATATGTTTTCTCTCGGGATCTCAAATTATATCGATCAGCATAATTTTCCTGATTTAATTGCGCATTCTCATTTGCAATGTCATGAGCGTTTTTGAGTTTTTCTTGCAGCTTTTCGACATATTTTTCCACAGATTGTGAAACAGTCGTTGGAACAACTTTCTCTCCTGTCCAAACCTCTTTTAGCAATGCGGTTGTACCCCTCAGTATTCGTCCATAAATATGGTATAATACTGAGTCCATAAACTAACTGATAAGACGAAATACCAGTCGTACAATGGATTTATCTGTAAGCAAAGAGGAGATGCGGTAGATGCACATCCCATTCATTTCCATGCTCTTGGATGTTTTTGTTCATCATATTCTTTAAGGTTCTGTTCCACCTCTCCACTGCTCCCATACTCTCAGGATGACCAGGCGTTGAAAATCTTGGGGACACCCCTATCAGACTCATAAATACATCAGTCAATCTCGAAGTAAAGTTCGTGCCCTGGTCAGTACAAATCACTTTTGGAAACCCAGTACGAGTGAAAATTTCCATCAGCAAGTCGCATGTGGTTTTGGCACTTATATTTCGGGTCGGTATTGCTTCAGCCCATCGAGTGCACAAGTTAACTGCACAAATTATGTATTATGTCCTCTTCTGGACGGGGGTTCTAAAGGACCTATACAGTCTACACTCCAAACCTCGAATGGATTATCTGGTCTTGTAACTGGTTGGATCGGAATTCTATCTCGATAAGTTATAGTTTTTCTAACTTGGCAAGGTTTGTAACTTTCGCAAAACTTTCTTACATCGTCTTTGATGGTCGGCCAGAAAAATGAATACGTTATTCCTTATTTTGTTTTCCTTTCGCCAAGATGTCCAGCTAATGGAATTTCATGGGTGGTCTTCAATACAAACTCACGCTTAACCCTTGGTAACACCACTTGCTTGATTTTTTCTCCACACACCCACTCAGAGTGTAACAATAATCCATCCTCCACGTCGAAGTTGTTTTTTCGCTCTTTTGCAAACTTCCAAATATTCGTCAAGGATTCATCTTATTGTTGTAGTTTTATAAACTCTGACCTGTTTTCCTTACTATCTTCCTTTTCTTCACTCGACGGGGTAAGACGCTCTATCTCAAGTGATTCTTCCTCATCATTCCTTGTAGCTGCATTTAAACTACATCTCAGATCTGGTTTGTCATCTGGCATCACGTGAGGGACAACTCATGGACATTGTTGGATGTTTTCGTTCAACGCCTCAAATGCTGTAGGACATATCAGCATATCACTGACTAATTTTTTTGATACAGCGCATATAACTGGAACTTTGCAATGTTGTGGATCGTTCACCTTCATGTTGAAAACCACTAGCGGAGCTGTTTCGGTTAAACCGAAATCGCATACGAATTTAACAGTTCCTTCTCCTTCACCAGCTTCAATAGGAATCAGGTTACGTCTGATGACTGAAATTTGCGCACCTGTGTCTAAAATACCATTGAAAACTGTAGAACCGCATTTTAGTTCTATTCTTTTCAGCTTATCGAACTTCACTGAACTTGATTTGACCGGAGTCAATGTTGGCACTGTAATCCGGGCTGACAATACTTCTCTATCTTCACAATTGTCTTCGGTAGTAACCAAATTACTACTAACGTTTTCAGCTCTGTTCTGTACCTTTTGATAGTTATTCTTAGGACAAGCCCGTGCGAAATTATTTGAATCTCCACATGTAAAACACGCAGGCTTAGCTACTCGCTCTGGTTATTTTCGCTCTGGTTAACTTTTGAATTTTCCAAACCGTTCAATTCTACCGAAAATTAACTCTGTTTACTTTACTACACGTTAATACATTTTAATTAACAAGCAAATATTTCATTTATTTCATACCATAACGTATTACCATTGATACGAACTCTCTTTATTCAGAGCAAGTCTTCTCTTCAATATACACAGTCTATATCTAGAACAACTACTCATAAATACTAAATATTTTTCATATATATATGTATCTAAATATTTTATCAATATTTGGGCCTAGCGAAAAAAAATACAGGTCTCTCACCTTTCATCCACGTACAGGAATGTCCTACAAGACTACGCCTGTTATACTTTTTTCACCTCGGTCGCCAGTTTGCTTTGCTATCCACGTGTGTTTCACAAGAACCAAGGATCTAGGACTCGAAGAACAAGTTCTTTTCCAGGACAATCACGTTTATTATACACACACACACAAATACATATAATTAAAGACAGCTATTATTATTAAGAAAATCCTATTTAACGTTCTAAAAATACCATCGTTAATAGTAGTAATACACAAGTGACACGCCTGTGTTAGCCTTCTCCACTCTCTGGGTCTGTTCGCATCTGCTACTCTCCCGGTTGGGTCGTCGGGGCTTGGCGAAAGTTCTTTTGATTGGCGGTCGCCAAGTATCTTAAAGAAAGCTAAGATCTTCGCCAGCTGAGGTTAGCAGAGTTTTACAATAACCATAAAGGATGACTGGATAAAATGTATAAGGTGCCTGAAGTGATTCCATGAAACGTGTACAAACTATCAAGACCTTTGCCTAAAATGTGGTAACATTTTACGAAAAGTGAAGGGTTGAAATTATTCTTCAAATGTTGTTTATTCGAATTTTATTCACTCATTTTCCGTGATATAATTGCATCTTTGCAAATTGCTACAAGTTTTTCATGATTAACTACATGAAATGTGTTGCTTTTTGCTATTTTAATTTCACTTTTCCTTTCTTGTATTGGATGGCCATCTCTTCTCGGCTTGAAGGAGAGATGGCCATCTGCCATTTTAATTTCAGAGTATGTTTCCCACTTTTTGTTCTCAATGTTTAATTATTTCTTGCCCAAAATATGATGAGTGTATGTATAAGAATTTTAAATATGCATACATATTTCTTGTGTTTGCATTCTAAGAATTTTTATTTCAGTCTTTAAAAACTATGGCCATCTATCCTAGACTTACCCTATATATATCAAATCACAGAAATGCGCTTGGGAAATAAAAATATACGAAAATTCTAAGAAACTTAAGGGGAGTCAGGGAGTCATCACCTTAAAATCTTTTTAAAAAAATCATATTTTACTTTTTTTTCCTTTTTAGAATATTTGAACATTTCTGAATCATTTAAAACAAACCGCGTTAAAATATCCCAACTAGAACATTAAAAACTATGACATGAAAGAAGTAGTTCCAATGGAAATATTATCAATGTCGGAACTTTAAAAGCCTATTTCTTGTAATGATCATTTTCATGCTTGCGCGCATTGTATATAGGAAACTACTGCCAATATTGCTTTCATATTTTTAGGACAGGTGTATAATAATGCTATCAAAATATACACCTAATTTTTTCTTAAGAAAAATTATTTTACTATGAATTTATAGCATTTGACTTGTTTTAATGGGCTTTTTCAGTATTTTTTTTTTGACCTGGAGTAAATATTTTTAATATTTTAAAATATGAATAGGTATAGAAATAAACGTAATATTTCAACATCACAAAAATGCAAAAATTATTATTGAAATTTAGTGTAAGTCTGCGCTCAGTGTATCAGTATAAATTTGTAATTTTCAGTATAATAATGTAAACAATTCAACACAAACTAAAACCTATAAAGTGGGCATAGACTGCCAAACAAATTAACTGAAAACCTACTCTAGCGTTGAAAACTTTTAACTTTTCAATAAAAGATTGCGCAGTTGCAACAAATCCTCATATTGAAAACGAAAGAATATAACTAAACTAAGTTTTTCAACAGAGCTAGATAATTATAGGAAGAATGTAGACCAAAAAATAAACAAAAATCAAGCACTAAGGGCTCTACGCACCATAAGGCAAGATTCTGTAGTAGTGACAGAACTAAACCAAATATCGCTGTAACTGGTCTCGTCATCAGGAAGCCTAACTAAATCAGTTACCTCAAGGGGGAACTTTCTGAAAAGGATGCAGGTCTAACCAAAAGTCATCCCTAGGCCCCGAAATCCCCATTGAAACAGATTGTCAAAACAAATGATAAAGATACGGACAACTTGCACTTAGGGCTCAACGGACCATAAATGCAAGTACATATACAATTCTAAAGAACACAAATGAAAAGACAGAAATACAAAAAGACAGAAATGCTAAGATGTTCACTTACCCTAATTCAGTGAGTGGCGGTTATAGTCAAACAGCAGCCAATTTATACCATAGGAGTTACGTCACTGTAGCAAAACCCCAGCGCCACACCCCATTGAAGTTTTTATCCCACAAAAGTGTAAAGAAAGTATGAAAACAGAAAACCCTATCCTAAAAGTCCTTAAAATATACCCGAGTCTAAATTTTATTTTCCTAAAACTGTTAAACTACCGAAATTATTAGGGTAATTGTTCTTAAGTAGGTTTTCCTCGAAAACGCCACATGCCTCCAAACAATAGTGAGCGCTATTACAAAGTTTTTTTTATTCTGTTTAGTTGTGAGTGAAAGATATTATAACGTAATATTTTAACATCATATACGTAATATATACGTAATATATTATATATACGTTATTGCAAAATATTTTTTATATTCGTTAATATTTTATATATACGTAATCTATATATATAAAACAGTTCCGTAACTGACTGACTGACTGATTGACATACAACGCACAGACCAAACCGCTGGACATAAAGGGCTGAAATTTTGCATGGCGATTCTTCTTACAGTGTAGGGGTGCATTAAGAAAGATTTTTGAAAAATTCTTCATAGATTTTTTTGAATTAAATTTTTAAGCTGTTTTAGTAACTTTTTTTAAGTTTGCATTTAAAATAATAATTTGAGGGTTATAAAATTTATATCAAAGAAAAATAATAAAAATTCCTTTAAAGTGAGACCTTTTTCGAATCTTTACCTCTATTTTCTGATTTTTGGTGAATTTTTAAAGATTTATTTTTAGAATTTAATTTATTAAATGCTGATCACGTGATTTCTTTTTCTGGTACTTTAAATAATTTGTCGTCACGTGCATAACAACTAAATAGACAAAAAAAATTTTTTTTTCTTGCTAATGCGGCAGACGATCGGACATTATCCAAAAAAAATATTAAAATACAATAAAAGATATGTTCCTCAAACTGTACTATATTAACTGTACTATATTATTTAGTATGTCCTATTACATTTAATTTGAATATTTTCTTTTACATTATTTTGTCTATAAAAATATCCCTTACGATTTAAAAAAAAAAAAAATATATATATATATATATATATATATATATATATATTACATCAATTGTATACATTGATCGTCGCATTTATTATGTATATATATATATATATATATATATATATATATATATATATATATATATATATATATATATATATACCGGGTGCGTCATAAATTCGTGCAAAGTTTAAAAATTCATAATAAAAGATGTAATGCTCGGAAAATTTTTCTGTTTGCGCCAAAAAGATCAGAGGGACATTGGATTTTTTTTCCATGTAAAAAAAAAAGTTTCCAAACGTAACCGAAAGAGGGCGCTCACACGTCATACTGAGACGTTTTACTCAAATCAGGCAAACTCAAACAGAAAATCATACAGATCACAATAACATGAGACTGTGCATTTAATTTAATATGTTCAACATTACTACCAGCACAAGGTAATTATCAAGTGAGGCACGTCACTAAGCCCATTACAGCGGATTCTAGCATCGATGGCGGTGACTGTCTGTCGAATGACATTTTTCAGTTCCATTAAATTGGTTGGGGAGCCCCGGTAGACATGAGACTTTAAGTATCCCCCAAGCAAAAAAATCGCCCGGGTGAAGTCTGGTGATTGTGAGGGTCACTTAACATTACAACCGCGACTTATAGAACTCGGTCTTCAGTGTAAAATTCCAACAGGAACGTCTTGATATAAAGTGAAATGTGGGGCGGGGCACCATCTTGCATGAAGGTGACGACAGGTAACGCATGTCTTTCTTGCAATGCAGACTTAACGTGGGCACGGAAAAGAGCCCTCTTTCGGTTACTTTTCGAAACTTTTTTTGTACATGGGGGGAAAAATCCAATGTCCCTCTCATCCTATTCGAGCAAACAGAAAAATTTTCCGAGCATTATTTCTTTATTACGAATTTTTGAACTTTGCACGAATTTATGACGCACCCGGGGTATATATATATATATATATATATATATAAATTTTGTCATTAATTGCATACATTGACCGTTGTATTTAATTTGAATGTACTCCGTAGCGAAGTGTGAGTTTTCAGTTAGTTATGCATATACGTAATATTTTGACATCAAAAAAAGGCAAAAATTATTATTGAAATTTATTTAGTGGTATTGCAAGTCAGCGCACAGTGTATCAGTTTAAATTTTAAATTTTCAAATAATGCACTCACTTCTTACTTCATAAGTAAAATTCTTACTTACTTGTAATAAAATTAATCCAGGGGACATAATCTATAAAGTTTAGAGAACTAACACTGAAAATTTCATATATAATGGACAATAACCTAAAAAAAATTAAAGAAGTTCGTATAAACAGCAAAAATTCTGCCTTTTCAACTTGTGTAAAGGTGATGACTCCCCGAAACTTAAATGCGCTTTTATAAATCTAAAAAAATAAAAATACCAAAAGGGTCCATCGTTGTATCCCGTTATGCTTGAAACTGAAATGTATCACTTTTTGCTCGAAATCTTCAACATTCTAAGTAATCTTTGTAAATTAGATTAACAAAATAAAACAAATCACGATAATACAAGCACTAGGGTGGAACGAAAAAAACGTTTTTTCCATATAGATTTGCTATAGTCAGCAAAAGTTGCCTTTTAAAATTAAAATAAAGAATATAAAATTTGATTGCTCTACTAACATATTTTCAAGTGCCGCAAAAGGCTTAAAAATGGATATTTTTACGAAAAATTTATAAAATTTGAATTGTATAAAATTTCTTTTATAGTATATTAAAATAATAAGTATATTCTTTGTAAACAATATATTCAAACTATGATATTTTTACGGAACACTTACACATTCTAGGTATTACTAATTTTTAGATGCCATTATATAAGAACTGATTTTTAGAATTTAATGATTTTCATCATATTAATTTTACATTAGAATATTCTTATAATTTTTTTTCCAATGCGGAGGCACTTGTCGTCAAACATTCGCCTATACTATGCCTCAATTTTACTGCTCATTTTATTATGGGGGCACCATATAGGCGGACAGCATTACCCCCTATGAAGGGACGACACGAACGGAGGCATCTTTCGTGGCGCGACGCCAGAATTCGAACCGAGCAACCTCAGCACCGAAAACCAGAGAGCTGTACCTCTGGGCCGCCACAAACCCATATTCTTATAATACACATTGGAATGAAAAAAAATTTTTGATTGACGGGCCTTAATTAAAATAAACAAATCACACTTATATAGAAAAATATTAATATAATGTCTTTAAATTCATAACGTTATTTTGAAAAAAACATTCATCTTTTTCTAAAGTCCATAGTAATCAATCAGGGTGATTTTTATTAAACTGACACTACTCAGAGCCACCTGTAGCGCGATCTATTAGCCGGAATTCCACCCATATTGATAGAGGGTCTAAGGACGACATTCAAAAATTTTGAATTTCTGTACCTATAGCCTTAACCGTGGGAACCACTTGGTTGCCGTTCACAGAATCCTGAGCTCATACCTCTGAATAACTATATGTGAAATCTCATCTCGATCGGTTGAACGGAACAGCCGCTAGAGGTCCATATATCGGCAAAGTTTTTTTTATGACCATCCTGTACTATAAAAGAATTTTAAAAAAATACAAATTTCATTAATTTTTCATAAAAATATTCATTTTGAAGCCCTTTGTGGTACTTAAAAATAATTTATTAGAGGAATAAAATTATATATTCTTCATTTTAATTCTAAAAGGCAGCTTTTGGCGGATATAGAAAATCTCTATAGGAAAAGATTTTCTCTATTAGCATACAGAAACTTGTGGCACAAATCGTTAATTTCTGTGGATTTGTAATATGGTTGATTTTGTACCTTAATTTGGTACTAAATCTCTCCTTAAAATTATCTGTTTTTCATGACATTCTATTGACCTCTGTACATATTGCCATCTTTGCCCCTTAAAAGGATTACTCACCGACATTTACTGGAAGGAGAAAGTTCCCCTATTTGTTACCACTGTTATTGTGCCCTAAGAATTCGACACATTATTCTTAGGGCACAATAACAGTGTTTTTGTGCCCTAAGAATAATGTGTCGAATTAATAAGAATAATGTGCGTTTGACAAGAGTTTGTTAGTCCTCAATGTGCAGGACTAACAAACTCTTATCAAAAATATTTTGGCTTCACATCGCTGTTTTTATGTGACATTTTAGGTGAATTTCCTCACCCTGATATTATTTCTGTGAGGTATCTAGGTATTACCTAAAAAAATTTCTCTAATTCCATTTCAAACATTCTTAAAATAATCTTTAGATAATTATTTTTTAATATTCTAAAATGAACACGAGTTTTATTCCAGTATGAAATTTTAAAATTTTAACACATTAAGTGAATAAAAGTTATTTTTCTTCAAATTTCGAATCAAACTTTTTGTATCTTCTAAAATAACTATTACATTAATTCTGGATATTCTAGAATGATCATTAGCTTTGTTGCTATAATAAACTTTCAATTTTTAACAATATGAATGAAGATAGAAGATATCGTTTTTTTTTCGATTTTCAGTTTTAAAATAAAAGAATTATATTTTTATGGTTATGTTAATTTACACGACAACTTTTCTTTTGTTTAAGTGAATGTACATACTACTTAGAGATTTTTTTTACTTCGTGGTTATTATATAAGATTTTTTACATATAATCTTAACACAATTTGACTGACGCAAGAATGACTCCAATTGTGAGAAATTTGATTGATTATACCATTGCAGACAACAAAGGCTTTGAGATTGGAGTTTTTTGAAAGTAAAACCGGAGAAAAGATAATACGAAATTTAAATTTATTTTAGGATACTACCAATTGTTTAACTAGAACCTTTGGAAAAAGGGAAATATATGAAATGTTTAAATATTTTAAGATAATTACGAAATATTTAAATATTTAAGACGAATATTGTATAGATTACGAAATATTTAAATATTTTAAGATAAAGTGTCATTTGCTGAGTTTTTTTACGGATTACGATATTATTTTTAAACTTAATGAGTTTCAATGAATGAGTGACACGCTTGCAACTTTAAAATGAAAAGCTAATCATTACTCTACAACTTGTAATTAAACTTCTAATAATGCAGTATTAGGATCTTTGACTAATTCTTTGATCATTTATCTTTTGGATCTTTGATCATTTAAATTTTGCTATTATTGTTTCCTAGGCCTTCAGTTTAATAATTTATTATTAAAGTTTTGAACTTTTACACTTATAATCAAGCAAATATTGCACGATGGAATTTCCAGCCTATGAAGCACCGACTTACTATGTAGCCTGTACAGTAGGGTGTATCCGAGAAGAACACTGGAGGATACACAATTCTAAAAGAGGAATTTTCATGCTTGTGACTGACAATATTTAGTCAATATAACTTAGAAAGGAAAGAACCAAGAATCAGTAATTTGTGGGGCAAACTTTTCATAGCTATAAGAAATCAAAGTTGCATGAAACATATTTCCTACAGTAATTATCTTTCTTATGTGTTTATTTAATGTAATTTTATTAGACATGCGATCCATATTACTACTCTTGCATTTGATTTGTTCGTTAAGCGCCCTATGTCAATCAAATGGTTGTTTGGGTGACTGATTTATTTAATTTTTCAGCTACAAAGACTATTATAGACATTATGAGCTAAACTGAATATAAATTTTCAGACCAGGGTGAATATAAGAAAAAACAACATATAAAAAAAATATTTACTCTACAATAGGACCACATAAATAATTATATCACAATAAAAGTAAAATATAAAATTTTAGCTATTCAAAAAGTGGATTTCTAAGTGTAAGTATTAAGGGAATTCGGGACACAAAATTCTTCAAATTTTGGAAAGAATTTATTGCCTTAAAAATATTTCTGTTCTTTTTCACTTAAAATGACGTTTAAATCATGTTTCTATCTTAATTAAAACAGGATATATTAATTTTTTTATTTTGCAACTTTCAAATAGCAGCCGATCTTTGTTTAAACCTTTAAATGCGTTTTTCTGCATGATGGGTTTATTCACCATTGCTCGTCTTTAAATTGTTATAAGTCAAGAACCGTTACAGAAAAATGGTTCGAACTGGGAACATGTCTTTTTCATTTATTTTACTTTAATTTTAAATCAGCAAATTTGAAAAAAAATTTACTTTTGAAAATATGATTTTTAAAAAATAAGTTGAATAATTTTTTTTGAAATTTTTAATCTAAGCTTTAATTTTTGTTAAAAATTAATATTTTAGAAAATGATGAATCAAAATTAAAACATATATTGCTTTTTAATTAAATGAAAAAAAATTTGAAATTCGACGAATAATATTTCGAGTTAATGAATTTTTTTTAAGTGGGGTAATTTAAAATCGTTAGATTTTAAATTACCCCACTTAAAAAAAATTTATTTACAATTTTTTTAAAACTTTATTAGGCGTTTTATGATGCGATTTCTTTTACAAATTATATGGTTAACCATCACAAAAAAATTCAAAATTTTAACTCAATAAATTTAAAAAAGTTAAATCTGTGGCATTATGACAGAAGTTGATATGTCATTTTTTCCTGTTTTCGACAAATTAAAAAAGTAACTTTTGTTGTGAAATATTAAATCGCTCGATTAAGTTTTCAATCCAAATATTCTTTAGCTAATACTCATATTCAACCTGAAGCATACGGCAGGTCTTCAGTTAAAATTTTCAATTAGGGAGCCCGTATTACCTCTTTTATACATAACAGCATTTACCAATACGAAAAACTAAGTAGGGTTTCATAATTTCACTATCAGCTATTGCCACATTAAAGAACCAATTTTAAGTGTGACATATCAACTTAAAACATAAAACTAAATTTTTCGGACATATCAACATCTGCCATAACGCCACAGAAATGTATCCCTGACCACCTACAGCAGAATAAATTTAAAAAGTGCAAGGTTTGGGAAAAACTTTTTGATTTATACATTATCAAGAAGATGAGTTTGTTTACATGTAACTAAACACAGCAGAATCGGCTCCCTATAGCACCATATATGTGAGAATGCATGAAACCCTGATTTTATCATAAAGATAATGAGGCAAATTTCTATAAATTAGAGCCACGTGTTACTGAATTACAAGCGTTTTTAGAGCCGTAGTTTCACTTAACTGCCTTCAGCGGATTATATAGATTTACTCTTCATTTTTGTAAGTCTCATGAAGTGATGCGATCTATTCATCATCCTTAAGGTTTCTGTGTTCTAACCCTATTTGAATCTCTCACCTCAATGTTAACCTATGGAAAAAAATGTGTCTACTATTTACAGCTACATAAATGATGATAATCCAATAAAAATGGTATTTTCAGGTAACCATAACATTTCTGCACCTTGCAACAGGATCCATTTTATAAATTTCATCCACCAAGTATATATATTTAAGAGTTTAAATAATACTATGCCAGATTTTTTTCCTCGAATAATTTAAATTTTAAAATATTATTTGCGTTTAAAAAAAACGAAAAATGTCCTACTGTGTAACATTTCTTTCTCTATTACGGAGTACATTTTTTTTATATATTTTTCTCGAAGTTAGTAATCCTTGGACAAATTTTCTCCATTGGTTAACAATGAGGTAAGTGAATCCAATAGGGTTAGTACACAGAAGCTAAAATACAAAAGTTGAAATCAAAGATAACAAGATTTTGCTAGTAAATGCCCCAAAATTTATAAAAACAATACCTAATGTATGGTGGGACTAGAGAAATGTACTTCGTAGCTTCGCTACGGAGTACATTTTAGGATAATTAGAATGAAAAAGAATGAAATTTCTTTTTAGAGGATTTCCTTATAAAGAATATATTTTGTTCCTTCATTGGGCGGAACTAATATTACCAGGCTCATCCGTGAACTTACGCATGAGCAAGCTACGTGAAATTGACGTGGGAGAAAAAATTTTCTCTTAAATCTACCCAGCGTATTTTAAAGTTTGGCCTTGAGTCTTATTTATCATCATGGTGAAGAATACTTTGAGGGGAAATTGCACGGAATTGTTTTATATTAGGTTCAATTTAATATCCATAAAACATACTAATTTGAATAAAATTCTTAAAAAACTTCCATCTCAATTAGTCTAGTGGTTAAATTTTATCTTTTACTGTATTTCAATATTTTTTGTAAATTTATTTCTTTCTAATGCACGTGACGCAAAATTAATTTAAATTATCACAAAAAGAAACGAAATCTCGTGATCAGCATTTAATAAATTAAATTCTACAAATTAATCTTTAAAAATTCACCAAAAATCAGAAAATGGAGGTAAAGATTCGAAAAAGATTTTATTTTAAAGGAATTTTTATGATATTTCTTGTGATATAAATTTTATAACCCTCACATTATTATTTTAAATGAAAACTTTAAAAAATGTTACAAAAACAGCTTAAAAATTTAATTTTAAAAAATCTAAGAAAATTTTTTCAAAAATCTTTCTTACTACACCCTTACACTATAAGAAGAATCGCCATGCACAATTTCAACCCTTTAGGTCCAGCGGTTTGGTCTGTGCGTTATCTGTCAGTCAGTCAGTGACTGAAGTGTTATATATATATATATATATATATATATATATATATATATATATATATATATATATATATATATATATATATATATATATAATTAGATTATATATATATATATATGTGTGTAACATGGGGAGAACGGCCGTCGGTCATTAAAAAGAAGAATGCCACAACCCCACGTCACCGTCATCTCTGTAGACACTGGAATGGTAGTCTGTCCGAAAAAACCAGTCGTCGACCCAAGATTTTACAGGAACATTTTTATTGAGATCACCGACCGATTCGTCGGTATGGATGCAGCAATAGCAATTACAAAAATCCGTCCTACTTCCGGACGTCACGAGTTATATAAACTTTACCTCATCACGTGATTAAAGGGTGTGTCTTAATGGTTGATTGGTTTAAAGTTATTGTTGATGTGCAGAACTGATTTAAATTTGCACTGACGCTACGCAGTGTCTCTTTAGTTAAAAAAGACAGCCATCTTGAATGATTTTGCCTAAGGCTGTAATAATGGAATTTAACGCGAATGCCCAAAGGGAATTAAATGTTTTAAAGAATTAAAAAAGGGTTTGTAATTTGGAATCATATAGTGAGGAATTAATAGTTTTTAAATGTTAAGAGTGTTGAATTAAGAAATTACTAGTTTTTAATATTATATATATATATATATATATATATATATATATATATTAGCAATATAAACTCTGCTACCAGTCATATGAAAGAGGAATTCATTTTTTTCTTTAGGAAAAAAATTTCAAGAAAATATCGCAAATCCCAAAGTAGTACTTGAAAAAATATGTGGCAAAAGATGGAATGATAAGATGCGAAAAAATGTTTGTACTGAGAAGTTCCATTTCACGGAATTGGGAAATTTGACTCTTTCTTTTTTCAATGCATGACTCACTGGTCGAGAGACATTCGCATAATATGCCGCGAAAATTGTAGAGTACTTCTAGTATGAGAGCACCATACAGCTGAGAAATTGGGAGATGGTGTCGTGTATTAGCTTCAGCCATTGGAGGCACAGGAATAAAATGATTTTTTCCCATAAAATGTATCGTATTATGAAAATAACTGACCAATTTAATAACGCTTTAACAGTTTATGTGATATTACTGTTAAATGATGAAGATTCCTTGTTTTTTCTCACAATGCTTATTATCGGGAAGCAGAAAATACAGCTTTGCAGACTTCTTAGAAGAATTCAAAGAAGATTTCTACTTCGTATTATTCGGGGTTATAGGACAGTTAGTTACGATGCAGTCTTTGTTATTTCTGGTCTTCCGCCTATTGATTTAATTATTTTAAATAATCTTGAAGTTAAGAGGAGCCATATAAAAGACAACGTTTGTAACACCCTGGATGGGAAGCTTCCTATTTCTTATTTGCCGCACCCTGCAACTAGGACACCTATTATAGTTATTAACTATGCAGAGGATGTTTTTCAGGAGTATAAAACTATATGTTTCACGGATGGTATTAAGCTAAATGGAATTGTTGGTCTTGCTTTTGTGATTTATGAAGATGGTATAGAGAAGGTTACAGCTCAGCATCGATTACTTGAAGAATGTTCTGTTTTCCAGGCCGAACTTTTATCCTTAAACCTGGTTGTAAAATGGATTCAGGATTCTTTCCGTGAGACTGGAACGCTTAAATATCTTATTTGCTCAGATTCTCTTTCTTCCCTCTTTCTTTTGCGTAATACGGCTTCTACAGAAAAGCTTGTAGTAGAAATTCACTCAATTTTGCACGAACTTGAAAATGTTGTTGAGATTCATTCTTCTTATATTCGGGGCCATACTGGCAATCTTGGCAATGAAAGAGCGGACCAGTTGGCGGAAGAAGCGACATTTCAGAGATAGATTTAGTGGTGTTTGTATCGGAGTCTCACTGGAAGCGTGTCGCTAGGGAAAAAACTGTCTTGGACTGGAATACTGAATTTCTTGCTTCGTCAAAGGCATTGTGGACAAAAAGATTTTTTCCAACTATTTTTCAGCGTTTAAATTGTAAGTACTTTTCAACTGACTTTAACTTAACTCAAGTTTTAACTGGCCATGGAAATTTCAAGAGCTATTTCCTTCGTTTTAATTTGTTGACTAGTGGACTTTGTGCTTGCGGTGATGCTGATGAAAATGTTGAACATTTTCTTTTTCACTGCAAATTGCATGCGAGTGCCCGAGCTATATTAAAGGCGGACTTCAGACGTCTGTCCATTTGTCTGTCCTCCTGTTCTTTCTGATCTCATTAAGAGTGTTGAAAGTCTTGCTGTCTTGCAAAATTTTATTTGTAATTTGAATGTTTAATTTTTTCTTGTTTTATGTTTTTCACATACTTCTGTAAGCCTCATGTTATACCTTGTGGTGCATGAGGAGATTTCAAATGAAACAATACAAAAAAAATATAAAAAAATTGAACA
Organism: Dolomedes plantarius; assembly: GCA_907164885.2. NCBI lineage: Eukaryota > Metazoa > Arthropoda > Arachnida > Araneae > Dolomedidae > Dolomedes > Dolomedes plantarius. The sequence goes on along the minus strand of OU015499.1, from coordinate 32,516,759 downwards.
ATTTTCACTGAAACTAAGCAGATGTAGGAGTGAGGAACAACCATCAGACAAAAGCGATAGCTAGAAACTGTCTTTAGTAAAGGACAGATCGCAACCGAAATACGAAAACGAGGGGGAAATTTAGGAATTCCAGAACGGAACAAAAACCTGTTTGTCCACCCCTCAACCCCAGCTGACTTGAGGGGTTCGTAGTGACCTTCACTGAACTTCCTTTTATCCCTAACCTTGATTTTTCGTGATGTAAACGGTCTAAAGTGGAATAAAATATCCCAATATATCTTTAAAAAATTTCCATATATAGAGATTTTTTTCTTTATATAGAAACAGTTTTTCTATGCAATGAACATGGAGATTTGCTAAGAGTTCGATATATAGAAAATTTCGATATAGGGAAGTTTGATATATGGAGGTTCGACTGTATATATATATATATGATGAGCCTATTATTATACCCGTCATATTACAATTTATGGCAGTCATGGTCATCCGGTGGTGTAGCAAGAAGTAATCCAGTAAACATTGAACAGGCATCAGTTCGAGTTACTCATGTTTATTTCTTCATTCGACGACGACCACTGATCCAAGGATCATCCAATTTGAACGTTCGCCATTTTACATTTTGGGATCCGGCGAACACACGTCCACTGGCATTGAGTTTTATCTCGCGCTCTGCCGATTTCGAGGTCAAAACCTCGCGTCCACTCTCCCTGCACATGCGCAGAGTCCAAATTAGAATCTTCTCGAAGTTCTTTTCGCACCCAAATCCTGTACCTGATCTAAAAATAAATCCTCTCTACGAGACTCCCTTGCAATGCAAATCGAAGATCAATCTCGAAACGGGGAAAAATAACCTACTTTCTACCCGCGCGTCTGGAAATATGAATTATAGTAGCTTTTTCTCGCCACGAAAATGATTTATCCCGAAACCCCCTTTAAATTTAATTTAATTATTCCTTTCCCAACTAATTTCTTCACAACTTTCCCCCCCCCCGTCCCCTTGAAGGCATGTGGCAAGACTCAGAAGTTAAGTCTAATGTTGAGAAATAATTTGCATGGGCTAGTTGATCTAATAAGTCATTAATTCGTGGTATGGGTTCTGAATCAGTTTTTGTAATTACATTTAATTTTCTATAGTCTATGCATAACCTGGTTTTTCCTTCACCTTTTTTGTTTGCCAAAGTTACTGGGGCGCTAAATGGAGAATTGAGGGCTTAATAAATCCTGCATTTACAATTCGTCAATTTGTCTTTTTATTTCTGCCTTTTCATCTTGGGATGTAAGATATGGCCTTTGTGCAATTGGGAGTTCTGAAGTTAAATGTATCTTTTGGGGTTCTAATTTAATTTTTCCAACATCATATTTATTTTTTGAAAAGATATGTCCGAAAGCTTCTAAAATGTTTTCTAATTGGGACCAGTCCTCGGGTATTTGTTCTGGTGTTACAATGTCCAAAACTTCACCAGGCTCTTTAAACAGAGTATTCAATGTATCATCGGGGATACCTGATGTCTTTTTTAAATTTTGAACTTTACAATCAGTACTTGTTATATTGGGTGAATTCTCATAATTTACATTTGAGTGTCTCATACATTGTTTATTGTCAAAATTCAGGGGTTTTCAGTCATTTGGAAAAAAATTTCTCATATTATGGTTCATACAATTTTTATAAACAGTCCTTTTGTTATGCTCAAGAGAGTAATCATATCTTAAATAGTTTCTCTCAACAAAATTTCTACCTTTATAAAACTTTCTATTACCATTCACATTTCAATCATTAAAATAATATTTTTCATTTTCATATACATTTTTGTTTACCCTTTTAAAATTACACATATTATTATCATTATAACATCTTTTACCTTTATACATGCTATCACAATAATTTCCAAAATTTTTTCTTTGAACATTAAATGCATATGGATTAACAAAATTATTATCACTACACAGTTTTATTTCTTTTTTAAATTGGAATACTTTTAAATTTCTTAAATCAATATCTAATTTAAATAATCTCATATGTTCTAAGCTTAGTAATAAATATGGTAATTCGCTATTAATAATTAAAATTTCAATTTCTCGAATTACATCGCCAATTGTAACATTTGTTTTTATTAAATTTGTAACAGTTACTTGACCATCAGTTTGATTTAAAATTATATTATCTAAGTTAATTTTTTAAAGTCCTTAATAAATTTAAATAATGATTCTGACATCAGGGTAACTGTAGAGCCTGTGTCTAGTAGGCATTGAAAATGGATTTCACTCACCCGAGCTGGAACTAATAGTCATCTCTGGTCTCTCCTTTCGTAATTTGCTCTTTGGAAGTTGTTTTGGTAGCGACGTTGGTTCGATTGATTCCTTTCCGCAGGGACATTATTTCCGCTTTCATAGTTTTCTTGTCTGTCCTGGAAACGGTGTGGGTGTCGATGAGTCCAGTTCCTTCTGTCATCTGCATGAGTAAACTGTCCTTGATTTGCAGGCTGATTACCAAAATCTTCTCTCGCATATGTTTTGATGTGGCGATTCTCTTGCTCGTATCTTTCCTTATTTTGTATGTGGATTTTCTTGGCTTTGGATAACCATTCCAGGGGTTTTTTGATATCTTGCAAGGTTAACAGTGTTCTCATCTGGCGGGGCGAGTAGATCATGAGGATGTTGACTGTTTCTTCATCATCTTTTTGGAGCGATCGTCCGATTTCCATTTTTTTCTGTAATATTCGAAAAGATCGCCGTCTTCGTCTAATTTCAAACTTCGAAATTCGGTTATTAGTTGTTCTTTGCTGTGTGAAAATACTGTTATTAGATTTCGTTTTAATTTGTGGTAATCTTCTCTGTATAACTGAGTCGAAATAATTAATTCTTGCACTTCATCACACACGAAATTTATTAAATTGTCCTTCTTCCAGTTGTCATCTAATCCCGGAACTTTTGCCTTCTCGTCAAACATTGTAATCCATGGGAGAATATTTTTAAATTTTGTGCTATCAACTTGGGTATTTTTAATTCTTTTTCAGGATTTCGTCTTTCTGTACATTAGTCACTTTCTCTTTTTTCTGTTTGCGTACTGCCAACAGCTATTTTCATCACATTTTTCTCAGTTTCATTCACATCTTTATTTGTTTCTGTCCCTTCACGTGCTTCAGACTGGTTTAACATACTATCATCAAGGTGCAACCGTGTTTTTAAGTCCTGTTGTTCTGAGTTAGATGTCATTATTCCTTCTCTGTAAGTTTTTTGTATAACAAAGTCACTTGAGTTTCCGTTGAATGTTTTTCCTTGTTGTGCAAAACTTCGCGCCTTTGCGCTAATCCACTATACATTGTCGGTTTCCCTGCAGTTCTTCACTACCGACTCTTTGACGAGCGTATTATTATACCCGTCATATTACAATTTTTGGCAGTCATGGTCATCCGATGGTGTAGCAAGAAGTAATCCAGCAAACATTCAACAGGCATCAGTTCGAGTTACTCATGTTTATTTCTTGATTCGAACACGACCGCTGATCCAAGGATCATCAAATTTAAACTTTCACCATTTTACATTTTAGGACCCGGCGAACACACGTCCATCGGCATTGAGTTTTAACCCGCGCTCAGCCGATTTCGAGGTCAAAACCTCCCGTCCACTCTCCCTGTACATGCGCAGAGCCCAAATTAGAATCTTCTCGAAGTTCTTTTCGCGCCCAAATCCTCTACCTGATCTAAAAATAAATCCTCTCTACGAGACGCCCTTGCAATGCGAATCGAAGGTCAATCTCGAAACGGAAAAAATAACCTACTGTCTATCCGCGCGTCTGGAAATATGAATTATAGTGGCTTTTTCTCGCCGCGAAAATGATTAATCCCGAAGCTCCCTTTAAACTTAATCTAAATATTCCTTTCCCAACTAATTTCTTGACATATATATATATATATATATATATATATATATATATATGTATGTATGTATGTATGTATGTATATTGCTGGGAAACATTCCTTTCAAATCTGTAAAAAATTAGAATCGTCACAGAAATAAATGTTTAGACGCCATTTTTTAGTTTAATGTATTAGAATACGTCTTATATACAATTTTTACCTCATAATTGATAAATTTATTACGCTGCTAATAGATTACAGTAAGTTGGTACTTAAAACAAGAAACAGTATTTAAAATGATTTATTTTTGAAAAGTCAGTCTTTAACTATCATCTTTTGTTGTACTAAAAGAAGATAATTGATAATACAACACAAAAAAATACGTACCATACACATAGCAGATGCACATTACATAATATTTACTATAAACACTTTCTCACCAGAAGAATATAGATAAATTAATTTTTTTGGCTACATATATACTTTAGGGTAATTAAACAAGTTATAAGCTTTAAATTTGTATATGAAAGCATATTTTGAAAATTTAAAGCTGCATTTAAAAATTAAAATTGGGAACTGTTCTAAAAATCTCTAAAATATTATTTTTAATAATGATATCTCTGTCCCATTTCTCATAGCTTGGAGTTTGATTCAGTGCATTTTCAGTACCCCAAGTAGTATGTTAGCAGAAAAAAATACTAATATATATGTATTTTAAAAATTATTTTATTAATTATAATATACTGTCGAATTTTTCATCAAAAATTGAAAATTGTCTATTAATTCAACCAAAACGTTCAGAGTTCGATATGTTTTCATTTATAGTGATATATTGGAAACCATTAATTTTATAATTTTATGGTTTGGTTTAATAATACATATATTGAATGTCATCGGGAATTTTCCCTCAACTAACGGCCCATTCACATATAATCCGACAGCGTCATGCGTTAAAGATTCTGTTGGCGCTAAGAAAAGAATCTGTTTACACCGATTAAAAAACAACGGCCGTCTGCCAATCAGATGCTCTCAACGCTTTTGTAACAAAAGCAATGTAAGCAGGTTCTCTTCTCGGTGCCAACGGAATCTTTAACACATGACGCTGGCGGATTCTATGTGAACAGGTTTAAACTCTCTTTTTATAACTTAAGAGTAGTAAATATATAAAAATATTAAATATAGGAATAAAATGTTATTACTAGAAAGTGAAAATAATTAAAGTCTCTTCATTCAACAATAAATAAGAAATGGAATAATCTATAGCTCGACTAAGATATAATCACTTAAAGGGTATGAAAAATCATCCTGATGGCACAAGATCCTTCATCAACTTTACAAATTGTCCAAAAACCCAGCTTCCTCCAGAACATATCTTTGAAAGTCCAGCCATTGTGGCTTTTTATCCTTTCTGACTCAACCTTCGAAGCTGTAAGAAATAGGGAAACCTCCTTAACCCACAACATAAGTGATCTTCTTTGTCAACTTCATGGCAAGGGAAAGTCCAGTGCCCTTCAATGGATCGCCGCACATGTCAATATTGAAGGAAATGAGTGTGCTAACTCGCTGGACAAGGAAGCACGGAACTTGGCTCAGAACTCTTCCTCCATCACACTAGCTGATTTTAACGCAGTGGACAGGGACAGATTATCCAATTTAGTCCCAAAAGAAACCATTCATTGACGACTTCAGATACGACTTCAGATATCCCAGAACAATTGCTTCTACAATAGTTAGACTAAGAACTAGTTACTTAAATAGTATAAAAATCCACCCTGTAGGCACAAGATCCTTCATCAACTGTACAAATTGTCCAGAAACCCAGCTTTCTCCAGAACATATCTTTGACTGTCCAGCCATTGTGGCTTGTTATCTTTTCTGACTCAGCCTTGGAAGCTATAAGAAATAGGTAAACCTCCTTAACCCACAACATAAGTGATCTTCTTTGTCAACTTCATGGCAAGGGAAAGTCCAGTCCCTTCAATGGATCGCTGTACATCTCAATATTGGAGGAAATGAGTGTGCTTACTCTCTGTCCAAGGAAGCACGGAACTTGGCCCAGAACTCTCTCTCCATAACACTAGCTGATGTTAAGGCAGTGGCCAGGTGCAGATTATTCAATTTAGTTCCGAAAGAAACCATTCATTCACGACTTCAACTGTCCCAGAACAATTACTTCTACAATAGCTAGACTAAGAACTAATCACCTAAAGGGTATAAAAATCTACCCTGACGGCACGAGATCCTTTATCAACTGTACAAATTGTGCAGAAACCCAGCTTCCTCCAAAACATATCTTTGACTGACCAGCCATTGTGGCTGCCCATTTCAAACTCGTTTTGTGACCGCAATAACTCCTCTACAGCTCGCAGGTACCTGATCTGTAAGTTGCTATTAATTCAGGCTTTCAGTTCTGTCTAGACCTTTTTTCTTCTGCACCATTCGTAGACACAACAACAACAGCAATAATCTATAAATTATTTTTTTTTATAAAGTCTCAAGGATAATAAATAACATTGCAAATACTTTAATAGGAAGCAATAACACTTCAAAGTCAGTTAAGATTATACTAAATTACGAATTCAGCAAATAAAAGAATAAAAGTAACTATTAAAACACTTTCTCTGGGTAAAACCAAAATAATAAACTATTTCTGGCAGGATATACTTAGCTGTTTATGATTAGTTTAAGTTAACTAATTATCGTTATTCATAGTAAAAGAATAGAAATTACAAAGAGCTTCCCAAGTACAGGTCATGTTATCAAAGGATTAAAATCAAATTAAACACCAATGGAAAATCTTAAAGCCATCCCATTAAAAATTCAAATTTTTTTATAATCGACACAGTAGCTTTTTAAAAATCCTTTATATTAACTAAATAAACTTTAAAAATTACTTTAACATTAGGCATTTATGCTTCTATGCAAGGTTAGATTGTAAACAGTTACTAATTTGGAAAATAAAAAGATAAAAGGTATCGAACTATGAAAATTCTTTCAACAAGCAGGAAATTATCTCTTTAGCAAAAAAATCGTTGATAATTTCCGAGTAGTTCGTGTAAACAAGAAAATAAAGCTTGGAAGAAAATCCTTTTAGTGTAAGTTATAAATAAAGAAAAATATTTCATTTGCGATTTCAGCTCGCCACCTGTTCTCTCAAATTAACCTGAAAATGGTCTTTAAGCTATTTGCAGAAAAATAGGAGCTTGGTAGTAACACCGGGAACTTATTATTGCTGTTCTTTGATCATTTCCTTCCATTTCCTTTGCATCCAAACTTATTATCGTAAATGAAACTGTTGGGCGGAATACTATGCCGTGTTTAAAAATGCTCTTCTAAGAATATTTGTTGCTAATATGTTATTTTCTCACACATTCTTTCTTAATATATTTCCTAAAACCTTATAAAAATTTATTATCAAAAGGAATTATTTTAGTTTAAATTTTTTGAGTTTGATTTGCTGTAAAAGCGTCCAAGAAAGGGATTTTCATAATAGTCCAAAATGAAGTTAAATAAGGACAAAATATTGTGAAGTAACAAAATATTGTGAATACCTGGCCTCATATTATGTATTCCATGTGCCTCATAAGGCTGATGTGTACTAACCCTATTGGATTCGATCATCTCAGCATTAACTTATGGAGAAAATACGCCTACATTTACAGCTAAATAAATGCTGATAATCCAATAAAAGTGGTATTTTCAGATAGCCTGAACTTTTCTGCACCTTGCAACAGGATTCATTTTAGGAATTTCGTCCACCAAAGGTATTTATGAGCGTTTAAAACACACTATGCCAGATTTTTTCCATGAATAATTTAAATTAAAAAATATTATTTGCATTTAAAAAAAGAGAAAAATTCCCCAATGTGTAAAATTTCTTTCTCTAATACGGAGTACAATTTTTTAAAAGAAATCTTTAAATCCAAGTCGGCAGTTCTTGGACGCCTTTTTTCCACGGATTAACACTAGGGTGAGTGAATCCAATAGAGTTATTACGCAGCATCCTTAAACAGCTGAATATTCTGGGACATGTAGTCTATGTATATAAAACAGTTCCGGAACTGACTGACTGACTGACATATAACGCACAAACCAAACCGCTGAACCTAAAGGGCTAAAATTTTGCATGGTGATTCTTCTTATAGTGTAGGGGGTGCACTAAGAAAGGTTTTTGAAAAATTCCTCTTAGATTTTTTAAAATTAAATTTTTAAGCTGATTTTGTAACATTCTTTAAAGTTTGCATTTAAAATAATAATCTGAGGGTTATAAAATTTACATCACGAGAAAGAGCATAAAAATTTCTTTAAAATGAAATTTTCTTCGAATCTTTACTTCGATTTTCTAATTTTTTTGGATTTTTTAAAGATTAATTTTTAGAATTTAATTTATTAAATGCGGATCACGGGGTTTCTTTTTGTGATACTTTAAATTAATTTATCGTCATGTGCATAACAACGAAATAAATTGACAAAAAATATTGAAATACGGTAAAAGATAAAATTCAACCACTAGACTAATTGAGATGGAAGATTTTAAAGAATTTAATTCAAATTAGTATGTTTTAAAGATATTAAACATACAAATTAATTACATACATTGACCATTATATTTAATTTGAATATTTTCGTTTATATTATTTTGATTACAAAAATATCCAGTACGATTTTTTTCATAAATCTATTTATTTTGTATTTTTTTTGGCTTTAATTATATACATTGACAGTTGTATCTATTATAAATATATATATTTTATTGGCATTAATTGCATACGTTGACCGTTGTATTTAATTTGAATGTACTCCATAGCGAAGCACGGGTATTCAGCTAGCATAGTATATAAAAACATCGCTGTTATCAGATAATAATTCGTGTAAGGGGTGTGATTTCGTCACCATGAATTAACTTCCTGTTCCGACACATCTCCCAGACACTCGTGCAGATTGCTATCTGCAGAAATTGGAAACCAAAACAATGTCCTAGTCACTTCACGTCTATCAATCCGTAACAAGCTTTGCGCTCCATATCGAAGCTCTTCATTAGAGGACATCACTGCCATGTGATTATTACCAGGCAGGACACGATATGTTTGTAAGTAATACAGATTATTGGCATCTTTCAAGCAATTACTGGTTGAAGGTATATTCACAAAAGAACAGTATTTGATCTTTCTAACACAGTTCGTAATCTTTCCATAGCACATTCCGATGTCATTCTATAAATAAAATGAGAGTTCGTATGATTCTACAGAAAATGGAATTTTATCTGATTAGACGTATTTTTAGCGTAGGATTACTGTCCTCCGGAAAGCAAAATTTCAGACGCTAAAACCGTCCATCGTCATGAGTTATAATTTTGGCAGCGCGCCAAACTCAGTCTGTATCGCTTGGGAAAGCAGTAAACATTTAAACAGAAAAGTACCAAAAAAGCGTCAAAATTTTGACATATAAATATATACATATACTAGCTGAAAACCCACGCTTCGCTACGGAGTACATTCAAATTAAATACAACGCTCAATAAATGCAATTAATGCCAAAAAAAATAAATATATATATTTATAATAAATTCGACGATCAATGTATACAATTGATGTAATATATATATATATACATATATATATATATATATTTATTTATAAAAAAATCGTAAGGGATATTTATTTTTTTTTGGATAATATCCAATCGTTTGCTGCATTAGAAAGAAAAAGAATATTCTTTTGTCTATTTAGTTGTTATGTACGTGATGATAAATTTATTTAAAGTACCATAAAAAGAAATCACGTGATCAGCATTTAATAAATTCTAAAAATTAATCTTTAAAAATTCACCAAAAATCATGAAATCGAGGTAAAGGTTGAAAAAGATATCATTTTAAAGGAATTTTTATGATCTTTCTCGTGATATAAATTGTATAACCCTCAAATTATTATTTTAAATGCAAACTTTAAAAAAGTTACAAAAACAGCTTAAAAATTGAATTTTAAAAAATCTAAGAAGAATTTTTCAAAAATCTTTCTTAGTGCACCCCTACACCATAAGAAGAATGGCCATGCAAAATTTCAGCTCTTTAGGTCCAGCGGTTTGGTCTGAGCGTTGTATGTCAGTGAGTCAGTGAGTCAGTCAATTATGGAACTGTTTTATATATATATATATATACACTGAAGTGCCACTGAATTAGAGATAGCAAAGCCTATGGAAATTGTGTAGCGCTGAGCATCATGTATGCGCAAGTGAGGGCGCTGTGGTAACTGCATATAGAGCGCGTACTGTGGTTGTTCTGAATTAGTTGTTGGAATTGCCAGTATGGGTAAACTGCCTGATTTAGACGCCTACGATCGCGGACAAATCGTAGGTGCGCGACCCATGGGCCATTCAATTTCCGAAATCATCAGACAGCTAGGATTTTCAAGGTCGACAGTGTCAAGAGTATACCAAGAATACATGGATGGTGGAAAAAAACTAGCGATCGGGCAAACTGCAAAGGACAATTAGCGTTGACAGTGCGTGGTGAGAGACGCATTAGTGGTGAGAGACGCACTCAGGCGTATTGTACGTAGCCAGCGAAGACAAACATTAGCTCAAATTACCACCCAGTTTAATGACGGTGCCAGTCGTACAGTCAGTAAACGGACTGTGCAACGCTCGCTTCACCGTATGGGTTTCGGGAGCCGTCGACCTACGAGAGTACCATTGCTCTATACTCGCCATCGAGCTGCAAGTCTTGCCTGGGCAAGAGAGCACAGAGACTGGAGTGTAGAGGAATGGAAACGAGTAGCATGGAGTGATGAGTCTCGATTCCGACTACTTAACGCCGACGGGAGGCTGTGAATATGGCGTCAGGCTCATGAAGCCATGCATCCTGCATGCCTGGCTGAAACTGTACAAGGGCATGGTGGCTCAATCATGGTCTGGGGTGTTTTTTCGTGGCACAGTTTGGGATCTTTGGTGCGTGTACCAACCTCCCTCAATGCAATTCGGTACGTAGAGTTGCTGGGTGATCACCTCCATCCGTTTATGCTGTTCTGTTATCGGCACGGTAATGGAGTTTACCAGCAAGACAACTGTACCTCTCACAAGTCTCGGTTGGCTACTGGCTGGTTGGATGAGCATTCCTCTGACTTCTCTGTCATCAATTGGCCACTTAGAAGCCCAGGCTTAAATCATATTGATCATCTTTGGGATGTTTTGGAACAAGGCGTGTAAGGCCATCACACAGCACCAAAGAACCTTACTGAATTATGGACAGCTTTAGCCAATATTTGGCAAGCCATTCCCGTGGAACGTTTCCAGAAACTTGTTGAATCTATGCCTCGTCGTGTGGCAGTCGTTATCAAGGCCAGAGGAGGCCCAACTCGTTACAAGGTAGGTATCCTTAATTCAGTGGTACTTCAGTGTATATATATATATATATATATATATATATATATATATATATATATAAACTCATGGCACAACAGTCCGTTGTGGATCAAGGACGGCGGTTCTCATCTCAGCTTTCTTGTCAGTGGGTTTGTTGGAGTGCCATACAACATATGCCTCAGTCAGGTGGTCAACCTGGCTTGGGACCCCCAGAGTTTAGTACCCAAGCAAGCTTGGTTCTCATTTTATCGACCCACTCAATGGTATATATATATATATGTGTGTAATAACACGGGCGCGGGCCGACGAATGAAGGGCTGAGGGGCAGAGTTTTGATTATGATTCTTTTTGCTTCCTCTAATTGATGGTAAAATGGATGACTTGTCGCCCGGCCGTGCATCACAAATGTTTAAATCCATTCCCGCATCATCTCAATCCTCGGACACAAATCATAACACAACTTTCTCGAACTACATTTTTATTATTTCCTTTGGCGACTCCGCGGGTATGAATGCAGCAAGAGGAAGTACAGGAGTCCCTCTAATTCTGGATGTCAACACTTATATAAACTTCAATCCATCACGTGATTAAAGGGTGTGTCTTAATAGTTGATTGGTTCAAAGTTGTTGTTGATGTGCAGAACTGATTTAAATTTGTACTGACTCCGCTCTGCGTTCCTTTACTTAAAAAAGACAGCCATCTTTAATGATATTGCCTAAGGCTGCAATAATGGAATTTAACGCGAATGCCCAAAGGGAATTAAATAACTTAAGGGATTAAAAAAGGGTATGTAATTTTGAATAGTAAAGTAAGGAATTAATAGTTTTTAAATGTTAAGAGTGTTGAATTCAGAAATTACTAGTTTTTTAATATTATATATATATATATATATATATACAAAAGAGGTGAGCAGCGATAACTAATCCTACATTAATAACCCGCGGTAGCTTCGTTAGAAGAGACTACCTGATTTTTTTTTTCAATTAAAGGTTTGGATTTTCGGGAGTATCTAGTACAGGTGCTTTCAACATAAATTAAAGTTTTATCATTGACAGTGTTATCGAACTACAGGAGAATAGAACTGAATTAGTCTTACAATCTAAAGAATACAGCGTAATGTCACATGACTCCCGCAATCATAAGGGAAATTATCTGATCTACAAAATCTATTCTGTTGGTTCAAACAGCACCATCGTTGACTCTTCATAAGCAAAAATTGTAAACGCTTTTCACACCTAAGAAAAATATTGATTCCCTAATTTTGACTTTGCCAGAAAATGCATTAGAATCGACATATTACACAGCAAGTACTAGACAGTAGGTCAGGTCTTGAGATCAAATAAGAGATAGACCTATCTGTGTGTTAAACAATTTATTGTTAACTTTAAGGTATCTGACTACGTTGAAATGGCTGTTTTGCTACAAATTCCGAAATTTTTATATTGCTCTATTTCATTGGCCAATCTTTTAGGATTCTAAAACTACTTTACTGTTATTCGTACGATCATTGGATGACAACTTATAGCCAATTTAATAAACCGAAAGCCATGTGAAAAGACCGGCAGTAGCAACTTTAACTGCATTTTCTTGAAAATTAGTTTTTCTGTTACTTTGTAAACGAGATAGCTAATAATTTAAAAAGTTTTCAATACATTTCCACTCACCTTTTTACAACTTTTTTACTCTGGGCATACACCAATAATTTTTTCAATTCTAAAAAGTCACCTAATCCGAACACCCTTTAGGTGAACGGTCACCTAATCCGAACACCTTAAGGCCTACGTTGAAATGGCTGTTTTGGTTCAAAATTTCGATTTTTCTTATTGCTCTATTTCAAAGGCCAATCTTTTAAGATTCTAAAACTGCTTTACTTTTATTCGTACGATCATTGGATGAGAATTTACGACCAATGTAATAAACCAAGAGCGATATTACAAGACAGGAAGTAGCAACTTTAAATGCATTTTCTAGAATATTAGTTTATCTGTCACTCTTGTAAACGAGAAAGCTAATAATGTAAAAAGCTTGCAATATATTTCCACTCACCTTTTTACAACTTTTTTCCTTTGGGCATACACCAATAATTTTTTCAATTCTAAAAAGTCACCTAATCCGAGCACGCTTAAGGTATCTGACTACGTTGAAATGGCTGTTTGGGTTCAAAATTTTGATTTTTATTATTGCTTTGTTCCAAAGGCCAATCTTTTAAGATTCTAAAACTGCTTTACTTTTATTCGTACGATCATTGGATGAGAATTGATGGCCAATTTAATAAACCGAGAGCGATATTATTAGACCAGAAGTAGAAACTTTAAATGCATTTTCTAGAAAATTTGTGTTTCTGTTACTTTTGTAAACGAGAAAGCTAATAATTTAAAAAGCTTTCAATATATTTCCACTCACCTTTTTACAACTTTTTTCTCTGGGCATTCGCTAATAATTTTTTTCTATTGTAAAAAATCACCTAATCCGAACACCCTTAAGGTATCTGCCTACGTTGAAATGACTGCTTTGGAAGATTCTAAAACTGCTTTACTGTTATTCGTACGATCATTGGATGAGAATTAATGGCCAATTTAATAAACCGAGAGCGATATTTTAAGACCGGAAGTAGCAACTTTAAAAGCAACTCTAGAAAATTTGTTTTTCTGTTACTTTTGTAAACGAGAAAGCTAATAATTTAAAAAGTTTTCCATACATTTAAAGGGAATTTTGCAATAGTGTTTCAGATATTACTAACTATGTTTTTAACTAAAAGCTAAGATATATGCGTTAATTTAATCATTCTACAGGTACCTGTACTTAGAATTTTATTTAATTTCTTTTTTCACCGTTTTTGGTATATTGCAGGGAATTTTAGAAATATTGTGGAACTTTTACTTCAGAACACAGGTATGTGTCTCAGTAGTATATACTATAAGGGAAATTAAAGATATATTAAGCTGAATAGAATGAAGGATATCATTGTAAGCACTAAAAATTTATAAAAAATATTCCCTCTATTTTAAAATGTTATGAAATTTTTACGAAAATTATATTTACTTTCATGATTTTATATCTTATTTGAACTAAAAATATATGTATTTAATCAGTACTGTAAATTTTTGAAAATGTGCTCCGAACGTACGGAGATACTTTAAATACATTAAATGAGATATTTAAGTTCATTTTATGCTTTTAATTGAAGCATGCTTTTGTATTTCTCCCGTTTCTACTATACTTTTGATTTTTCCCAAACTGATAAACCACAAAAAACGGGGATATAAATATCGCACAGACCTTCACTAATTTTTAAACATTCTACAAAAGTAGATAAATATAGAAAACCAAAAACAAACATTTAAAAGGCGTGAATGAACCGATTAAAATTCCTCGACAGCTTTCTGTTTGATTTACAAAGCTGTTTGGGTTCATTTGAAGTATCGGTCGTTTTTAATGAATAAATGTTTGAGAACAGTTCAGAGAACATACAAATTTGCTTGAGAGGCTGATGCAGCAAGATCGTGAAAGTATTCAGGATTGAAAGCTTAATTGGTGTATTTTGTTAAATCGAATGTTAAGATCAAGGAGCGTTGGAAAGTGTTTAAACAAAGGGAAATGTAAGAATGAAAATAATGAATGCTCTTTTAAAGAAGATTTTTTCAGTATTTTTAGTAACATTAAAAGCCTAAAATTAGATTTATTTAAAGTTTGTAAATGATTTATAAAAATTACATTTTATGTATCTTTTTTGTATGATACATTTCCTGTATCATACGTATTTTATGTATCATATGTATTTTGTTGATACATTTTATGTATCTTTTTGGATTTTACATTATATGCATCTTAAAATCCGCATTATTTTTTGCATATTTACTGAAGTTTGCTGTTTTTATTAATAACAAAAAATAGAAAGAGTGCCTTCAGTATAATTACTGTTGACTCTCGACTTTTACAAGTTTCATGAATTTGATAATTTAAGATTTTTTTGCGGGTGTTTTCAATAATTTAGTGGAATGTTTCTTTTAATTATTCCATTAGCTAGAGAATGCTTGTATACAAAAATTGATTGTTTAAGATATTCTCCCACTTTTGATTCCAAACTCAAGGAAAAGCTCAAGACGCACAAGGGAAGGCAAATTATGAACGCGAAGATCGTCCAGCTAATTGATATGTTTTTACTTATGCCCAATATATCCGAAGCTGCACCATATAGTCTTGCATACAGAGGGGTGTAGTTCCGGTTTTCAATGTCACCACAAGGGTCGGAGTCCGACTATAGCCAGGTTTCATCTCAATTTTGGCTGAGGACTACCAGGACCGATACCTCGGTGGGGTGGGGGGGTATAGTATCTTCCCCCAGTCTCTCTGACCTCATAAAAGGACTTTCCGGTCTGGATATATATATAGTTAGTGACTAAAGACTTGAAATTGAAACTATAGATCAGGGATCATTTTTACCAAAAACCAATAGGCAAATTTAGTATAATTTTTTGATTAATTTTATAATGACTTTATTAATGATTCTTGAACACCACATTGTAGAGTCGGGTAAATTAGAGAAATGTATTTCCTCCTTCAAAATGTTTGTGGATGTAATATATATATATATGTGTGTGTGTGTGTGTGTATACCGGCGTATATATGCGTCATAAATTCGTGCAAAGGTAAAAAAATTCGTAAGAAAAGAAGTAATGCTCGGAAAATTTTTCTGTTTGCGCCAATAGGATTAGAGGGACATTGGTTTTTTTTTTTCCATGTGGAAAAAAAGTTTCCAAAAGTAACCGAAAGAGGGCGCTCACACGTCATACAGAGACGTTTTATGCAAATCAGGCTATCAATAAAATACCTGGTTGGAAATGGATCCGAAATTTGAAGTCGGCAGCATGCTTTATTTACTAGATCAAGTGTTGTTGGTTAAACTTTTCTACAAGTATGGTGAATCCACAACTGTTGGATTGCGAAAGTTTTGCACGGAGAAAGGACTGGATGCGCAAAAGCTCTATTTCATTGAATGTGTACTAAATTTAATACGACATTTTGAGGAAACCGGGAGTTTGGAGGATAGTCCATGAAGTGGCAGACCTTCCTTGAGCTCGGACCGCGTCCATGTTGTGCAAAGTGTCATGGAAGATTTGGCAGCCGAGACATCAACGGGGAGTAGCAGTGCTGGTAAAGCTGGGCGAGGAACGGGAATTCCGGAACCGTCGATTCGACGTATGCTGCACGGAATGTTGAATCTGTATCCGTACAAAATCCAGGCACTTCACCAGCCTGATTTGCATAAAATGTCACAGTATGACGTGTGAGCGCCCTCTTTCGGTTACTTTTGGAAACTTTTTTTTATATGGAAAAAAATCCAATGCCCCTCTGATCCTATTGGCGCAAACAGATCATTTTTCTGAGCATTACTTCTTTTATTACGAAATTTTATATATATATATATATATATATATATATATATATATATATATATATATATATATAAATAAAATATATATATATATATATATATATATATATATATACATATATATACATATACATATATATATATATATATATATATATATATATATATATATATATATATATATATACACATATATATACATACATACATACATATATATATATATATACCTAGATATACATATATATATATATACTAGCTGAGTAGCAACCCGATGTGTTGCTTTTTTGATTTAAAATGAAATGGTTTTATATCTTAAAGATTAAAAACTGTTTAATCACTTTTGAAAATATATTAGATTTTTTAAAAAAGCAAAATAATTATTTAAAATTTCCGTTTTCAAATTTTGCATTTTAAACAAAAAAGCTCATTCAATTAGAAAAAAATTCTAAAGGCTTTAACTTCTCCTTTCCTAAAACTAAAATTATTTCTGGTACTTGAAATTTATTTCTGGATTTCAATTATTAAATGACTCGTTCTCAATTAATAATTTTTCCTTTTGGCAACATGGCCGAATGAAAATATTGTCACGATGATTTCGGGGAATACGGAAATGACACGAAGCGTAGATCAGAGCAGATTTTATCGACCAGATTGAGGGGAACATCACCTAAAATACACCTCCGAAACATTCCCGACATTCCCACTGGAAGTGCGAAGATTATTCCAGAAACCTAGGAACCGGAACTGAAAAAAAAAAAATAGATAAATTTGCATACAGCTCGCATGAAGAGCAAATTAAAATACATGATGTTCTTGCACCCGACGGCGGATGGTTTCGAACCCGGGACCTTAGGATTAGACGTCGGGAGCGATACCGCTGAGCCACCGTTACTTCTGTGAAACATGGCAATATTAAATCTGATGGGGGGAACAGTGCTTAAAAAATAGAAAGATAGTTTTGATGATTTCAAAATTGGTGGCCAAAGAATCCTCATCGGTTGCTCATAAATTAGAAGCAAATTTCACGAACTTAATCGAATTATTAGTGAGTAAAATAACAAGTCGAACAATTACGAACTCGGCATTCAGTTACATTAAAGGAAATTTCAGAAGTGAGTTTTGCAAGTACGCTTTTTTAGAATGAAAACATTTTTTTTTATTAAATGTATTTGGTATATTTTGGAAGCTGAACATCTATCAAATGCCGATAAATCGTCAAACTGACATTAATAGATGCAGAAAACCGAAATATTTGTCCATGAAAATTGTCGATTTCGTGAAATTCGGAAAACTCCTTTGGGGAAAAAGCTTTGTTTGCAATGAAAAACTATTTTAACCTTATAAAAATGTGTATATCCTTAAAGATGAATAGATGTAAAACACGTGGAAATAAAAAATTTGTCGATTGGTGGACGGAAAAGTTTAATTTTGCATGCATGAAAATAGTGGATATTTGCGAAACGGAAAGGAGCTAGCCCACCCGGAATGTCATCTGTTTCTGCTGTCCGCTTCTTTTGAGTTCGGTGGTTTTAATTTAATAATTAAAAAAGTTTAAAGTTTTGAAAGTTGAGGATAGCACAAGTGCACGCGTCTCAGCCGTCCGCATATATCGGTACCAGTCGCGATATCCTGCTATGCTCGGTTCGTGAGATGAGTCCGTCTCCGTGTCTGCTGACTAACAAACTAACATTTGTTTACCTTCATCTGTTAATAGTAAGATATATATATATATATATATATATATATATATATATATATATATATCACTCTCACGCGCCCCTAACTGGCATATTCACGGTGGCATTTAACGGCGCTTGTCGGAATTCAAACTGAGCACCTTCGGAGCTGAAAACCGGCGCGTTTTCACTATGCTGCCTCGGGACCACTCAAAGGTATGTTGCTGTTGTTAATAATGCCCCTTGGCCGGGAGTACTTCAAACCAAGTCCATATAGCCCAGCGAGCTTAGCGGTGCGGCTCCTGTTTATAATGACACCAAAATGGTCGGAATCCGATTTAGCCAGGTGACATCTCCCTTTTGACCGAGCACCCCCAGGGAGGACATCTGGGGGGATTGTACCCTCTCTCATCATCTAAGACCTCATAGAGGGACTATCCGGTCTACGGATTGCACGTGCCACGGACTATCCGGCTTACACATGGAGGTATTTAATTGCATACTTAGCATCGAAAGCTGACGCGCTATCATTAGGCTACCTCAAGCCCTACGATAATATATAAGGTACAGGCTACCTCCGGCACTCTCAAAGATATAAATAGGGGAAGCGTTAGAATTTACAGAAAGTATGCCATGTTTTGTAAACACAGTGTCAACAAAAGGAGCATTAAAGACAGGCCTTGAAGAACAAAATGTAAAACTATAGTGTACCGCCTAACGCTACAACTGAATGCAACTCTGGGACGTTTAAATACAAAAATGGGTACAAATAAAAATACGATAAACAATGAAGAATTAACGTATTTTTCGGACGCTAAGACGCACCTCAAATTTATGGGACAATTTTTAGAAAAGAATATTTTGTATTTTGTTAGGTATATAGATATTTTCTATTTTTTAATAAAGATTATATATATATATATATATATATATATATATATATATATATATATATATATATACAGATATATATATATATATATATATATATATATATATATATATATATATATATATATATATATATATATATGATTTATATAATAAAATATAAAATTTATTTCTAAGGTTAACTTCGGACTATAAGACGCACCCCAATTTTGAGTCATTTTTTATGTACAAGGGAGCTCCAGAAAAAACTGTAATATAAAAAAGACAAACCTGCAAGTGTAAGAATTCTTATATACCTTCCCCAAAGAACCTGAAAGACCTAAAATGAGTTAGAGTAAATCAAATTTATCCTTAACGAACAAAAGAAAGACATGGCATTTGTAGATTCACCCGCACGATGGAACACGAGTTTCTATGAAATTTCCAACATTTTAAGTGCAAACGATACATAGAAATAAAAAATTAGAAAACTTTACTTATAGTAACTACTATTGTTCTGTATATTCCAATGACGTTCGTTTCCATGGAAATCATTTAATGACATTTATTTGATTGCACTGTAAGTAAAAAATTGCTTTTTAAAATACGTCAATTTCTTTTCACTTGAATTTTAAAATGAAAAAAAATTATTTAACGTTCTTTCCTCTCTAAATGGAAAAAAACAACAACATAGGCTGCATTATACGAAAAATCTGATTTTTTTCTGTTTCACAGTACAAACCTAATGGAACAAAATGCGTCATATTTGTTAGAATACGGACTCTCTGAAATACTTAGAGGCTTAATGAAATGACTTTTCCAGATATGGGTATTTGGAAGTACAGTGTACTTCAAAATACCCATATACCCCACTGTGGAGACGGGTCTTAAATTAGAGAATTTTATATATATATATATATATATACATATATATATACACTGCTGGCCATTAAAATTGCAACACTAGGGAGGAAAGCAAATAAAAAAAATTCTTTATTGTGCGTATACAACATAGTAGGAAGAGAATATGATTAATTCTGTAAGCAATTTGGGGGATATAGGATCCGAAATTAGTACACACAACTGCTACCTCTGCCATCTAAAACAGCGCCATCCCGGCATCGAGTAGACCTAGGCATAGAGTAGAAGTGTACTTGGATGACAGATACGGGCAAGTCATTTCCAAGTCCAGGACACACTTCATGAAACGTACTGGCTGGAGAGCGGTGGCGGCCCAGTCTCTCAGCATCCCTTGACCAGATGTTTTCAATGGGTGAGAGATATGGTGAACGTGCCGACTAGGGCAACAGTCGAACACACTCTGTGACCAGGCAGGTCAGGACATGACGGGCAACATGCGGTCTTGCGTTATCCTGTTGAAAGATGACGTCTTGGACGCCTCGAAGATAGAGCACAGCCATCGGCCTAAATATCTGAGAAATTTAACGCTGACTGTTCAGATTAACAACGACGCGAACAAGTGGTACTCGTGTCGTGTACCCAATGGCTGCCCATACCATCACACCAGGTGCAGGTCCCGTATGACGATATCGAATGCAAGCAGGCCACGTGCGTCCTCCCCGGTGCCTCCAGATACGAATACGTCTATCATGATGCCGCACGGAGAACCAATACTCGTCTGAAAAGACGGGATGGTGCAATTCCTGTATCCAGTTTTGTCGTTGGCTGCACCACTATCGCCGCACGTCTCTATACTGTAGTGTCGAGGGAAACCGCAATAATGGTCGCCGTGCAGACAGTCCGTACTGCTATAGACGTCGTCGCACTATCCGTGTGGATACTTGTGCTGCTAACAAGCCCATTTCCTGACACAAGGTCCGTGATGTGGCTGTACGATCCTGCAAAGCCGACCTAACAACATGTCTGTCCTCTCGGGCGTTAGTGGTGGGAGGCCGTTGAGATCCTGCATGGCGTTCAGTATGACTCTCCTGAACCCGTCGATTCCATATTCGCATGACAGTCATTGGACTCCGACCAATGCGAGTAGCAATATCGCGAAACGGTAAACCGCACTCTCGATAGGCCATGATCCTGCCGCCGTCGAATTCCGACACATGCTAGTAGCTGATTCTCCTTCTTTTACGAGGCATAACACGATCTTCTGACAAACAAACAACATTAAAATGTGATTTCCAAAGGAGAAATCCGCCGTGTAACTTTCCTTTTATACAGAGTTTGAGATGCCGTTTCTCCCTCCTGCGGCGTTCGATTGCACTTAAATGCTAAACATTCGCATATCCCAGCATCTTCTCCCTTTCTTGCGAATGGACGTTTGTATCTTCCCTCTTTCATGGTGTTGCCAGTTTAATGGCCAGCAGTGTATATATATATATATATATATATATATATATATATATATATATATATAAAACAAATTTTAATCCTTTTAAATATTCCTACCATGCTTTTTCCAAATTCGTTTATCTTAGTACAAAAGAATACCGTCCCCTTAACATTGGATTGCGACCTATATTCAACCAATATAAATCTTTTTTTTTCCTAATGCCACGTGCAGCGGAGAGCCTTATATAAGCATTATATAACGGGCATCGCGCGATTCATCACCTCATATGACGCGACTTAATCACGTGTCAGTCTTTTAACCAATTTGAATTCAGCCCGCCTGAAACTCTGGCCTCTCCCAAGAATTCCCCGCGCTCTTTGTGTCCTGCTACAGCATGGTCAACATGTAATTTTTGGACGCTCTGCGTCCCCTTTGTCTTTATTTTATACTGCGCTGTTCCGACAGCCTCTGGGCAGTGTTGGAGTATGATAATCCGTCAAACAATGCAATTATGACTGTGATGAAGTGTAACTAAAACCCTTGAAGTAATCCAAAATAAAACGAAGATTTAATCAACATGTGAGTATCTGCGTTCCTCTTCTGGACTTGTTTCTCAGCTGCGTTCGACCACACGCATTGCCTTAACCGTTCAACGACTACTCCCCAAGACTACATTTATCTACCGTTCTGAAGCTCCTCGATACTAAAATCATTACATATATATATATATATAGAGAGAGAGAGGGGGGGGGGAACAACTTCCACGAAAAAATTCGTAGATATCAAACGAAACCTTCCCAAGTAACGCCGCTTGACACACTGGCTTGGGAAGCTCTCCTAGCGGGAGTAATTGCATACTATGGATGCTCCATGGTACCCCCCTCGTCTGTATATATATATATATATATATATATATATATATATATATATATATATATATATATATATATATATATATATTTGTGTGTGTGTGTTTTGTGAACTTTTGAGAAACAAAAACTAATATGTTTTTATTTGGCTGTCAGCCAAATCAAATATTTGAGTATTTTTCAAGGGCAAATCAACCAAAAATGTTGCGATATAAAGTATTCTGAAACACAAAATGATAATGAGGAACAATTATAAATCCTGAATTTTCAATAACGGGAGTAGATTTTGAAACTTTTTTTAGAATATTCCAAAGTATTTCCTTTTAACGAACTTTCTAAATTTTCCATGTGCCAATCCGAAGAAATAGATATAGAAAGATAAAATACAGAAATAAAGGAAACAAAAATTTTACATATTGCATACTATCATATTTTTAAATTCAAAGAAACTGGATTTCCCTGTAAATTATATTATGATTTATGTTCTTTAATGCTTGATGAGTAAAAAAAAATTTTTTTCAATCTAATTTTGTCCCATTGATAAAAAATCGACTGAACATTGCACTCTTCCGATGTTAAATTTACGTTTATTAAGACCCATTAAAACAATTAAAAGGAATAAAACCGTTTTAACATCTTTTCCCTACATAGCTTGCACACTTTCAGTTTTAATATTTAAATATCCTTTTTATGTCTGCACTGGATAAAATAAGATTTGAATTGTGATTTACGTTCTTGTCGAAATCCTTAAAACATTTATAATTTATCTGAAAAGAGGACAGTGCGAACACAGAAAAACACGACTTTCCACTCACTGAATTTTCCGGGGTCACGTGTTCTGTTACAAAATCAATCGCCCGACCGTAAGATTGTTTCTATGTTAGAATTCAAATATCACAGCTTAGAAACCTTTATATAGCTGGCAGGGAATGTATCTTGAATTTGTTAGTTAAATTTGAATTTTATAAAATTTGGTTTGAATTCTCTGTAAAAAAACCTTATCCAAACCTCAGTTACAATGACATAAAATCAAATAGTTTATTTAAAGGGACAGTACACCTTGAATATAGTCAAAAGCGATGTTTTTTTTATATTTATTGAAACCCGGATTTATTCTGAACAATTTGCTATCACTCTTTTTGTGATACGACAATTACATTATAAGGTATTAAAATAATTGTAAACATCTAAACAGAGATTTTTATACAAAATTTTAATTTCAAATGCATTTATCTCAAAATGTGATTTTCTGACATTAAACGCACGGCGTTTCACAAAATATTTGAGATAAAGGCTTAAAATTTTCTGCTCACTTTAATGTTAAACTTCTTCCTAAAATGACTTAAAAAAGCTTAGAGTTATCTTAGGTAATAAACATTTTACAAAAGGTGTAAGAAAAAAAATTATGAATTAAAAAAAAATTAATTGTTAATTACAAATATTGAAAATGAAGGTAATCAAAAGATTCTATGTCAATATATGAAGCCAAATATTTTCTTTAAATTAAAGTGTGTTTCGTTTTAATAAATTGAAATTAACATTAGTTATCATGCGCGTATTGACACATGGTAATAATAAAAAATTTCAGGTAGTCTCTTCTAACGAAACTACCTCGGGTTATTAACGTAGGATTACTTATCGTTGCTTACCTCTTTTGTGTGTATATATGTGTGTATGTGTTATGTATATACGTATGTATATATATGTACGGATATATATATATATACATATATGTTTGTCAAAATTTTGGCTGATTTTGGTAAATTTCTGTTTAACTGTTTACTGCTTGTCCAAGTGATACAGACTGGGTGTGGCGAGCTGCCAAAATTATAACTCGCGAGGTACGGACGGTTTTAGAGTCTGAAATTTTCCTTTTCGGAGGACGGTTATGGAGGGACGTAACCCTACGTTAAAATAGGAAAACAACATGTTACTTAAGATTGCCTGATAAATTCAAATAATTTGCAAAAGTATGATATTTTTGTAGCAACAAGTTAATACTTGAATTTATAGTGCAGAAATTTTCATTTCAATTGGTTAATTTGCTAAAATATATAAAAACTTAGTCAATTTCCTAGCATTTTTCGCAAGTCTAAAGTGTATTTTTATTATAATTGCAAAGGCACTTGATTATACATTATTTGCCCCTTTGCATCGAAGATGCATGAGATTGAAGTTACTAACAGAAGAATTACAATGAAATTACAATAGAACAGAACAGGAATTACATTACATCAAAACTAAAGCTAAATTTAAGTACTGGATGTCAACTGCATCAACTTTCTAGCCCGCTGTGGCAGCATGAAAGGTCGTTAGGCTAATCTCTGAGGCTTTTTTAATAAATTACTGAATTCACGATCAGGAAAGACAGAGTCCTAATTGTAAATGATAACAATGGACAACTTTAAAACAAAAACTCAATATTTAATAACAAAAAACATTAACATAAATCAAGTACAGCATAATTAAATGAAGTAGGTTTAAGTGCAGAGTTAGCAGCACATGCTTCGAGAGCCATAGTCTCAAAACAGGAGCTTAAAAACCACGTCCGCTCGGCGGGCGTCAGATGAGACATCTCTCCAAAAAACACAAAGTCCCTGACTATATTTCCCTGCGTTTCCTTGTTGGCAGTTCCTTCTTCTAAGATATTCAGCTCTATTCTAGGAATGAAATTTTTGCAATGTTTCTTAAACTAAAACACGACGCCAAGGATAATATGAATCTTATTATTTTTATTATAATCATTAAGTTGATTATTTTCTAAACACTGTTATTCGTTTGCGAATGTATTTATTATTACCGCTAAAAGTTCATTCTACTGAACAATTCTTTGATACTTAACAAATTAAACTAGTTCAATGTAATGCCCAATGATTCTAAAGAGGTTATAGCCGGGGATGGCCGAATGGCTAGGGCGATGGCCTTCGATACCAGAGTCTGCAGTTTCGAGTCCCACAATTGGCATGGATGTTTGTACCCGTTCGCAATCGGCTTTAAGCAGTAGGTCCCGGTCTAATTAGCCCTCGTGTAGCAAAAAATGACCGTAGCGTTCCAAAACTAAACCAAACCTAAAGCGGTTATATTATCTATATGTAACGAGGAATTCGTTACAGGTTCCTTTATTTTGATTAATTTAATTTAATTTGTGTAGTTCTCTTAAACTTTAAATTATAACTTTAATTTTAATCTTAAATCTGCTAGTTATGTTTTCTTTCCTTATCTGATAGTAATTTATTTTTTTCCCAGGCTCTTAGTCATGGGAGGTCTCTGTAACTTTAAGTCCGTTCGGTCGGTAATTGAGAATAGCCTATCTTCTAACATCTGCAGTGCAATTTGCCGTCCTAAATTCTTTAAGTCTTTGTCAGCTAAGTCCCCTAACTGCTAGCCTCGTGTCCACGAAATAAGATGTCTTTTCTTCCCTGTTTCCGTGTTTTTGTTAACAGCATTGATGGGTCTTCTTAAGCTATTAAACTCCGTTTATGCTAAAGGCTCCTGTTTCCCCTTTCCGCACGCCTGCGGCGAACGTAATTTATTTGCGGTTCTCTTGCATGGGAAACTTGAGTTTTTCTCAGAACAGGCGTTTGGGCTTCGCGCTGTTTGACCAGCTCCTCTGATTGGTTAAGCTCAGCCAGTCTCGGCCAATGAAACTCCTTAAAAGGGTTCTTCTGGCATTTTCTTCTGGCAAGAGGAATGTGGTACGTAAGGTTTCCAGTTTTGGCGATGCTTCGCGTATTTTATTTTATGGACACAAGGTGTTGGCAATGTGTTGGCGCGCTATTAAGGTTTTCTTTCTCCTCTCCCTTCTGCACGCCTTGGCGAGATTGGTTGTACGGCAACCCTTCTCTCCTTGCGTTGTCCAGGGCTGAAAAAAAAGTAGATTCGATGCTGAGATTCAGATTATACATTCGTATATAAAAACTTGCTCTAGAGACCCTGATCCGAGCTATCGGTCCTTTGTTTGGCCGTAACTTGGTGAGGGGGATTTTTTTGTCGAATAATGAGTACCAGTGTATTCTCGTGATCTTATATATTTGTGCCTGTATTTAAAAACATTTCTTCAATACTGTTATTTTATTTTTGCTGCTAACCTAAGTGGTCGTGTAGACCCGAAGCTCTCTTCTATTATGTAGCAGACCTTTTTGGTTGTTATGATTCCTTAACCAAGAGATATATTCCTTATTTTCGTGAAGATAATAAATTTTTTATTTCTACCAATAAGTGGTTTTGAAGCAGCTCCTTCCTCAGTTTGATTTTTTTTTAAAAGAAATGTATGTGAGCAGCAAGAGAACACGGTTATTGTGGCCCATCAACGTATGTTTCCTCAGTAAATCTTCTTGTACTTCCACTAGTTAATGAATTGTCCGGCCTGCCTTGACGAACTGTCATTTCTTCATCTTAAACGATAGACAATCTTCATTTTTTCGATGAACCATTTACAGCTACAGTTGGAAGATCCTTTCTCCGTAAGAGACGGACTTGCGTCTTAAATTCTTCCGGCCATCATTGTAAACTTAGTGCTGTGAACTTCAGCAGGTGTCCTTCGTTGAACTTTGTGAACACTCTAAATTACGGCCATGCTCTGTTGAACATTCCTTGGGAACTTCATCTTTCACTCTACGGAACAATGGTTCTTCTTCCATCTAGCTAAATATTAGACTCTACAAATTAGTGATTGTACACTATATAGTATATAAAACAGTTCCGTAACTGACTGACTGACATATAACGCACTGACCAAACCACTGGACTTAAAGGGCTGAAATTTTGCATGACGATTCTTCTTATAGTGTAGGGGTGCACTAAGAGAGATTTTTGAAAAATTCTTTTTAGATTTTTTTAAATTAAGCTGATTTTGTAACATTCTTTAAAGTTTGCATTTAAAATAATAATCCGAGTGTTATAAAATTTATATCAAGAGAAAGATTATAAAAGTTCCTTTCAAATGAAATCTTTTTCAAATCTTTGCCTCCATTTCCTGATTTTTGGTCAATTTTTAAAGATAGATTTTTAGAATTTAATTTATGAAATGCTGATCGCTTGGTTTCTTTTCCTTTAATTTTGCGTCACATGCATAAAAACGAAATAAACAAAAAAAATTTCTTGCTAATGTGGCAGACGATTGGACATCATCCAAAAAAATGTTAAAATGCAGTAAAAGAAATATTCCTAAAACTGTACTATATTAACTGTACTATATTCTTTAGTACGTTCTATTAGATTTAATTTGAATATTTTCTTCTACATTATTTTGTCTATAAAAATATCCGTTACGATTTTTTTATAAATATATTTTTTCGTTTTTTTTTTACATCAATTGCATACATTGATAGTTGTATTTATTATAAATATACAGTATGCCCACTAAAGTCCCTTCCCACCCTCTTAACTTCGGAACGGCTGCTGCTATATTCATAAAAGTGGTGTCTAGGTATAGTAAAGTAGCCATGCGCTACTGAATAAAACCCCCTACCGCGCCACCTGGTGGAAAACAGCGGAGTTAGCATTCCTATCTCGAAAACGGAATGAGATAGAGGAATAAAGTGATTTACAAAGTTGTAGAACATTATCGAATTAGTAAGAAAAGACACCTTGTGGGCATTAATGCGAAGAATAGACTGGTTAAAAAGCACATTTGTTTTTTCGTGATTTCCTACACTGTGACGTCACGAAACTTGAACGGAAGGAGAAATGATTATCTTTCGGGGAAAAAACGACACCGCAATGACGGTGAGAAGTTTGAACATCTCAAATAAAGGTATATTGTTAAAACTAGTTGTTTTTTTCTTTCTCAGATCGTTTAGTCACGTCACAATGTAGGAAATCACGAAAAAAACAAATGCTCGTTTTCACCGTTCTATTTTTTTGTTAATGTCCCCAAGGTATCTATTTGTACTAAATCGATGATTTTCTACAACTTTGTAAATCACTTTTTTCCCCTATCTCATTCTGTTTTCGAGATAGGATTGCTAACTCCGCAGTTTTCCACCAGGTGGCGCGGTAGGTGGTTTTATTCAGTAGCGCATGGCTACTTTACTATACCTAGACACCACTTTTATGAATATAGCAGCAGCCGTTCCGAAGTTAAGAGGGTGGGAAGGGACTTTAGTGGGCATACTGTATATATACATATTTTTGTCATTAAATGCATGCATTGACCGTTGTATCTAATTTCAATGTACTCGGTAGCGAAGTACGGGTTTTAGCTAGTATTACCAAATGACTGATATTACCACTTTAAGATTGGACTACATTTATATTTGACTACTTTTATCACCTTTTGTCTCCGTTCTTGACAATTTTAGATTTCACTAGTTTTATCCCAGTTTTTTTATTACACAGGAAAGGGAATGAATTATACCTATAGTGTAAAATCTAAGTTATTTAATTTACAGGTATTTAAAAGTATATGTACAATATACAAATGATAAATTAATAATAGAGTGAATTTGTAATTTTACGTTAATTCAAAACTTGATTATAAAGAACATTTTTAGTTTCCTATATTCCTCTCAAAGACCCCGAAAACTATGGATTCGACACTACTCTCAGTCATTTTGGACATTTTATTTTTACCCCATCTTCCCCCCATCCCACCCTAATAGTGATGGGAGGCAGAACTTGCAT
This sequence comes from Dolomedes plantarius, assembly GCA_907164885.2. Taxonomy (NCBI): domain Eukaryota; kingdom Metazoa; phylum Arthropoda; class Arachnida; order Araneae; family Dolomedidae; genus Dolomedes; species Dolomedes plantarius. The sequence continues at coordinate 32,487,801 of OU015499.1, read as the reverse complement.
TTAAACGGCCTCGAGAGTGCCCCTATTCGTCACAGCGAACCCAAAAACTATGGTTTCGACACTATTCTCAGTCATTTTGGACATTTTATATTCACTCTTTCTTTCCCTCGCCAATGCTGATGGGGGGGGGGGCTGCTGAACTCTCGTTTAAACGACATTGGGAGTATCTCTATTCATCTCAGCGACCGCCCCCCACAAAAAAAAATTGATTCGACACTACTCTCGGTCATTTTAGACATTTTATATTAACCAGTTCATCCCCCCCCCTAGTCTCCCCCTCCAATACTGATGGGAGAGCGCTGAACGGCATCTGAAGTGTCACTATTTATCTCAACGACCCCGAACTATGGATTCGACACCACTCTCGGTATTTTGTACATTTTATATTCACTGATTCCCTCTCCCCCCTCCCCCCCCAATGCTGATGGGAGGCTCAACTTACAATTAAACGGCATCGGTAATGTCACTATAAATCACAGCGGCCCCGAAAACTATGGATTCGACACTAATATCAGTCGTTTTCGATTATTTTTACATGTCCCCCCCTGCCCCACTAGGGGTGACTTCCCCCACAGTGTTTCTTTCTAGATTGTAAGTGATATGTGTACGAAGTTTCGTTGAAATTGCTCCAGGCGTTCCAGAGTTATGCTGGAACATACATACACACACACATACATCCATTTATACAGGGTTCCCACCTATATCCGTTACAACCCCCTTAACTTCTTAATGGCGACAGGTTAGGCCATAAAGTTGGTGTCTAGGTATAGTAAGAAGGCTATGCGCTACTTGGAAGAGTGGAAGAAAGAAACTGAGACACTTCCCTATCTTCAGGATCATTTACTTCTGTTGCTGAAAATGCTTTCCATCAGTCACTATACACATTTGCACTCTGGACTGTGTTTCTCGCTGCACAATGTGCAACATCCACTCTTTATGACATGGCAATTTTCAAAATCGTGACCAAACAAATGTTCTTTTTCTACATTCTGTTTTAAGTATTAATGTGAGCAAGGTGTCAATTCTTACTAAATCGACGATGCTGAACAACTTTGTATCTGACTTTTTCCCGTATCTCGTACCGTTTTTGAGCTAAAAATGCTAATTCCAAGATTTGCCGATAGAGGGCATTGTAAGTTGTCTCATCGAGTAGAGCATAGTCTTTTTGCTATACCTAGACATCAACTTTATGGCCTAAGCTGTCATCATTTAGAAGTTAAGGGGTTGTAACGGATATAGATGGGAACCCTGTATATATATATATATATATATATATATATATATATATATATATATATATATATATATATATATGATGACCCGACTGGTCATCTCTTGAAGAATCACAATCGAGGCCGAAATTAAATGCAATTCCAAATCATAAATAACTGAAGTTTATTTAACGTAAAGATTAACACATCTTACTCAGTTCGGAGCCAGCCCGCGTCTCTCCAAAAAAGCGCGAATAGAATTAGGTGAAAGAGGTTGCCAGAATTGGCGGAGGAAGTTAGTATGTGGAAGGCGGAGCGTTTACGTCAAGACGGGTTACCATGGCAGAGATGAAGTACAGAATGGGCGATTATAGATAGTTAGTAATATTATCACAGAATATCCCCCCCATCTAAAATGGATTGGAGCCGCGGCCGTCGACTCCAAGACACTCCAGATAGTGAGAACATGAAAATTAGTAGTTAGAATATTAAGTTGAAGCTGGCTCGAAACTCACAAATTTTTTACACTTTAAAATACAACTGAAAAGGCTTAAACATGTAAATATGGCTTAACATTATAAACAAATATCTGGAGAAAAATAAAAATGGAATCGTACACTTAAATGAAGACACTAATAAAACAGATGTAAAGACGTTCCAAATACAGATACAAGAAAAATATTGTGCAGGTCTCAGTCCCTGACATGTGTATCACAGTCTGAAATGTTTTCAGAGTAATGGACGGGCACAGTTCACATAGTAGTAAAAGTCACAAAAGTTATTTTAGTCACAGTCTTTATCGTGGAGTAGGGTTTTAGTTCTGTTGGAGATCTCCTGGGTTGTAGTCACTTTTTTAAAAAAAAATAATGTTCTTTGTTGTTCTTTGTCCGTTGCACATTAGTAATTGACTTTTCTTTGAGCAAAACACTATCTATATTTTATTTATTTTTTTCTCTTGATCATGTACACAAAAATATTAAAATTATTCTTTCAGCAATTAGTAGAATAAATTTACCAAATGCTGTCAAAATTAACTTTCAACATCAATACCATATGTCTGGTACCTGATGTTGCAAAAATTCGAACAAAAATACAAATTCCAACAATTGACACTGACATTCAACTGTTGTGGAAAAAAAATCAAGACAATACAAACATAAATTTGAGGTATGTGACATGTTGTGAGTACATCCTCGTGAGCGTTTACCAAAGGGAAGGTGCTTCCAACCTGAAACTCAAGTTGAGCAAACTGCACAAAATGAAAAGGGGCAGGCAGTTTCTCAAACACGAGAGGGAAAAGCAACTGTTCAAAGGGAACATTTGAAAAGTGCGAAGAGACAGGGAGGACAGTGTGTGGAAACCCCAGTATAAAAATCAATAATATTTGTTTAGTACATAGTATTTTCATATAAAATGTAGTAAGCTTCAAAAAGTTTTAAAAAAATATATGTGAGTTTCACTTACACTCACGGGGTTTCTTCAAAATTAACTAGGATGGCGATAGGACAGGAATGCTAAAAGAAAGATTAAGGATAGCTGAATGATTTACATATTGGTGACTTATATCATCATTTCACTACTTAAATTTAACTTTTTTTTTCCGATTTTTAATTTTTACCTGAAATATTCCGAAATTATTTTCATGTTCGACATTTATTTTGGAAGTGGTCATTTTGTTTTTACTTTTACAATACCAGAAAATTACAAAAATAATATAATTACTGACCTGCTTACACACCAACTTTTGTAAACACAAAATAAATTTTTGAGAGTAAAAACACTCTGACAGTGATCTTTGTGTTGAAATATAACTTATTTTGATTATCTGCACAGCGTTCGGCGTGCATGCAGAAATCAAGGCAATAATGGGAAAAAAATTTCAGTCTTGAATATTTAGAGTTGAATACGGGTGTATCACAAGATGGAAAAGTCCAAAACGGAAAGAAAAAATGGTGAGGTCAGGCGAAAAACGAAACTGGAACGAACCGGAAAAAGGGCATCATCACTTGCTTTGATGTAGTAGATTTCTGTAGAACAATGGCGTCTTCATTTCTCACAACGCAGTCGCAATCTCAGGCGTGACAAAGGTTGATTTCTTGATCCAAACGCCAAACTTGGTTCTCCATCCTGTCGAGCTGGTGTGAAATGTCGGGAGTGGACATCTCGTGATTATACTGCAATCGAGGGCGTAACAAATATTCCAAATCATAGCAATTAATTAAAAGTTTATTGACGTAAAGATTAACACATCTTACTCAGTTCGGAGCCAACCCGCGTCTCTCCAAAAAAGCGCGAACAATAGAATTAGGTGAAAGAGGTTGCCAGAATTGGTGGAGGAAGTTAGTATGTGAAAGGCGGAGCGTTTACGTCAAGACGGGTTACCATGGCAGAGATGAAGTACAGAATGGGCGATTATAGATAGTTAGTAATATTATCACATATATATATATATGAAATAAAATTAAAACTCTTTTTATTGTTTAACACGCCCTTTCCAAATTCTTCATCCTAACGCAATGGAACACAGTCCCTCTTTCTTTATTTCTACCTAAATCCAAACCGAAGTAATTTATTAGTTTTCCCCTAAGGCACGTGTGGCCAAAGCTTATATAACAGTTATATAACGCGAACGGCGTGGAACATTCGAAAACCATCATCCGATATGACGCGACTTAATCACGTGTCCGTTTCTGACAAATTAGAAGTTTGATAGACCTGTACTCTGAAGAGAATTGCGCGCTTTCTGAGCTCTTTGTGTTCGAAACATGAAACTAACATGACGTAAGTTGAGTCTCCGTCCATATGTCGCAGTGCTCTGCGCTGCCGGGGCCTTTTTCCCGGCATTGGTGGAATTAAACTTGTTTTTTATCCTACCAGAAGATGTCCAGCATCATTTCGGTAAATAAAACACTATTTTGTGACCAGATGCCTCCTTCCATGGCGTTGAACTCAGTAAGGGCCTGTTCACATACGAGTCCGTTGCGTAGCGTTAAGGGAAAGATGACGTTGAGACGAAAATAAACCAATCATAGGCGTTAAAAATTCCATTGCTAATCGTTTGGAGGCCTATGATTGGTTTATTTTCGTCTGAACGTCATCTTTTCCTTAACGCAACGCGACGAAAATAAACCAATCATAGGCGTTAAAAATTCCATTGCTAATCGTTTGGAGGCCTATGATTGGTTTATTTTCGTCTGAACGTCATCTTTTCCTTAACGCAACGCAACGGACTCCTATGTGAACAGGCCCTTACTCTCTCCATGTGCCAGCCACTTGTGTGTGAAAACAGCCTGATTACAAAATTGATGATTCAACGGCCAAGTTATTTGCCTACTTACGACTACACCTATTGTTATCGTTACATATATATATATGGATTGCTATTTCATTGCATTTACGCCTTTTATAAATAGTTGCATTTACTTGTTATATACAATTACATTTACAACTATAATAGATTATTACTTTTTACATTTTATATGTTATTATACCTTTTATATATCAGTGCTTTTATCGCCTCTACACATTTGATTTTTATCACAGTTATTTTTTTTTCTATTGTTTTTGTATTCATATTTGTACTATTTTTATCTTACGTCTGGCGCAGTTTTGTCCTCTCTGTACCTTGTACCACAAAACTAAAACCAAAGCAAACCAAGCTCTTCTCCTGAAATTGATATGGCAGATTTTATTTCTGTAACTAACAGGTTTTAAGGCTGCTGTTTACTAACCCTATTGATTTCGTTCACCTCAATGTTTACGAACGGAGAAAATATGTCTACTTTTTATAGCTACATAAATGCTGAAAGTCCAATAAAAATGGTATTTTCAGATAGCTTGCACTTGTCTGCTACTTGCAACAGTATTCATTTTTTTAAATTTCGTCCACAAAAGTAATTTAACCCTTTCGCGACGGCAGTTCCGATCACGCGCTTTCCTCTGAGGCCGGAGGTTTTTCTCGTGAGCGTACCCTCCAGGCCGGCGGTTTTTCAAGCGCTAAGCCTAAATTTACGCAAAATTCCAAAATAGTAACATTTACGAGCAAATCTATTTATTTAAGCTATATATGGGTTACTTACACATTCTTTTATTATTTCTCCACTAAAAGATTTTTGTTATACAGTAAAATATTTTTTGCTGGGACATACTGTCGAAATCCTAGTCGCCCTTTCCATACTAAGAGACTTTCATCAACTGATATATTCCTATCAGGAATATATCAAGAACTCTGAAAGTTTTGAATGATTAAATCTAAAAAAAGGTTTAATTTTTTCAATCTTTTTGGCATCAGAAGAAGTAAAATGCAAGTATCGAAGAATTTTGATGCACTGGTCCCGAGTGATAACCTTACTGAAAAAAGGTGTTGCAATCATGGGATTCGTTGAGTAGTACATCTTAATTTTCATTTTTTTTTTCACAATACCCATCTAAATTGTCAAAGCAAATTAAACATTTCTTCTTTAGTTACAGGCAAAAAATACTTTGAGGATGAACTCTATTCACTTTCCGGGTTTACGTACCTCTCATACGCATTAATTTGGTTAGTATAATATAATACGCATTAATTTAGTTATTAAATCCATTACAGTTTCATAAAATAAAACCTAAAAAAATCAAATTCATTTGATACAACATCATCGACTTTTATTCCACATGCCACTGTGAATGTTAGTTGAGTTAAATCCCTTACACGAGAAGACCACGAAGAAGCACCGTCCTGTGATATACTCAGAATAGAAATGTCTGATATATCTTCATCATCACTCTGATCTCGGTGCTCCAAATCAACAGATTCACCCCACGAGATTCACTGGAAGATATCACTGTCACTACTTTCAGAATTTGTTTCAGATTCCGACACATTTCTCATCAATTCAGAAATTTCGTCTTCTGTCAAATATTTTCTCCTTTTCGCCATATTAAATACTCAAAGGAAAGAAATCTCACTGCAACAGGGTCTGATTCTGACTCAAAACTAAACGGTGAACCCATATACCCAATGCTGCAATCCCACCGCAAAAGAAAAACAAAATTGCTCGTAAACAAAGACCACGTGCAAAGTTTAAATGCCCTACCCTCTGACAGCCAGACGCAATACATCCCTTCCTCCGTTTGTTTACATAAAACGATAGTCAGCATGTGATTCATACTAGTCTTGTTTTCGAATAGAAGGTCCCAACTACGTGTACTCCAAATTTCATAGACATGCGGTGCCATCTTGTGCCCCAAAAATTAACTAATAAAACGTTCCGAACTACTGACACGGATAGGTGACGGTCGGCCAGAAACGCGGATAGCTGCTGTCGCGTATACGTGACGGTCGGCCAGAAACGCGGATAGCTGCTGTCACGTATACGTGACGTTCGCCGCGAAAGGGTTAAAAGTGTTTAAAACACACTATACCAGATTCTTTTCCGAAGAATTAAATTTTTAAAATAGCATTTGAAAGAAAAAGGTGTAAAATTTCTTTCTCTATTACGTAATACAATTTTAAATAACCTTTCATTCCAAGTCTGCAATCCTTGGACACATTTTTTCCAAAGATAAACACTGAGGTGAGCGAATCCAATAGGGTAAATACACAGCAGCCTAAGGGAAGTGGTCACTTTTACGTACCTTTAAAAGTATCATTTTTAGACCTATGTTCGATTGTATGTACTACTCGTGAATTTTGCTCAATTTACATGAAATTTTTTGAGTAACAGTCAATAATACTGTTTATTATATATATATATATATATATATATATATATATATATATAATATTCCAAGGTAATTAAAAAAAATTATTTTTTTATGTATAAAAAATGAATAAATGTTTTTTAAATCGAGCATTTTGCAGTCAACTGTTGTGCGCATTCTGTAAAAATAAATTATTAAGGTACAGTAATAATTGTTTACTATATGTGATTACAATACTTCAGGCAACAAAAATCCCCAACATTTTTTAACCTTAACATATTTTTATTTTTTTTAAGAATTTTTTTATAAGCTTTTACTCAGTCATATTTGAAATTTCTAATTAAAAATAGCACGTACTAAAATGTTTTAATATATTTTAGAATAATGTTGGTGGATATTGTTCCCTGAAGTAATGTAATCACATATAGTAAACAATTATTACTGTACCTTAATAATTTATTTTGACAGAATGCGAACACCAGTTGATTGCAAAATGCTCGATTTAAAAAAAATGATTCACTTTTTATGCCTAAAAAAATAATTTTATTTTTTTAAATTTCCTTGAAATATTGTATGTATATAATAAACAGTATGTTAGGCAGTTACTCAAAAAAATTCATGCAAATCAAGCAAAAATCATGAGTAGTACATACAATCGAACATAGGTCTAAAAAAGATACTTTTAAAGGTACTTAAAAGTGACTACTCCCCTTGTTGAATAGCTGAAAAAGTTGCAATATAATTTAGTTTCACCTCAAACCTGCTTGAAACATGTAAAAACCCCTTTTAAGTTTCAGTATCGCTTTTCCAAATTAATGCAGTTTCATATAATTTAAGAGACGAACTTCTGTGACTCCACAGCCCCATTTAGGTTTTTAAATTAACATGGCCGTATCTTTTGAGTATGACATGCAGATAATAAACTTACAGGAAAGAGTTTGAAAGATTATCAATCTATATAGACGATGGAAAGATCAATCACAACGTGTACCTTAAACGTATGCGAGGGAAACACACGATTTGAAATGCTGGTTGAAAACCTGGAAAAAATGAAACTTTAGTTTTACGACTAAATTGATGAGCACTCTGTTAAAATTCTATTTCTTATTTTAAAAATTACTTTCTTATCTTACAAATGCAGAGTTTTGCAGTGAGTACAAACAAAAAAAATTTGTTATGTTCTTGTTAATGTACATGACATATGCTCATGACCTGTTATTTGAAAAATGTAGCATTGCGATTTAAAAAATCTATATCATTATAAAAAGCTATTCTTGGTATCTTGCACGGTATGTGCAATTAAGTCCATTTTGTCTTTTAGTTGAATAATAATGACCATGTAATTACTTCAATATATTTAGTTGCAGTATTTGATTTGACATGATGTCTTATCTGCACATTACTTTCATAAAAAAACATTGGTTATTCACATGTCTTACGAAATATCTATTCAGAAACTCAAAATGTAATATTTATTTATTCTTGTTCTTCTTATAACTTAATAAGGAAAACTAGATCACTGCAACTCGGTGTGTCCTACTCCTACGCAAAGTGTTTTAACAATAAATTTAAGATAATTTCGAGAGAGCACTAAAAGTTTTTTTTCCAATTCTTTAAATATTTTAATATTTTTTTTTTAATCTCTAGTGTTGTATGTATACTGCGACCAGTTTCTAAAGTGATCGCCTCAGATTTACATAGCTTATATGCTATTCCATTTATCAATGACCCTGTTGTATATAATGTAGTTGTAAATAAAGTAAATAATGTGGTATGGTACAATATCCAATTCAAACATTTAGTGTTTAATTTTGCATTTTAACAATAAATGAATCTATTTCATTGAATTCAATTGTTTAATCAGATACAACTCATCACAGGGAAGTCCAACATTACATTTAGTTGATTGTAGCTTTACGGGTTTGCATTGTGAGGTGTGATTTATTGTCTATCTACATATTCACTATTACCACCTACTCTTTTGACCATATATTTTAAGCTGTGAAGGTTATAGTTTCAGCTTTATCAGCAAATTTATATATTCAAGCTATAAACTTGGCCAAAGTGAGAATATTTTAGATCATTTGGGGATAGTAGAACACCTACTCTTGAAACGGGAACAGTTCCAAGAAAAACGAAATCCTAGATCACTGAATATGTAATATATGATTGTGACGTCTTTACCTATCTCCTCATTAAATTTTAAGATGTATCATGGTTAGCGTACTGGCTTAATGTATGAAAAGGGACAGGTTTGAATCTTAGGTTGACATGGATGTTGTAATGGTTCGGAATCCACTTTAAACCGTTGGCCCCAGTGTAATTAGCTATCATGAGCATAATTGACCATAGAGTTAGAAATCAACCAACCGATCCAATAGTCTAAATTTTATATAGTCTTTGTTATATTTGTGAATTTCTAATAAAACAATCATCTAAATAAAGGTTAGTAGAATTCAAGATAAAAAATATCTTGCTGTTTAAAAATGGTTTAATCATTATCATAAACTTGTATTAAAATTCATGTATAAACTCTAGCTACTAAATGAATGCAAAGTTTGAACACTATAAGGTTACGAATTATGGTTACTATGAAGGGAGTTACATACGGCTTTCTGCTTGTTGGGTTATCTAGTGCAATATGTTTATAACTTTCCTTACAATTAGATCTCATGGAATCCCAAGAAACAAATATTTATCTCTATTACTGAAAAGTGTTACAGAATTTACAGTGTTCCATTTTTATCCCTTTCCTAATCTTAAAAATGCACTTAGCATCCTTCAATTTATGCCCAAGAAAAATATTGTTATTGTGGCTTCTGAGGTTATTGAATACTAGAAGTTCAGTAGTTTTTGTTATATACAATACAATAAAAATGCAATCTTTTCAGGTCTTGATAAGAAAGTATATTAAGTATATTAGTAAGATAAGAAAGTATATTATACTTTTTTATTTAGTAATTTTAAAAAATTACTAAATAAAAAAGCAATGTGCGTTAGTATCACATAAAATATACCCAAAGACTTATATGATCGTAACATAAGAAATAAAAATGTTGAATACAGAAGTTTTATGTTATGTTCAAAATTGCTCTGAATCTTTAATATTCAAAGCAACATAATAAAAACCCGTCAAATCTATATAAATCAGTCTTTGAATACTTAAAAAGTCTGAAAATTGATAAATATTAAGAGACTATATTAACATTAAATTCATAACATTTTTTTATTGGCTACCAGTTTTTATCAAATATTGAATTGATATATTATTTATTTATTATTTTCTTTAAATCACTGTCTACTTTCCTTTTCAAAAACTAAATTAATTTCTATAGATAATGTTGGGATATTCAATGCTCATTCCCCGTTTGTCGCCAAAGGCTGCGATAGAGTCAGCCGCCGCCAAGGTTGGCACACTTATGTCTGCACTTCGCCTGTTGTCTCACTGGCGTGCGGATGTGTTTACATGAGGGGTCAGTAATTAGGCGCTCCTCGTTTTAAACCTTTTACTAAATATGTGTATTTGCTGCTGTAAATAAAGCTTGATGTTACAACTCTGCTAGTCATCTTTCCTAATAACCTAACAGTTAATGTGTAGTATAACAACAACAAAAATGAGTAGAAGAAGAGAAGCGAGTAATGTTCAAACATTTTTAACTGCAACAGCATATTTAAAAGGAAATCGGATAACATTTCACTATTAGTAATCCAAGGTGTCAGAAGATGGCGCCAAAAAAAAATAATATGTTTCACCTCTTCTTTGAAATGGACTGTTCCACTCGTAGGGTACAGTGTTGGGATTGAAACGCTTGTTATTTCGACACAATTGCCGTCTTCAGTTTTCTACTTCGTCGTTGAACATTTCTATTGCTCCGCAGCTCGACTGTCTGGGATTTTCTTGATTTTCAACAACTTTTAATATTCTATCATTGGACAATGACCGATCAGTATGTTTAGTTTCTTATTTTTTTTTGCATTTTTTTAATCTTAATCTAAAATGAACATTCAAGAGGAAAGTATAAGAAACAAACGTCGTCGCATTTCTTATGCTAATTCTAATGAAAATAATGAGTTGCTACTGAATATAACTTGTGCCCAATCCTGCTTAAATCACAACTCAGATAATCCCCATGCCATTAATGAAATTTCAAGTTGTTCTATAGAAACAGATTTATCAGTTTCCCAATTAAGTTCGAAATTTGAATCATGTGATGCTATGAAATATACTTCTCCTTAAAATTATGCTGAAATACTTGATTGCTCATCTATTACCCATCCAACCTATAATGTTACTTCAATTGAAGAATTTTCCGGTAATGAAGATGGTTCCATAACTGAATTTCTCAGGCAGTGGTTTTTGCAATCAAAAGTAATACCTCAGAGTGATTTTTCTAGTTTATTAAAAGGGTTGCATAGATGGTTTCCAGAGCTACCAAGAGATGCACGAACAGTTTTAAATACGCCAAGAAAACTGCCTCTCGTTAGTATGGGTTCTGCGGCTTTTTACCACTGTGGCTTAGTAAACATTCTCACAAAAAGAATTCAAAAGTTAAATCTATCCTCATCAGAAATTAGTTTAAATTTTAATGTTGATGGAATGACATTATGTAAGATTAGCAAAACTCAGATATGGCCAATTTTATGTTACGTCGAAGGAGATTCTTAAAAATTGCCATAAGTTTATTTTCTGGCTCTAACAATTCACCTGTATAAGAATTTTTATCACCCTTCATAGCTGAACTGATATCTGTTGAAAGCAATAGCCTTACCTGCAGTGATAAGCAAATTAGAATATCTGTCAGAAGTTTCATCTACGATGCACCAACTCATGCATTTATTAAATATATTAAAGGTTATAAATCTTCTTATGGGTGTGACAAATGTCGCAAAAAGTCCACTTGGAAGTAAGGAATGATATTTTCCTCCACGTCCAATTCGTTAAGGACGGATGAAAATTTTAGAAATCAAATTAACAAAGATCACCATAAAGAAAGGACCAGTCTATTGCTAGAGTTAAATATTAATATGATTAAATGCTTTCCAGAAGATTTTATGCATCTGGTATGCCTGGGAATAATGAGACTATTTATGCACAATTGGGTAGGTAAACATATAAATACCTTTACAAAATTTAAAACAACAGACCGCAAAGAACTCGATTCATGCATTATTGCAGCATGCGCAATTTGGCCATCTGAGTTTTGTAGGATGCCTTCCTCGTTCTGTAACCGAAATTGACTTATGGAAGGCTTTGGAACTAAAAAGTTTTCTTTTATATTTAGGATGTGTATATTTGAAAAATATTTTTCGAAAGCCTGTCTATAAGAATTTCATGTTATTATTTGTGAGCATTACTTTTCTGCTTCCTCCAAATTTATGTCAGACTCATTTAAATGGTGTTAAACTTTTACTGCAGGGTTTTGTGAAAACATTTTGTGGAATTTATGGTGAAAGTCAGTAAACATACAATGTGAATTCTTGGTTGCATCTTTGTGAAGATGTTAAGAATATCGGCAGACTTGACACTTTCTCTGCCTTCCCATTTGAAAATCACCTGGGGAAATTAAAAAGAATGGTGATGAAAAAAATCAGCCTGTGCAACAGATCTGCAAGTGTATTTTGGAAAGACAGAGTGAAGTTTCAAACTTACTCATAAAAGGAACATATTTAGTTCATTCAAATACTGGGCCAACAGCAAATTTCATTGGCAGACAATTCGGTGAACTGAGATACCCTTCTTTTAAACTGTCAAAGCAAGAAAGGGACTATTTTGTTTTGCTTGACGATAACAAAATAATGCAGGTAAAATTTTTTATAGAAAATGAAGATTGTATTCACTTGATTGAGCAAACAGTTTATGATCAAACACCATTTTTCAAAAACTATATCCTTCTGATCTGTTAAGCATTTATCGTTTGAACAGAATAAAAAAAATACAAATGTTATTTATTAAGAAGAGTAAAATCAAAAGTTTTAGCACTGCTATACCATAATTCCTATGTAACTTTTCCCTGTATCAGTAACAAATTACTAGTATAATTTGTTTTTGTATCCAACATGTAAATTCTTATTATGTTACTACTTGTATCTATGTCTACGCGAATAATATTATTCATTCATATTCATATTCATGGATGGGGAAAATAGGCAGCTTCTGTGGTCAAAGACTGGAGCACCAAAGGTAGAAGTCTGACTCAGCTCCATTGCCTGCAGGCCTTAGCTGGGCACAGACCTACCAACTTTCCGGATTTACCCCGGCAATGCCGAATTTTTAATGCATTTTCCGGAATGGACACTATTATTACCGGATTGCGAAACGTAAAAAAATAACGCTGGTTTTCACAATCCTCCACAGTAATACAGAGAGGAATTTTTAGTTACATAACAAAAATACCTATTCAGTTCAGGTCATCTATGTCAAGGGAAACCTTAGAAAGTTTGTGAATATGCAAATCGAACCCACAAGGACATTGTTGTGAAGAACAATTTCACAATTAATTTTTAAAAAGAGCAAAATCAGCTACAGTAAATGTTACAAAAATTCCAAGATTTTCTGCAATTAAAACAAACATTATAAAGAAATGGAAGTACTCAAAACATGGACTGCTGGGGTCCCTGCTAGTGTAAATATGATGTAAATTAAAATGCATGATTACAAATTTCAAATATATAACTTTTGTTTAATATTATAATTTCAAGATGAGCAGAACAGTAAGGAAATATTTTAAACTATGTAATATTATTAAAGGGGTCCTATAAACTATAAGTAAGTATACATTATAATTATTTTATTATAATTTTGTACTATACTGTTTTGTGTTACGTCGTTATGTCGATTATTTTATGCACGGTAGAATATTGCAGGATTTTGCTCCTACTGAGGTTGTCAGGTCTGCAGCGCAAAATGGAATGGCCTTCACGCCTAGGGTGACCCCACCAGGAGTTAAACTCCCGACGTACTTCACCCATTCCGCCAAGGGACGCCCCATCGCACGATGAGGCGACCCGCAGGATGGACCTGATATAGCCCTGTCATGGACCTGATATAGCCCTGCTAGTCTTTGGGGATGTGCAAGAACAACAACATGTCCATGAATAGCGATGTATGGCAGCGTGCAATAAACAGCTATTTTTTATGGCAAATTATAATGGAACTGTAAGAGATATTGACAGTTTTACTAAATGCACAGACAATTATATTATATTGTTAAAAGATATGAAGAAAGATGTGAACATATTATACATTATTTATTTTGTATCTTTCTCTATTCTGTTAGACTTAATTTAAAATTATTTTTAATAAAACTAAGCAAAATCGTCCTTTTTTTTGTTGTGACTTTCTCTGAGTAGGGAAGCTCCTTATCGGTTATTCCTTCCTCGTAGATTATCAAAGGAAAGAAACAAATTTCCACTAGATGGCCAAATAAAGTTTTGGATATCAACAAATTAGTGAAGAAGTTAAAAGTACCTGCCGACGATTGGCAAACAGTACCAGTAAACATCATTCATTACTCACGTAAGTAGCATGTAATTTGGTTGTAAATAAATTTTAAAAAGTTATCAGCTTGTTAAAATCTTACTCAAAATGTATCGAATATTTTTTGAATTTTTTTATAACATATGCACTAAAATAAGCAAAATATTTGAAAATATATCCCCACTATTTTTTTAATCTTTTTCTCCATTCTGTTAAATTTAATTTAAAATTATTTTTAATAAAACCAGGGAAAATCGTCCTTTTGTTGCTGTGACTTTCCCCGAGGAGGTAGGCTCCTTATCAGTTATTCCTTCCTCATGGATTATTATCAAAGGAAAAGAACAAAATTCCTCTAGATGACCAAATAAAATTTTGAATATCATCAAATTAGTGAAGAAGTTAAACGTACCTGCCGACGATTGGCAAACAGTACCAGTAAACACCATTCATTACTCACGTAAGTAGCATATAATTTGGTTGTAAATAAATTTTAAAAAGTTATCAGCTTGTTAAAATCGTACTAAAATGTATCGAATATTTTTTTAAATTTTTTATAACATATACACTAAAATAATCAAAATATTTGAAAATATATCCCCATTTTTTAAAAATCTTTTAGTATTTACATGCTTTGCACTCGAAATAAATTTTAATAACATCTACTTCTTCAGTTTATAATACTTATCATATATAAAAGTGAAAAGACTTATTTTTATATGATATTTCTTTAATATGAATAAATTTAAACTTTTATGTGTTACGTTAATATTTTTGTCTAGAGTTATTTAGTGCATACATGCTGAATTTCATGCTTGCCTCAAAGAGTAGGATAATGATTCTTATGTAACTGAAGTATTTTGAAACTGATTATTGCACTTGCACAAAGCTGATATTACTATTCTTCAATAAGATTTTTTAAAACAATTATCTTCCAGGGTAACACAAGAAATGTAAATAATTCAAAACAAAATAAAACGTATAAAGAGGGCAAAGACTGCCCAACAAATTAACAGAAAATCTATCCGAGCATTGAAAATTTTAACTTTTCAATAAAAGATTTCACAGTTGGAACAAATCCTCATACTGGAAACAGAAAAATATAACTAAAAGCAAATAATTCAACCAATGCATTAAAGCAAGTTCAATGCATTAAAGCAAGATAATTATTAGCAGGAAGAATGTAGACAAAAAATAAATAGAAATAACGCACTTAGGGCTCAAAGCGCCATAATGCAAGATTTTGTAGCAGTAAAAGAACTAAACCATATATCAAGGTAACCGATTAGTCTCGTCATCAGGAGGTCTAACTGTAGAGTGGAATTTAACGCTACAGTTAATGTGTGCTAATTTTGCCCCAATTTAATTTTGAATTTATTTTATTGTTTTGTACCCAACTGTTCATGGAACTTTGACAGATTGAGGTTATATTTTATGCATCTAATTAAATTTTTGGCTCACACTTTTTAAGCATGCATGCGCATAAACAACATTAGGTTTATGTTTATTTATTTATATTTTAGCTATGAGCATATTAGCCATATAGCAATTTTGTTGAGTGACATTATTTTTATTATTACCCTTTGTGGAATTTTCTTATTTGATTAATCAAGTACCTTACAAGATTTGAGTTCCCATATCTCTGGTAGATTAAGTTGACAGAGATATGGGAGCGCTCCCGACTCCAAATTATGGCGTCTTGCTCGGTCCCTAAGTTATGGTCAGCCTCAGAATGTGTTCTGCAATACTGTCCTCGCTCCGGATGGCAAATTATCACATGATGACAAAACTGCAGCGAACATCTTGGGAGAGTTCTACAAAAATACAAGTGAATTGGCTTTTAACCAAAACGATGTTATAGTCAAAAATAATTCTAAAAGAATGATTCATAATTGCCGCACTTCTAGTTCCGGTAAACCTATATTTAATGAAAAGTTTACCTTGAAAGAACTTAATTTTGCTCTAAAAGCTATGGATCTTGGTAAATCTCCTGGCCCTGACGGCATTCATGGTGCTATGATTAGTCATTTTGGCCCTTGTGGTATGCAGAGACTTTTGGATCTCTTTAATCTCTCTTGGAGTCTTGGACGACTCCCACGTGAATGGAAGAGAGCTTTCATTGTCCCTATCTTAAAGTCTGGTAAAGATGCTAGCTCCCCTGGGAGTTTTAGGCCTATAGCCTTGACCTCCTTTGTTTGTAAACTCATGGAGAGACTTATTCTTGCCAGGTTAAATCTCCATCTGTATTCTAATAATTTGCTGCCGGGAGAACAATATGGTTACCGTAGAGGACATAGCACTACCGACCAGATTTTGTTTTTCTGCCAGAGTGTCCGGGATGCTCAGAACATGAAGCCAACTAACCATTCTGCTGCAGCCCTTTTGGACATGTCTAGGGCCTTTGACAGAGTTTGGCGTCAATTACTGATCACCAAACTTCATGATTTATTTGGCATTAAGGGTAGAGCCCTTCCCTGGATTTCAGACTTTCTCTGGAACAGATCCATTAGAGTAAAATACAATAACTCTTTGTCCGATCCTTTCGGCCTTAAACAGGGCGTTCCGCAGGGTTCTGTTTTAAGTCCCGTCCTGTTTTCTCTTTACCTTGCTGGCATTGAAAGAGAGATTTCTAAATATTGTAATGTGGGAATCTTTGCCGATGATATCATAATCTGGCACTCTAGCTCTGACATTAGTGCAATTGAGCTTAATCTCAGCTGTGCTCTGGGAGAGGCTCATCATTTCGCAGAGCACCATAAACTGACTTTTAATGCTTCAAAATCCTCGGTGACTTTCTTTACTACTAACAAACACCTCTACAATTACCAGCCTTTGATCTTTATGAACGGAACTCAATTAAACTATGTTAAAAATGCTAAATACCTGGGTTACATCTTGGACCAGGAAATCACAAGCAATAAACACATTGAAGGCCAGGTGGTCAAGGGCAGAAAAAGACTCAATATACTTAAATTTATCTCTGGTCGTGACTGGGGAGCAGAGGCTAGCACCCTTCGAACGACCTACATTTCTCTTGTTAGGCCAATACTGGAGTATGGTTTTCCCATCTATTCTTGTGCTTCCAATACCAATCTGAATAAACTTGAAAGGGTACAGTTGAGCGCTGCTAGAATCATTACAGGACTTCGACACAGTTGTCCAAATAACATTGTGCTCTATGATAGCAATTTACCTCCTCTTTCGTTGAGAAGAACTTATCGCCTCTCAAAATATTATAACAAGCTTTACAGGTACAATGATCAGCATAGAACTTCTGCATACCTTCATGCTTGGATTGACAACCAGCGTTTGAGGAAGCATAGCCCCCTTTTCCTTTGCAAAAATGCTGGGTCTGCCTTCTGCTAATGTTGAGCCCCACTCTTTAAAACATCTGGGCGTCGGTTTGAAACTTGATGGGATCCATTTCCATGAGGGTCTCTTAACTAGTGTTATTAAAAACTCTGAGATTCCGGCCCTCATCAGACAATTAGCTCTTGAGACTATCCATGGAATCCCTCAATCTTCTTTGAAGATATATACCGATGGCAGCAGGGGTGATGGGGGAATTTCTGGTAGTGGAGTGCACATACCAACTCCTACCGGTGCTGTGGAATTTAAAATTAAAAACCCAGATTTCTGTTCGGTATTTAGATCAGAGCTTATTGCTATCAGGAAGGGCTTGCAGTATGCGTGTCAAGTTGAGGATCAATTTCACGATGTCTGGATTTTAACTGACAGCCGTGCTTCAATTCAGCACCTCTCTAATTGGACTATTATTGGGGACCAGACTAGCCTGGACATCTTAGATCTTCTTGACCGGCTTTCATCTGGACACACTATTCATTTCCAGTGGATCCCTTCCCATGTTGGGATAGACGGTAATGAAAGGGCCGACTTTTTGGCCAGGACTGCGGCTGAGGAGTACGTGAGTCCTTGTGAGGCACTTACTTTTAGAGAGATTTACTCCCTCATGAAGATCAAACAAAACCATCTTTGGAGAACTCCTCCTTGTCACCCATGGTACTTTGGAAGAAGTCCGGGTGGGTCTTTTCAGATCAAGCCCAGAAAGTACCAAACGGCCTTCTCGCCCTTCATGAGTGGTCATATAAAAGCACTCACTTTTCGGCAGGGACAGAAGATCTTCCCGGAGTGCCACTGGTGCTCTGCCGACATGGCCTTCCCTGCCCATATTTTAAATTGTTTGGGTTTTACTAAGGACAAGGTCCTTCTGGACCCTCTACTGATTTTAGACTTTTTGGAAATTTTTGGTTTTATGGAGATTGTCTAGCCTTGATAGACAATCTGGGATTACTAAAAAAAAAAAAAAAAAAAAAAAAAAAAGATTAAGTTGACAATTCTTAGAATCATTAGTTTGTTTCGTGGAAACTCTTTTCAGTTAAGTTACGAGCATTAACTTTGTGTTAGTCACTCTGTGTGTAGCAAGGTTTTCCTTTTTGTTAATCAAGTACCTAGCAAGATTTGAGTTCCCATATCTCTGGTAGATTAAGTTGACAATACTTAGGATCATTAGTTTGTTTCATGGAAACTTTTTTCAGTCTAGTTACGAGTATTAATTTTGAGTTAGTAACTCTGTATCTAACAGTATGATGCATACAATTTAATAATTACCTTTTATGAATGAATAAGCTATCAACAACTAAAGTTTCAGCAAAATGTTTGGAAACATAAGTGTATGAGATACAAATTATATGAGTGTATCACTGTTTGTTGATATTGATATGAAATTAAGATATGTAAACAACCATTAAATGTACAAGTCCCAATCTACAATGCATATGTATACAGATATCTTATAATCTACAGCACATATTCTACCTCTACTTTTGTGTACTATTTTTTGTGTACTATACTCTACTTTTACTTTTGTGTACTATTTTTTGTGATCACAGGTATATGACTTTAAATGAGATTTTTGTGCATTATGATAATTTATAAACAATTGTGTTATACCATGAATATTTGATACCTTTACTTGCCACATTAAGAAGTGGTCCCTGTCAAATTCATTTTCTTCCTTGGACAGGGGGGAGAATCTGTAGCGTGGAATTTAACGCTACAGTTAATATGTGCTAATTTTGTCCCAATTTAATCTAGAATTTATTTAATATCAGGAAATACTTTAATTCAGTCACTCTGTCAAGCAATATTTCACGTTAACAGCTGTGTTTCTAAGCCCCGTTGGAATTCAGGGTGGTCTACTTTAACATCTTTGCTCATTCATGCACATCTGTGCGTAAATAGAATCAACTCGATTTTGTTGAAAAAATCTTTACGGTTTTTATTATTCCCAGGATACGGTTCTCTTGTTGCAAGAATTTCTTTAAACTACGGTTTCCGGTTTACGGGATAACAAACAGCGTACCATCTATCAAAACTCTTTTCGAAATCAGTTACTCATTTTCACGGCGCTCAAGGTGACGTTTCCATAATACAAGCCATTTCTCTTGCCCCCAAAGGCAATACCGTCAATTGATTCTGTGCAGCTTTTGAGAAAACCGCTTTGGCTATAAATCGCCAAATTTTGGTGAATTTCAAAAGTCGCCAGGTCTCACCTGCTCAGCCAATCACCGCTTTTTAAACCTGCCGCGCCTTTACGTCATAAGCAGATGGTTGCAACTTTTCGCCCGTTATCGCCCTTTTAACTCAATACGCGTTTTGCCTTCACATTGCGTACTCTACGACGCTTGGCATATTGGCACAGACCTTTCGTGTAACCCCCGCTCCATATACTCCTGTCTGATAAGAACTTGAATACACTCAGAGATACGATTCACTGACTTACACTCTCTTGCACATACTTTGAGAGATCACGAGTTTTTGATGTATATAGGTCGTGCCTTTTAGAAGCCCCTCCAGAATGTGGCCCTTCTGGCCTTATTCTGTGAGGAGGCTATACCATTTTCGATGTATGATTTTTATGAACCATCATGGTCATTATTTATGTATTTGTACTTAACAATCAAAGCTTCCGAAGTGAACTTCAATAAATAACTGTCGACCTAATAAATCACTCGCTTCCTTATTTTTTTTTGTGTGTGTGAATTTGGTTCCCGGATTGCAGAAGACGATGGCGCCGCCTGAGGGTATTGTGGTCACATCATGCTAATGCCACTATACAACGACGTTACAGGCCAACATATCTACTGAAGCTAGTTAGGCTTCTAAATTCTACATCACGTTTTATTGAAAAGCGGTTATCATCATCGAAGTAATGTTTGCTGATTCCTAGCTCCACGAACTTTCTTGACTGGGTTCATCGGTTTCTTCTTCGACATATACTTTCGGCCATATTCTTCCCGTACGAACAGTTCGTCATCGAGATAGACTTAGTGCCGTGCCGCTTCCTTTTCCTACCACTAACTAAGGTGTAATTCTACAATATAAAGATAGACATTATTTCTTCATCAGAGAATGGTTCCGTTCCTATTTTATCTCTACAAACTAAGGTACAGCTTCATTCTTCAGCACAAACTATAGTGCTGTTCCCATTTCTACAGTACAAATTATGGTGCCGTCTTTTCTTCCGCACACTAACCAAATCAGTTACCTCAAGGGGGAATTTTCTGAATAGGATGCAGATCTAACCAAAAGACATCCTAAGGCCCCGCGATCCCCACTGAAACAGATAGTCAAATCAAATAAAAATGAAAATAAACAGACATCATGCACTTAGGGCTCAACGCACCATAAATGCAAGTACACAGACATTCCTAAAAGAACACAAATGAAAAGACACATACCCTATTCCAGTGAGTAACGGTTACAGCCAAATAGCAGCCATTTTTACCCTACGAGTTACGTTTTTGTTGCAAGACTACAGCGCCACACCCCATTGAAGTTTTTAAGCCACAAAAATTTAAAGAAAGTGTAAAATCAGAAAACCCTATCTTAAATGTCCTTAAAATACACCCGAGTCTAAATGCCATTTTTTTAATACATTTAAATTATCAAAATTATTTAGAGAAATTGTTCTTACATAGGTTTTCTTCGAAATTATTACACGCCTCCAAAAAGTCGTCAATGTTATTGCCAATTGTTTTTATTCTGTTTAATTGTGAGTGAAAGATATAATAAATTTTATAGTTCAAATTGCTATGGAAATAGGTAAACGTAATAACCTCAAAGTTAAAATATAATCTTTTATCATATATCCCGATTTTTAATTCGCTATTTTGAATTTTAATATCCAGATAAACCGCAGAATGATTATCTTCATTAGTTCTGTTTAAAGTTAATTCCTTTAGGTAGATTTTATTTAGAAATTCTAAATCGTCTCAAGAATATTCAATATTCGACTCATTTGATCCGATTAGAAGGTATTATTTAAAATTTTTGAAATTACAAAGGTTGAATCTGAAATTTCACTATGAACAAACTGTTTTTTCTTTTAATACCATTGGAACTGACACAATTTAAATCATATACCTACATATTTTAATTTTATTCTTTAGAAAAATTAGACAAGGTTTGCCGTACTGTAAGAGATGCTATCACATACAGTCGCAAACAATCCAGAAATGCGGAGAAAAATAAATTGTAGACAAGAGGCAATTCATGAAACAATTGAAGAGGTTACTTCATTTGAAAAGATGCAACAATTAGAAGAGAAGCTAAAATAGATAGAAAACTTTTCGAAAATGGTAATTTTTTTCGCTACATTTAATGTGTTAGGTATAAGGAAGCAAAAATTTTAAAAGCATTTGAGCTAAATAAATATCAATAGGAGTTTTAACGTTATTATTATGTATTCCGAATAAATTTACAAATCTTTATTTTTCAGGCAAATTCACTATCAGTCTTGGGTGGAAAGGACGAAGCAGAGGCAACAAGACTCATATTATCATGCCTGATTGCTCACAATTTAGCAATAAAAATTAACTGGATGGGCAATGCAAAAAAAAAAAAAAAAACAATTACTGAATTTCCATACATTTTAAGATTAATTGCAGGTAAGAATACGGGGAATGATTTTATCATTTAAGTACCTTAAGATTTCACAATGACTAGTTATTTGTCTTCCTTAGAGGCAAGGTTTATAAATTTTAGTGTAATAATTTCGAAATATTGATCAAATCATAAATCGGAGGTATATACACAATGGTATTTCGGTTATACCTGCAATAAAAAATAAATTAATTGACAGGGTTGAATTTTCTTTTTCAACCCTGTCAAGAAATTCAGTGAAAAACTCTTTAACAACTATTCTATAATAAGTTAATCAAGTAAACATTTATTTAATGACTTAGATTTTGTATTTCAGTATGTAAATGGTTTTACAAAAAAAATGTAGTAAGAAGTTACTTTATGTAAGTAGATACTAACCCATTAAGCGTAGAGTTCGAGAGCCTTCAATTATAATTTTTTTTCTCAGCGTGATATTAAGATCTATGCAAATCGTATTTTAATTTCTATCTTAAAGGTACTGTACAAAGTATACTGAGAATTTTTGTCCTTGACAAATTCGACCTACATTAGTAAATAAACTCATAAAAAAATATATGTATGTGAGTGACTTGCTTTTTACGAAAAATGAATAACAATAAATCCGTGAATCTTGCATTTCAAGTGGAAATCAAAATATTTTAACACTGATTTCTTAACACTTATTTTGAAAGGTCCCAATATGGGAAACTTGGCGCCTTCTGACTAACTGGATTTCACTTCCTGTCTACTGTATGGAACATGCGTTTGTTTCTACTGATTCATTATTTTTATATCTATTTCTGAGAAGAATGAGGGATCAGGTGGTATCCAGACACATTTTCATGAAGAGAGGTTTATTTAAAGGTATTTTTTTAATTTTAAAAAATAGCAAAGTTTTTGACAGTTCAAAAAGCTTTTGATTATGACTTTATATATGCAATCTTTGGACTCTGATGAATACTCAGATGAAAGTGGCATTATCTGTTTGCTTCCTGATCCTGGTCAGGCAACTGGTGAAGAAAATATTGCAGATAAGGATTTAGGTGAAAGGATTCCAGTGGATGTTTCTGGACAAATCAAACAGCGGGAAGGTAGAAATCTTGAGAACAAGAAAATAAAACACAAAAAGAGAAAAAGACCCATTGCAAATGATACTTCAGATAACGATACAAGGTATGGGAGTCAAATTAAAGGAAAAGAAAGCCAAAAAGAAATCATTAAATTGGAAAACACTTCAAGCGACCTGCATTGGCAATGAAATCTCGGAATAAAATTTTCCAAATGTACTTTGACTCGAAGATCATGAAACATGTTACCGAAGAAACTTTAAGATATGCTCTGAAAAATAATAACAACGCATTTACATTGCCTGAAATGGAATTCAGGCATTCAGAAATTTATCGGAAGCATCCTATTTAGTGGATATCATGTTTTGCCTTAGGAAATTTTTATATCTCTCTATTCTAAAAAAAAGTAACTCCAGCTGCTGCTGTCAAAAGCTTGTCACGCTATCTCCTCCGAAACCGCTGGGTTGTATGGGGTCGAGAGCGATACCAATGGATGCAGAAAAATGGGGGGACCAAAGTAAGTCATGTCTCATCTTCTTCGGACTTTAAGCTTTTTTTAATTTTATGTTTTGTGGGAAAATATTGACTTTTTCATCTTCAGATTACGATAACTCACCAAAAAATGATCGTAGAATTTTGATCTTTTTACAATCTAAGACTACAGACATTTTTCTTTCAAACTTGTAGATCTCATTTGTTTAAAAATATTTTAAAACAGACTGATATTTTCATCAAAAAATGAAACAGTTTTTCAAGAAATATAGTCCCCCTATGTGGATGTAATATCGATGCTCCTCGAGTTTTTATCTTTCAAAGAAAATATTTACATCATCTGGAAGCTGAAAGCTTTCTTATTCATATAAACCTCATTTCAAGTCTATATCTTAAATTTTCGATTTTCAATTGAATTTTAAAGCTGATAATTCAACAGCGATGAAACGCCCTTCGCATTAAGGGTGACAACAGTAAATGGATGGAAGCCGTTACATTGCCCGAGAATCCCCCCTATGTATCTCGCTATTAGCCATAACAGAGGAGCGAGCGTAGCGAGCCTAGGGGCAAAGTCCCTAGTATGATTAAAAATAATAATATTTAAAAAATGCATATTTATTTCCATAAACAGTATAGAATGCTCGTTTAAGTGCTTACGTCTTTGAGTTTATCGTAATGTTGTTTATCGTAATTTAGCTTGGATGTTGATACGCGGAAGAATCAAGCCTTACCCCCATTAGGCGCCAAGTCTCCCATTTTGGGACCCTATCATAGATTCTATACGAATGCAAATTTTTTATAAATTTAAACTGCACATCAATTGAAACAATGTAAGTAATGTATTTAAAAAAATACGTTAGGTTCTATTTAGGCGATGCGGTTTATACAGAGGCGCTTAGTGGGTTAATAAACTACAAACAGATTTAAAACAGCCCCAAGCGCAATTATTTTTTGTGAACCTTTCCCCCAGAATTTTAATTTTCTATTTCTTTTTAAAGAATTAGACTTTATTTATAATTACTGAGACACGAGTTTTTGCCTTAGTGACTTATAAGCAATTCCTTTATCTATATTGTTACCTAATTGATCCCTCTTGTTGAGTATTTTGAATTACGTAATCGATACTCAGTGTTCTTTAAACTACAAACAGGTTACACTATTTATGGGACTACCTTAAGAGTTATTTAAGGGGATTCGATATAGATATAACATTAAAAATCCCCTAAGTATTTTAAATTCTAGTTATTCTAAATTACACTGCTGGCCACCCAAATTGCAACACAAGAAAGACAAGAGATATCACAACAAAATTTAGTTTGTAGATAACATGTTGACCAAGTATCAAATGATTAAATTTATAGACTTCTGTGCAGTGTGGTTCCTGCCAAAATCAGTAGCCAGAGTAGCCGCCATTGTTGGAGATCACCGCTTCCACACGCCTCGGCATTGATTCAAAGAGACTTTGGATGAGTTCTTGGGGTACAGCAGACCAAGCAGCTTCCACACGTTGCCAAAGTTGATCTGCTGTGACAGCTGGGGATGGAATCTGGGTCAATCGTAGAGCAACCATGGACCACATGTTTTCTATCGGCGAAAGATCCGGAGAGCGAGGCGGCCAGGGAACCAAATCAATCTGGCGATTGACGAAGAACCGTTGCACAATGCGTGCTACGTGTGGTCGCGCATTATCCTGTTGAAATATGGCTGTGGGCAAGTCCTGAAGGTAAGGAAGGACAACTGGCTCCAACACCTCGGAGATGTAGCGATGGCTGTTTAAAGTACCGGCAATGCGTACTAGAGGTGTGCGAGAGTGATATCCAATACAGCCCCATACCATAATACCCGGTCCAGGACCAGTGTGGCGGTGCACAACGCAGCTGTTCAGCATCCTCTCTTCACGGTGTCTCCAGACTCGAATGCGACCATCGTGGTGTTGCAGACAGAAGCGTGACTCGTCAGTAAAGACAATTTCATTCCATTCTGCCGTCCACATCCTTCTGTCATCGCACCATTCGCGGCGGAGACGTCTGTGGTTCTGCGTCAAGGGTAGACAAAGCAATGGACGTCTTGCGGACAGACCACTCTGCTGTAAACGGCGTCGAATGGTACGCGCAGACACTGGATGATGCGTTACAGACTGCATGTGCTGTGCTATGGTTCCTGATGTGACTGAGCGATCCGTCTCTGCCATGTGCACAATTTGCCTGTCATCACGTGAAGTGGTGCGCTGAGGTGGATGCGATCGAACACGCCGGTCCGTCGTACCCTCCTGCATCCAACGATCACATATCCGCATTACAGTTGTTTGGTTTCGTCCAACACGACTACCGATTTCCCTGAAAGATAATCCACAATCTCGGTAGGCCACTATCCTTCCTCTGTCGAACTCGGATACTTGATCAAAAGATGATCGCTGTTTTCGACGAGGCATAATTGATTGTTTTTTGAAAAAACCACAAGAAAAACACAATTGCCGAACTTGAAATCGTCGAAATCTCCAAGCCTTAAATAGCGCTTTTAAGTGGCGCCACAGGCGCGCGTGATGTGCGTCTGCGCTGAAATTCTAATCAGTTGCATATCTCACCTCCGCTAATGCATGTTGTAAATTTCATGTTATTTGCATGTTTCCTTCAGGGTGTTGCATTTACAGTGGCCAGCAGTGTATTTTGGGCGTCCGAACTAATTTCGTTCTTGATTCTAAAAGCCTCGGGCGAGAAATATGAAATGGCGGCCTTTTACTCGAAAATTTGAGTTGCGTGGCGTGGGTACCCAAATTATCCCTTTCAGCGCAATAATCACGCCTTAACCATAACTTTTAACAAATCAGCACTCTGCGGTCACATGATGAGATAAAAACTATATAAGTTCTGACATCCAAAAAGAGCGGACGCTTGTACGTTTTTCACCTGCTAAGCTACCCCGTTAATCTGTCTTTCCACGAATCTGATTTAAATAAATATGTAGTTAAAAAAGTTGTGGTGTTTTGTGCGTCCGAGATGGAAGATCTTGCGGGAATGGATTTAAACGTTTGTGATGCACGGTCGGGCGACAAGTCATCCATTTACCCTCAATTAGATGAAGCCAAGACAAAAAATATCCAGATATCTACCACTCAGCCTTCATTCTTCGGCCCGCGTCCGTGTCATTGCATATATATATATATATATATGGTGGTCCAAAATTATTGAGAGCATTTAATATTTGAAAAAATAATAAAATGAGGTAGATTCATGTGTATTGTTTTCTTGGAAAGACAATTTAAAACAGTTTTATGCAACAAAATTTTAACATTAAATAACTTCCACATAAGCCGGTAGGTGGCGCGACAAACTTTCGCAAGAAAAATGACTAATTGCGTCAGTCTGCAAATGGCTATAGTGCAGGAATAAGCAATGTGCGTTTTGTGGTTCCATGAAAGCAAATCTGTTGCAACTCATTTTGCCCTTTTTTTTTCAAATTTGGATCACCCTGGAGTGGTCCAGATTTATTGAGCGCATTTCATGTTTATCAAAAAAAAGAGAACAAAATGTGCTACAACGGATTTGCTTTCATGGAACTACAAAACGCACATTGCTTTTTACTGTACGGTAGCCATTTGCAGACTGCCGCAATTAGTAAATTTTTCTTCCGAAATGTTGTCGCGCCATCTACTGGCTTACGTGGAAGTTATTTAATGTTTAAAATTTTGTTGTGTAAAACTGCTTTATGTCTTTCGAAGAAAACAATAAACATGTATGTTCCAAATTTTGTTCTTTTTTTTCAAACATGAAATGCTCTCAGCAATTTTGGACCACCCTGTTATATATTTTAAATAAACCCTATATAAAAGTTTTGGGATCACGTTTCAATAAATAACCATTATAGATGATAAAATGTATTAAATGGTTAATATATTATAACTTATTTCTAAAATAGAATTTTAAAAAGTTAAAAATTTTTAAATCCCTGCCCTTTTCAAATTTTGATATTTGGAACTAGATTTTTTTACCTTTGCATTCAGCTCTATAAATCTAACTATTTGATTTTTGATACAAGTATTAGATCAGGAGACAAAAAAAAAATAATTGGTTGTAAATAGAAAAAGCCAATGAAATTAGAATTTTTTTAAAGTTTACTTAAATTTATGGATTATGTTATTTTTTTTCAGCGTCTGTGAAGATGAACAAAAAGTTCAGCGATGTGACTCAATTTTCAGTCGAAAATCATATCAAAATATGGCTTTGATATACGAGTAACAGATGCGGAGGAGCCAGAAACGTGTTAAAATCCTTCAAGAAACAACAGCCTCTACAGAATTATTTCTGTTAAAATACGCAAAATACTTCAAAATAAAAGATAATTTTTAAACCAGTTATCTTCTTACTGTATTTGAAAGTGTGTGTTTGTATAGTTATCGTCTATCATTCTGTAATTCTGAGAAATATTCAGCAATATGATAAGACTGTGGGATGTCGGAATAATTTTTTTGTAATTATTTTCTCCGAAAAATAAACTTATCAAGAACTACAGAAGGTCGTTCGCACTTTATGGAAACGATTTTGCAATTTATTTTTGTCGTTTGCATTTTGAGATAAAGAATTGGCAATTTCAGAATAATCTTCTGCTACTGTTTTCTTTTGATTGGAATGTAAAATAAAAGATTTATTTTGAAACTAGAAGGTAACCCGTCATTTTGACGTCATAATACTAATAATGACGTCATAATGGAAAAAGTATATGAAAGTTAAAAAATATCCCGAATTATCTAACAATATTGCATTTAATCCACACCTTGTAAAAGCAAACCCTTTCATTATTTTTAATTTATTTAGTTTTTCATGCGATTGGAGTAGTAGACTGCCATCCAGTTATTTACAGCTCACTACGCGATATGAATACTTGAGCTACTTGATTCATTCACATTCAAGTTTGTTTACTTTCAGAATTCATCGCAAAATTAAACAGATTTTTAAAAACTGTTAAATATACAGCTAAAAACATCCAATTTTTTTTTAGTTCTGAATGTTTTATAGAAAAATAGGCTGAACAAACGTGATTTGATGGAGAAGATATTTGTTTTTAGGTAAGAAAAAATTCTGATCCACATCCTGAAATTGAAATTAAGCCTAACCGGCTGTTTGTTTACCGAGGGCTTCAATTGAAAGATGAGTACAGCCCGGAAGTGTTATACAGAGACAACGGCTATTATATATATAATGGTCCTAAAATTGATAGATGGCTCGAAGGTTACGTAACTGCGCTTTCCGATGAGAAATATTCGTATCAACAAATTATAAAGCGGTGTAAAAATCGCGGATATGGCGTTTCAAAAAAAGGTGTTTATAATATATTAAATTTGAAAGAAAAAAAGCGTCTAACTTAAAGTAAAATTGAAAACTTGAACGCGAAACCTCATCCTAAGACTATTCGAACGCAGGTAAATATCAAGCATGTGAAGTCCCTGATCCTAAAAGAAAATCTGCCGACTCAAAGATATATTGTATCGAAACTAGGAATGCCTTCTGGCACTGTAAGTAAAATCATTCATAAAGATTTGAAGTTAAAAACTGCTTTAGTCAAAGCATATTTGTGAAAAGAAAACAAATTGTAGAAAATTATATGAAAAACACCTAGCTGCTGAAAAATGGAAATTTGTGGTAACACTCGATGGGGCATGTGTGTATTTAAGTGACTTTAAGATTAATTTTCTATTGCACAACTGACAGGAAAGACCGTATGAAATGGCTTCGCCAGTGTACAGAAAAGTTACCGAAGGTATTTATGATAGATGCAGGATTTTGTTACAACGGCAAGTTAAAAATCAAAAAAGTCAAGTGAAGCCAAAATTAATTCACTCTACTATCACCAGAACATTTTAGAACCAATTTTTGAAGAAGTAATTCCAGCCTTTTATGGTTAGGACATTGATAAAGTTGAGCAACAACATATACATATGAGCAACAACTTTGACATATGGACAAAGTCTCTAGTCACACCTATAATTTACTGCCGCTTATTTAGCAGAGAAAGAATCACAAACAGGAATAAATTGTATCCCATTTAATGAAATACCTGTAAAATCACTTGACGCGTCTCCAATGGACTTTTGCGCTTTTGGTTTATTTAAACGAGCCTTAGGAAAGCGGCATCGAAGAACACTGAACCGACTTTGGAAAACGGCCAAGAGGAATGGGGTAAAATTGACATGAAGTACAAAGGAAAAATTGACGTTCATGGAAAATTCGAGCTAGACCTATTGTCAAGAACAGCGGCTATCAGATAGAAGCAAATCGCTGCTCAAAATGCGGAATTTCTACATAAAACGTAACTATCAAAATCGTTTCCATAAAGTGCGTACGACCTTCTGTTTTTGAAGATGTCTCAAAACAAAATATTTCTTGAACAGCTAAGCTTTAACAATGAATCATTCTTTGATTTCCGAAACTATGAAAATATTTTTCACTTGTCAACAACTACTTGGAACTAGCTTGTGCAAAATGTCCGGACTACAATTTCGATGTTTTAAGAGAGTATGAATCTTCTTTCTTTCTTTTCTCATTTCATGAATTGATTCCTTCCTATAAACTACCACTACCAATGGAAATAATTGGAGCAACATTTGCGTATTTAGACAGCTTTTCATATCAATGGAATCTTTTTCTAAAACCACGAGGGACACAATTATCTGGAATATTGAAAATTTTCATGATGATTTATGCAAAAACAATACACATAAATAATAAAAATTAATGCCAAACGTTTACCTAAATACTCAGCTATGTGATCAAATATGTCAGTTTCCACATGATTTTCACAGGGTCATGTGATTTGTTACGTCATCTTCAAATAGCCCGTTCATCTAAGCGAGTCTTCTTTTTATTTTGATACGACTAATTATCCTTAAAGCTTGTGTGTGCTAACCGTATTGGATTCGCTCACCTCAATGTTAACCTATGGAAAAAAAATTGTCCAAGGTTTGTCGACTTGGATTTAAAAGTTTTTTTTTTTAAAGAACATTGTACTCCGTATTAGAGAAAGAAATTTTACACCTTGAACCATTTTTCATTTTTAAAAAAATGCCAATAATATTTTAAAATTTTAATTTTTCTAGGAAAAAAAATCTGGTATAGTGTGTTTTAAACGCTCATCAATTCCTTTGTTGGATGAAATTTATAAAATGAATCGTGTTGCAAGGTGCAGAAAAGTTCAGGCTACCTGAAAATACCATTTTTATTGGATTATCACTATTTGTGTAGCTGTAAACAGTAGGCATATTTTCTTCATAGGATAACATTGAGGTGTGCGAATCCAATAGGGTTAGTACACAGCAGCCTTAGGTGGCTGGTTGGAGTAATCCAAAAGAAACACCTGCCATGCCCGAAGGTTTACGGTAAGTAATGACTGACGACTAGACGCGCGATGGCTTACAAACTTCAACAATTAAATGGCATTTCTTACATAATTCAAAACAGCAAAGTTCGAAAGCCTCATAGCTCAATGCCCGAGAAAAACTCAAATACATCCATAACTACAATTAATCATATATATACAATTACTACAATTTATAGAATCACAATTGATACATAAAAAAAATTACTTTCAAATATAAACAACAAATCGAAATTATGAACTTAAATTTAAATCTAAAAATAGCACTTTTGCAAACAATATAAGCATATCTATTAAGCACATAAATCCTGTTCAAAAATGGAAACAACCCACAAGCAATTTAAACAAAGCCAATAAACTAATTGTATAAGCTCATATACAACCTATAACTGCATTAGACATTTGTATACAATTATAAACAACTTTGCTAATAATTATACATAGCAAAACTCTATGAAATAACTATTATTTCCATGAACATCGAAACAAACACATTAACTTGACACTATGCCATTAACCTATGTAGAAAGTTTAAAGAAAATCCGACCCGTCCGAAGGGCCAGGGTCAGGCCCAGGCCCGAGAACATAAACCAAATTACCAATGGTAAACCAAACCAACTTAATGTCTGGTTGGAGTAAATAATTATCGTTTTAATTTAGTTTGTTTTTAGGCAATAATATCGGTTTGAACCGAGCTTTTAACTGCAAATGATGATTCGTAGCGGTAAAATATTACTCGGATATGGAAAAACTGATATATTCCATACAGTTAGCAGTTTTATAGATGTGTTACTTGTCCTTTAACTGCAAAAAAGGTGATATTGAAAAAAATGTCATAGTTTTTTTTACTATCTTAGTCTGTTATAATCAGTGAGTTTTTTTTGTGGAGTGTCGGTTCAAAGAAATTTTGTCACGAGATGGACCGACTTTGCTTTCATAATCTATATATTTAAGTTGAGAAAACTACTGCGTGAGAGAAAACTACTGCATCAATTTACTTCATTTTGGTCTTAAACGAAAGATTGTAATCTATAGATACTCACTAAGCACGAGGCCGTATAAACACGTTAATTTGTTTATTCCGAGGAATCTATCTAGCTCTCTTTCTGCCATTTTTATTTTTATTTATGTTTGTGAGATATATAATTAAACCTAACGGAAATTGTTTATTGAGTTACCCGATTTCTTTTTATTTGGTTCAATGGTAACATTTCAAAGTGTATTTCTCTCTTCTTTATATTATGATTCTCAAAATCTGGCAATGATGTGTTGAGTATAATTTGCGTATTAGTGCATTTATTTACTATCCAGCAGTCATGTTTTGACGGGTACCAACTAGTACATTTTAAGAGACGAACTTCTGTGACTACTCATCCCTATTTAGGTTTTTAAATTAACATGGCCGTATCTTCTGAGTATGATATGCAGATAATAAACTTACAGGAAAGAGTTTGAAAGATGATCAATCTATTTAGACGATGGAAAGATCAATCACAACGTGAACCTTAAACGTAAGCAATGGAAACACACAATTTGAAATGCTTTAGTAGAAAACCTGAAAAAAAATAAAACTTCAGTTTTACGACTAAATTGATGAGCAGTCTGCTAAAATTCTATTCCTTATTTTAAAAATTACTTTCTTATCTTCCAAAAGCAGAGTTTACAGTGAGTACAAAGAAAAAAATTTGTTATGTTCTTGTTAAAGTACATGACATATGCTCATGACCTGTTATTTGAAAAATTTAGCATTGCGATCGCGAAAATCATTATAAAGAGTTATTCTTGGTATCTTGCATGGTTTTCGCAAATAAGTCCATTTTGACTTTTAAATGAATAATAATGACCATGTAATTACTTCTACAAAAGTTGCAGTATTTGATTTGTCATGATGTCTTAACTGCACATTACACTCATATGAAACATTGTTTATTCACATGTCTTATGAAATATCTATTCAGAATCTCAAAATGTAATATTTATTTACTTTTGCTCTGCTCATAACTTTATAAGCAAAACTATATCACCGCAACCCGATGTGTCCTACTCTGTGCACAGAAATTTAAGATAATTTCTAGAGAGCACTAAAAGTTTTTTTTTCAATGATCTAAATATTTACAACCCTTTGTATTTTTCCTTATTATTCTTCATTAATTTGATACGATTAATTATTCTTCATTGTTTTAATCAGTAACTTCTATGAGTTCGACAAAGAAACTTCTTCATTGATTTTCCATCCTTGCAAAACTCACAATTATCCTTCCTGATCCCTCATCTTAAACACATATTGAGATCTATCCCTCTTTTTCTGATACTCGACAGATGGCAGTAGTGAATTTTTGAAAGAACACGTTTTGGGTCGAAACATAGTGATGATTTATTATGAAATATGATTAAAACACTTTTCCGATACGAACAGCCAAAATGAAATTTTTACGATCTTTTGATTGATATCGCGAGAAAGGTAAAGACAACTGGATTAATTTTTGGTTTAGAGATGTGTATTACATGAAATTTTTCATCAAGCGTTTGTCGTAATTGCCAAATGACAGCTTATCAGAGCTACAAGCTCAGAAAAAAAAACTCATCACCGTTTGCCCGTTGTTTCAATTTTGACGAAACTTGGTTTATTCTGCTTCTTCCCATATCAACTGGACCAAATTCTTATAAATATGGACCTTTGATTTATCCTATTTACTCTGTTGAACTGCAGACAAACAAACACAAAGTTTCGACATCAAATCGATACTTCTTTACTAGTCTTTGAAGCGACTATAGCCGTATAAAAATACAGTTGGCTCTCTGTTTAACGACTTTCAAGGGACCGTGAAAAATCGTCCTTGAGTAGAGATCATCCTTAAACAGAATTTGTGGGAAAAATAACATTTTTTCACTCTTTACAGGCGTAGGACTATCAATATATTTCTTAATATACTGGGTGTTTAAAAAAGTTATTTTTATTATCGTTATTATTTTATTCATAAAAAGTTATTTTAAATTACATTTAAAAAAGAATAC